>JAOWBW010002205.1:0-111253 GCA_026119855.1 Campanula takesimana
GAGATTTGTTTCCATTAATTCAAATCAGTAAATATTGCTTGTGTGAAGTTTATGTGAGTCCAGCTGGTTTACTTGTCGGGGGTGTATAGGTTTGCGCATATTGTGAGAGCTGGGGGCTAAGCATAAACGTAGGCCTATGCATCTGTGGCCGTTGCTCTTACTTTTGGCCAAAGTAAGGGTCTTGCTTCCCTAATTATTGGGAGCGAATTATGCACAATAGTTAGATAGCTATTATTTGTTCTTGGGTTGGATACTGGGTAACAGGTCTCCATCAATATGGTGAAGCTACATCAAATACGTGAGCTGATTTCAATGACTGCAACAACATCGTCAGTTTGGTAAATTATAGAGTTGGAGGAATAAGGTGCAAGAAAATCCCTGTAATGTGTGCTTCCGCTATACTGTTGCATAATGTGTTGGTATAACTACTCGCATTGTATGCTATTTGATGTTACGTGATACGTGATGTTATTTCTTGTCTCATACCTACATGTATGCATATCATATAGTTAAAGTAGTAACTTACTGAGATTTTATCTCACCCCATTCCTTTTCAATTTGTTTTCTTAGATCGCAAGAAGGCACAGCGATAGTACCGGCGCAGTGAGCCGGGTTAGCAAGTGATCTTGTTGTGCACCTTTTTGTAATTAAGGTAAATGTGGTGAGGACGTTGGTTGGTATTGGATTATGTAAATCCATTCTTTTGGGGTAGATTGTAAAAGGATAAATGTATACTTGTTAAAGGTGCCAGCGTCTGTGCTGAGCAGTTTTTTGGGATGTGGTAAAATCCTAGCACTTGGTTTGGGTTATAGTGTAGTGGCAAGTTGTCACTATTGTAAATGGTTTCAAGACTAAGATAGACTAATGTACGTTTTAACTTTGTAAGTAAAAGTAAGTGTCAGTGGTGCTTTGTTTATCTATTTTCTAGTCGTAGTGCAGCGAGATCGTGGTTACATATAGAACCTCGTACCCCGGGGCGCTACAGTTGGTATCAGAGCTTTTGGTTAGCTCTATAGCCTGGATAGGGTCCATGGTTTAGGTGGGTTGGTTATGGGTGTGTGATATTAACGCCGAGTGTTTTATAATCAGGTAAGATGAGTCATTCTGAGGGGGCTGATAGTGGTAGTCAAGGAACTGATGGTAGTACCCGTGGGTCTGGAAGTGATAACCAGCACTCGGAAACACCTTCGGTAGGTGTAAGCAATGAGGGAAATGTGGATTATAAGAAGATGTTTGAACTACTTGTCACAGATGGTTGCCAATAATCAAGGACGGAATAATTCTGGGACGTCTGAAGCGGGAGGATCAGACTACAGTAGCCGTTTGACTAAATTTCTGAAATTGAAACCACGCAGCTTTGATGGGGAACAGAATGCGGTTAAGGCTGAAGAGTGGATTGAGAGCATGGAGAAGATCTTCACTGCCTTGAAATGCGAGGAGAACGACAAGGTAGCCTTCGCAACTTTTAAATTGGAAAAGGCTGCTGAGCATTGGTGGAGGGTATTATGTAAGAGCTGGGAACAGGTGGAACCCAACATACTTGGTCGAATTTTCTTGATGAGTTTAACTCGCAGTACATTCCTACCGTAGTACAAGACCGTAGGGAGATGGAATTTTTAAATTTGGTGCAAAGGAGCATGTCAGTGGGCCAGTATTCATCCGAGTTCACAAGCTAGCAAGGTATTGTAATCATCTCGTTCCAACTGAAGTTAAAAGGACACAACGATTTGTGAAGGGATTAAAGACCGAGTATAGGAAGCAATTACTATCTCTGCAACTTACCAGTTATCGCCAGGCGGTTGACAGAGCCTATGCCATAGAAAATGACATTGATGAGCATAAGGTCAAGCAAGGAACAACAGTGGCAGGAAATCAGTCTGTACGAGTTTCAGAGCGGTCTCAAGGTTCAGGTAATAAAAAGAATGAAAGTAACCGGCAAGGGAATCGACCTCAACGACAATCTGAAAGTCGAGGAAGTGTTTCGGTGGGTTCAAAACCCAATGTTTCGGGTTCAAAGTGGACATGCAAATTTTGTTTGAAGGATGGTCATACGGAAGACCGATGTTGGTTGAAAATGGGAAAATGTTTACACTGTGGTGAGATGGGGCACTTTAGGAAGGATTGTCCTAAACTCGCGGGAAGTCAAGTAGGGGGTAACCGTCAACAGGATTCGGGTAGTAAGCGAGATAATGTGGGTCGACCTATAGTCCCGGGTCGAGTGTTTTCTATTGATCAGCACGGGGTGGCTGAGTCTTCGGCAGTTATAGGAGGTACTATTTATCCCTTTAGTACGCGAGCGCGAGTACTTATAGACCCAGGTTCATCGCATTCTTATGTGGCATCTCATTTTGTGTCACACTTGCACGTTTTACCTGATTCTTTACCTTATGTGTTAGAGGTGTCTTCCCCTATGGGAGATTGCTTGTTAGCTAATGAGGTGTATAGGAAGTGTGATATTCTTGTGAGTGATCATACTCTCTATGCTGACCTAGTAGTGTTGCCTATACATGATTTTGATGTGATTCTTGGTATAGATTGGCTTTACTTGCATCATGCCTCTGTTGATTGCTATCGAAAAGTAGTTACATTTTCTATGTCGGGTGTGCTGGAGTTTACTTTTGAAGGCAATAGGCCAATGTGTGGTTTTCGTGTCATTTCTGCATTGAAAGCTAGAAAATTGTTATCCAATGGTTGTACCGGGTACCTTGCATGTGTGATTGATAAGGGAGTGTCTGTTGCTAAGCCGGAAGATGTTCCTGTCGTGTGTGAATTTCTGGATGTGCTTTCTTCTGAGTACAGTATGCCACCCGACCGGGAATTGGAGTTTTGTGATGAGTTATTACCAGGTACCTCACCTTTATCCAAAGCACCATATAGGATGGCTCCTGCGGAACTGAAAGAGTTAAAGAAGCAACTCGAAGAATTACTTGACAGGGGTTTCATCAGGCCCAGTGTGTCACCATGGGGAGCACTGGTATTATTCGTGAGGAAGAAAGATGGCACCTTGCGGTTGTGTATAGACTATCGGGAATTAAATAGGGTGACTATCAAGAATAAGTATCCGTTACCTCACATTGACGATTTGTTTGATCAGCTTCAGGGATCGGTGGTTTATTCAAAGCTTGATTTGAGAAGTGGATATCATCAGCTGAAGATCCGATCAGAAGATATTTCGAAGACAGCGTTCGTACAAGGTACGGACATTATGAATTTGTGGTAATGCCATTTGGTTTGACGAATGCGCCAGCCGTGTTTATGGATTTAATGAATCGAATTTTCAAACCTTATTTGGATTGCTTTGTGGTAGTATTTATCGATGATATTTTGGTTTACTCTAAATCAAAAGATGAACATGAGCAACATTTGAGAACTGTATTGGGTATTCTTCGGGAAAAACAATTATTTGCAAAATTCAGTAAATGTGCATTCTGGTTGGAAGAAGTATCTTTCTTGGGGCATGTTGTGTCAGCTTCGGGTATTTCTGTTGATCCTTCAAAAGTGGAAGCGATTGTTAAGTGGAAGAGACCGACTACAGTGACAGAGGTACGCAGTTTTCTGGGTTTAGCGAGTTATTACAGGCGGTTCATTGAGGGGTTTTCTAAAATAGTGACTCCATTGACTAATTTGATGCGGAAATCCATTACCTTTGAATGGAGTGATAAATGTGAATCCAGTTTCCAAGAAATGAAGCGACAGTTGACTAAGGCACCAGTGTTGACTTCACCTAGCGGAGCAGAAAATTTTGTGGTTTACACGGATGCTTCCAAGGAAGGACTAGGATGTGTATTGATGCAGAATGGTAAAATTATTGCTTATGCTTCGAGAAAATTGACCCCGCATGAACAAAATTACCCTACTCACGATATGGAGCTAGCAGCGATCATTTTTGCATTACAAAAGTGGAGGCATTACTTGTATGGGGTTAAATTTGAGGTGTTCATGGATCATCAAAGTTTGAAATATTTGTTTTCACAAAAAGAGTTGAATATGAGACAACGAAGATGGATGGAGAAACTTAAAGATCATGACTTTACAATTTTATATCACCCGGGGAAGGCTAATGTGGTGGCAGATGCTTTGAGTAGGAATACCTATGTTGCTCATTTGATGGCACGAGAGTGGAAATTATTAGAAGATTTGCGAGACTGGAACCCTTATGAGTCGAGTCATGGCATGAGTTTTGCGAATATAAAGGCTACATCGGTTCTACTTCAACAAATTGGAGGGGCTCAGAAGATTGATCCCGAATTACAAAAGATTGTTAGTGGAATAAAAGAAGGTAAACAACCCGATTTTGCCTTGAATAATGATGGACTTCTTACATTTCGTGGTAGAGTTTGTATTCCAGTTAATGGAGAGATTAAACAAAGAGTATTGGAGGAGGCTCATAAGACCAAGTATACCATACATCCAGGAAGTACGAAAATGTACCAAGACTTGAAGAAACATTTTTGGTGGAATAACATGAAAAGGGAGATCGCGGATTATGTATCTAAATGCTTAACATGTCAACAAGTGAAGGCGGAACATCAACGACCTGCAGGTTTACTACAATCCTTAGAGATTCCTGAATGGAAATGGGAGCATATCACGATGGACTTTGTAACTGTTTTACCGCGTACTCGGAGAGGCTTTAATGCTGTTTGGGTGGTTGTGGATCGCTTAACCAAGTCAGCTCATTTTCTACCTGTTTGTGTGGGGTATTCCCTGAATCAGTTAGCGTATTTATATGTTCAGGAGATAGTTAGACTTCATGGAATTCCTGTTAGCATTGTCTCCGACAGAGACCCTCGATTTACCTCTCGTTTTGGCAAGCTCTTCAAAGTGCATTGGGTACTAAGGTGAATTTTAGCACCGCGTTTCATCCTCAGTCTGATGGTCAGTCGGAAGGTTAATACGGATTCTTGAGGATATGGTTCGAGCATGTGCAGTTGACTTCAAGGGTAGTTGGGATGTGCATTTACCGTTAGTTGAGTTTGCGTACAACAACAGCTACCAATCTAGTATTGAGATGGCTCCTTACAAGGCATTGTATGGTCGAAAATGTAGATCTCCGATATGTTGGGATGAAGTTGGGGAAGCGAAGCTTTTGGGACCCGAAATGGTTCAACAATCTGTGGAGAGTGTGAGATTGATTCGGGATAGATTGAGGACAGCTCAAAGTCGTCAGAAGAGTTATGCTGACAATAGAAGAAGGGATCTTGAATTCCAAGTCGGTGATTTTGTATTCTTGAAAGTGTCGCCTCAAAGAGGTATTAAACGATTTGGGAAGAAAGGGAAATTGACTCCTCGGTACATCGGACCGTTTGAAATTCTAGAGAAGATCGGGAATTTGGCTTATCGACTTGCTTACCTCCATCATTGTCCGGGGTACATAATGTATTTCATGTTTCCATGCTTCGCAAGTATGTAGCGGATGAATCTCATGTTCTTGAGTATGAACCTATGGAATTTCAACCTGATTTATCTTATGAGGAATTACCGGTGGAGATTTTGGATCGAAAAGAACAAGTCTTGCGCACCAAAATAATTCCACTCGTGAAAGTATTATGGAGGGACCACGAGATTGAAGAGGCAACTTGGGAAACAGAGCAATAAATGCGAGCAAAGTACTCGAGTTTATTTGAAAATTTTGGTAAGTGAGTTTGTTCATAAGTAGAGTAAAATTCGCGGACGAATTTTCCTAAGGTGGGGAGGATGTAACGCCTCACCCAATGGCATTTAAATAAATTGCATTTTATATGAATATATCATATTTTATATTTTATTCTGTGATTTATTGTGTGTTCGTTTTGTTATCTAAATGGATAGATAATAATAATAATATGTGAAAAGTTAGAAAACTTAACCTAAAGTTAAGGGGTTAGAATGAATAATATGGAACTTGAAGGGTTAATTGGTTAAGTTGGGAAAGTTGAATTTTGGAGATATTATCTCTTTCTCTCTCAGGCACACGACACACACACACACACTTTCCTAATTTCTTCTACTCTCTTTGGTTGCAAAGAAGTGAAGGTAAGAGTTTGATCTCATTTGATTTTCCTTCCTCTTGATTACTTCTCTAGTGTAGAAACTAATTACATAAAAATGATCAGGGCTTTGAGTAGATCGTCCCCGTATTTTTCTTAGCATTTTCCATCGAATTTGATTCCGGAGAGAGTAAGTCACTACTTCCCCTTTCTTGTGATTATTGGTATATTTGCTAAATATTGGGTATTGCAGGTGAAATCCGAGTTGAAGGAGTAGTATTGGTACTACAAGTACCATTTGTAACTTTGATATCACTTCTATGTATGTGATGGGTTCTTAAATTGAAACTAGGTTAATCCAAAAATGTTGGGTTTGAGTGTTAGGATGGAAGGAGTAAATTCCTGGTAGTTCGATGGAGTTGTGCGGCCGCCCAGTTTGGGTGTGCGACCGCACAATCTTCTGAAAGGTTTTGTTCTCGGAAATTACCCAAAGTGTGCGACCGCACAGATCATTTCGGGCGATCGCACAGTGTCCTGAGAACTGATGAATCCTAGAATCAATGTGTTTAGGTTCCGACTTGGTCTAGATCTTAAGGGTTACCCTCAAATAGTTAGATATACTTGTTGTGAGCAAGATAGCTCCGAAGAGTGGTCATTAATGGGTATAACTAATGTGTATTAGTTTAGTACGTACCTAAGAGTACGGGTCTTAATTGTGATTGAAATGTATCAATAGTTGTATGATAGTGTTGATATTCTTTTAGACACTGAACGTGCTGAATGCGTACTTGTGTATATGAATGATTACATGCTAAATTATTAAACAAAAGGGGCTAGTCCACTACTTTTGGATTAGTTCCAATTTGAGATTTGTTTTCCATTAATTCAAATCAAGTAAATATTGCTTGTGTGAAGTTTATGTGAGTCCAGCTGGTTTACTTGTCGGGGGTGTATAGGTTTGCGCATATTGTGAGAGCTGGGGCTAAGCAATAAACGTAGGCCTATGCATCTGTGGCCGTTGCTCTTACTTTTGGCCAAAGTAAGGGTCTTGCTTCCCTAATTATTGGAGCGATTATGCACAATAGTTAGATAGCTATTATTTGTTCTTGGGTTGGGATACTGGGTAACAGGTCTCCATCAATATGGTGAAGCTACATCAAATACGAGAGCTGATTTCAACGACTGCAACAACATCGTCAGTTATGGTAAATTATAGAGTTGGAGGAATAAGGTGCAAGAAATATCCCTTGTAATGTGTGCTTCCGCTATACGTGTTGTATAATGTGTTGGTATAACTACTCGCATTGTATGCTATTTGATGTTACGTGATACGTGATGTTATTTCTTGTCTCATACCTACATGTATGCATATCATATAGTTAAAGTAGTAACTTACTGAGATTTTATCTCACCCCGTTCCTTTTCAATTTGTTTTCCTTAGATCGCAAGAAGGCAAGCGATAGTACCGCGCAGTGAGGCCGGGTTAGCAAGTGATCTTGGTGGTGCACCTTTTTGTAATTAAGGTAAATGTGGTGAGGACGTTGGTTGGTATTGGATTATGTAAATCCATTCTTTTGGGGTAGAATTGTAAAAGGATAAATGTATACTTGTTAAAGGGTGCCTGCGTCTGTGCTGAGCAGTTTTTGGGATGTGGTAAAATCCTAGCACTTGGTTTTGGTTATAGTGTAGTGGCAAGTTGTCACTATTGTAAATGGTTTCAAGACTAAGATAGACTAATTGTACGTTTTAAACTTCGTAAGTAAAAAGTAAGTGTCAGTGGTGCTTTGTTTATCTGTTTTCTAGTCGTAGTGCAGCCGAGATCGTGGTTACATATAGAACCTCGTACCCCGGGGCGCTACAGTTTAGTGATGAATGCGTAATGATAGTGATTTGGAAATATATATACTGTCAAAATTCTGATTTTCCATTCATTGTTTTGTGATAATAACTTTTGTTGTGGGTGAATGGATGAAAAATTTGAAGATGAAGGTGTGGAAATGAAAAGTACAGTGACGCATGAAGCGATATAGAGAAAGAAGGGCAATGGAATAGAGGGTGGGGAGGGGAAGATGCGGCTGATGGGATGGTTGTGGGGGGAGGAGATGGTGGAGGTTATGAATAAATCTGAGTTTAATTTGGAGATTTTGAATCTGAGTTACAATGAAAGAGAGGAGATTTTCCAACTATCCCTTCTATTTTAAAAAATGTGCATTTGACCCCCTTAAAAACTAATACCCATGTCAAATTACTCCATTTTGTCTTTCATGTGCAAAGAACGTGTGATTTAACTTAGTTTTCTTACAATTCTCCTAAAAAAACTCTCTTTTGATAAAAAGAATACACCATAGGCGGATAGGCCCTATTTCATTAAATTTTGGAGCACATGCCCTAAACTGATACTATTTCATAGAATTCTGTAGAATTTAGGCCATATTATATAATTTACCTTATAATTAATTATGTATTGTACAAACTTTAAGGGCTTGTTTGGTAAAGCTGAAAATTAAGCTCTGAAAATGTAGAGCTGAAATCATTCAGTTGCTGAATTTTGTAAGACTTCAATTTGTTTGATACTGACAACTACATACATCTAAATTTAATCAAAATTGTAAATAAACACTCAAAAATTAGTCTCATCGTTTTCACTTGATTATTCTTTTTTTTATCCTCTAATAAAAATAGTCATATTTCATAAAATAAATAATTATAATTTAAAAATATTATTTTTCAAAATATCTTTTATTTAGACCGATAATAATAATATTTGAACAGTTTTTTATTGGTACTTTCATTTGTCCCCCATTAATAAAGTTCATCTTCACTATTTTGATCAATTTTACTAAAATTTGACAAAAAAACAATAAAATTGAATTATGATACTCAATTAAAATATTATCAAAAATTATAATATAAAAATAATTTCATTATATTTAATCTGTATGAAAAAATAAAATATTTTAACAAAAGAAAGTAACATTAAATAAACAAATAAAAATGTTGATGAGTGAGTTTGAACCCATTCCCTTTTTTTTTTTTTTTTTTGTATCTTACCTTGTTAAGACTTGTCATACTAGCTTAAAATTAATACTCCCTCCGTGTTTTTAGTTTGTTCACTTTTGGTCAACGGGAGTTAACTTTGACCAAACATTTTAATGTCAATCTAATCATCCTAATGAAGTTCTAACAATTGTAATTGATAATAATCATTTAATTTATCAATAATAATTTTTTAAATTTCATTAGGATTGTTAGATTGACATTAAATGCTTGGTCAAAGTTTACTCCGGTCGACCGAAAGTGAACAGACTAAAAAGACAGAGGGAGTACTTTATTTTAAGATAATCTTAATATTGTTGTTGTAGGTTAAACAATGCAACTGCTATTGTTATTTGGGGTGAGCCTCCAGTCTATGTGATGTGCCATCTCTTTTTAACTTGTGAATGAAATTGCTTTCTCATTTGCTAAAAAAAAAAAAAGTGTTCCAAATTAAAAAGAGATAATTGCATAAAAAACCTTGTACAAGTTTTTCCGTTGCAATTTAAACCTCCAACATAAATAAATTGCATAAAAAACCTTGTGCATAAATTCTTGTTGCAATTCAAACATTCTTCCAGTTAGCTAGTTAAATATAGTTTCAAAAAATGCACTTTCACTCCTTTAACTTATCAAATTTATATATTTCTTTAAAAACCATTTTTTTTATTTTTAAGAATTTATTAATCTTTTACCAAACAAAAAAATATAATTCACATGAATACTTAAATAAAATGCGTGTGTTAATCTTCACATCACATATGCTAACATGGATTACATAGTTTAACCTATTTCCTAAATCATTCTTTTACATATTTTCTAAATCATTTAACACAAACTTAACATATTTCTTAAATTATTTTGTTATACATTTGTGATAAATTTATGTTAAATGAGTTAGATATTTCCTAAATAATTTTCATATACAAATTAGTTTAATGAGTTACATATTTGTGTTAAATAATTTAGAAAATTTATAAATAAAAAAGAAATAATATAAATATTTAAAATAATGTTATGTAGAATTTTGTATTATTTTTTCACATATTTATTAAATTATTTTGTTAAGAACATAATTTTATTTGTTTGTACATTCTTAAAACCACTTTTAAAATAATTATAAGCATGTATAACAAATATTCTATATCTCATAATGATAGTCCCACTTTTTTAGTGATTAATTTGACTAAGATTTTACGAAAATTGTGGAGAAGTTTTGTTTCTAATGGGGTTATAAAAGTTATTATAAATAATATTTTTAAAGGTGTACCACTAATAAGTTTTAAAATTTTATTAAAATAATTCACCACTAAAAATTAAAATTATAGTTTTAAAACAAAGGGAGTATTTTTAAATAATGATTTTCCAAAAATGATTTTATTTTATAAAATATTTAAGATAATATTATCTTAAAGTCAATTAAATTCATGAGAAATAAGTAAATTCTTGTAAATTATATAATTCAAATCCATCAAAATTCATTTAATACTTTAAAAAATTATGTTAACAATAAATTATTAAATTTTCAAACAATATTTTTTTTATTAAATATGTTAGAGTAAATAAAATTTGCAATCCATGTTAACACATATGATGTTAAAATAAACACATATATTTTATTTATTATTTATGTGAATTATATTTTATTTGTTTGGTGAAAGACTAAGAAATTCCCTATAAAATGAGCTTTAGAGAAATACAAGAAATTGGATAAGTTATAAAGGGTGAAAGTGCATGTTTTGAAACTATATTTAACTAGTTAACTGGAAGAAGGTTCAAATTGCAACAAGAGTCTATGTACAAGGTTAATTATGCTATTTATTTCTGTTGGAGGTTTAAATTGCAATGAAAAAAAACTTGTACAAGGTCTTTTTTGCAATTATCTCAATTAAAAACTTAATTGGGTTACCAACGCCCTCAAGGCATTCTGAATGCCTTCGTGTTCCAAACAGTCAGCGTTAGGGTCAGTTAAACCTCATCCTCCAAACTGACCCCAAAATACGCGCACACGCCAATGGGGGCTCTGAGACTTCCCTCTCTCACATCCATCTTCACCTCCACCTCTGCCCGCTCCTCTTCCTCTCTCCGGCGAAGCCACCTCCTTCCATTCCGGCGCATCTCATCGACGAATTTCTCTGTTCACAGTACCGCAGCCTCGAAAGATGTTGCGCCGGTGACCGAAGACCGTGATGCTAGCCAGAAGCCCCGAGGAGTTCAAGACCAAGTCATAACGCCTAGGTCTAAGGATTTCAATGCTTGGTATCTGGACATCATTGCCAATGCTGAGCTCGCCGATTATGGTCCCGTTCGCGGTACTATGGTTATTCGTCCTTACGGTTATGCTATTTGGGAAGCAATTCAGGTTCACTCTCTCAGTTTAGCTATGTTTGAATTGTTGATATTTGGAGGAAAATTGAAATTTATGGATTTTATTGATGTATATTGTAGGATTATTTGAATGTTAAGTTCAAGGAGACTGGACATAGTAACATGTACTTCCCTCAGGTTTGATTCGTTCTCCTTCCCTCTTATTACCGATCCCAACTGTATATATGGTTGATTAGCTGGATTTCATGACTTTAGATTGGATCCTTTCGTTCCACTGAGTCCAGACTTTAAAGTGAAACATTTTGGGTGTGTTTGTCAACTCCAGTTCCAAGCTTGGGTTTGGATGAACAAAATGAATTTCTGGACTTTAAATTGCTCTTTTAATTCCTAACCCAGACATTGGAATTGAGTTTCCAAACACATCCTTTAACCATCCGGTGAACATCGCTAAATATTGAAATAGCTTTCCTAGTATGGTAGGGTTTGAAATGAAACAAGTTTCTTTCCTTGGGATTGTTTTGAGTGGAATCAAAAAAAGTAGGAGTTTATTTGAATGGAAAATTTGAAAGTCGCACCATTTGAGTTGAATAGAGGGATATAAACCGTCCCAAACCATTGTCATTTATTAGGTTTACAACTCAAGCAATTAACCAATTTACATAAGTAATACTCTCTCATATGGAGTCCACTAATGGTTCAAAACAGATTGGAAGGTTACATTAGTAGAGTTAGGTATTGCAAAGCTTCTTTGGTAAAAATATCTATTTAATTATTTTTCTTTTAAATTAGACTCATTTTGTGACACCATCAGTTTGTGGGTGACAAGTTGTATAATTTTTTCTAAAAGATACCCACTCTGGGACACAGGGAGTACTAAATTTGTTACTCCCTCAGTCCCTAAATGATGTCCATTTTCAAGAAATCTTTGTCCCAAAATGAGTGTCTTTTTTTAACATAACTTTGTCCCTAAATGTTTTTTTTTCGATTTTTTTTTCACCGGTTTCTTTATACGTGCAAAACTAAATGTTTGGAAAGGAGATTACAAGATTATATATGAATCTTTGCTACCAAATTGTACACAAAGTTGAGATTTTCAATGTCTCTTAAAATGAAATTTGGACACTCATTTAGGGACAGAGGTAGTATTATAAATGGTAAAGGCTCTATGCAGTGGTTAGGGCTGTTATACGAACCGAGCTCGGCTCGTGAAAGCTCGAGCTCGAGTGAGCTCGAGGTGTAGCTCGAGTCGAGCTCGAACCGATTGTCAAGCTCGTTTTTGTTATCGAGCCGACCGTGTTCGGCTCGTTTAGCTCGTTAAAAGCTCGAGTTCGGCTCGATAAGCTCATTAAAATTGAATTTTTGTTTTCGAATGGCTCGAACTCGGCTCGATAAGCTCGTTAAGACCATATTTTTCTTAATAAAAATGTCTAAGCTCGAGCTCGAGCTCGGCTCGTTAAAACTCGAGTTCGATATCGACTCGAGTTGCCCGCGAGCAGCTCGCGAGCTCGATTCGACTCGAGCTTGAACAAGCAACTGGGCTCGAGCTCGATAAGTTTTAAACGAGCTCGAGCTCGACACCCCAAAGCTCGACTCGGCTCGGCTCGTTTACAGCCCTGGCAGTGGTTAATTTAGCGAAGTTTGATGCACACTGATGCGTCATGGATTGAATCATCAGCTGTCTAAAATTTGTTCATGCATGGCTGCAGTTTATACCTTATTCATTTATAGAGAAAGAGGCTAGCCATGTTGAAGGGTTTAGTCCAGAGTTGGCTCTTGTGACTATTGGAGGAGGGAAAGAACTCGAAGAAAAACTTGTGGTACATTATATTGCTAAACTTCTACAGTATAGTTTTTTTTTTTTTTTTTTTCCCTCTTTCATTTAAACTCTAAGCTAATAAATTTGAATTTTGCTGGTTCAAGTTGTGATAATTTAGACCTGAGTTTGTCTTTGATTCTTGCACTTGTTGAGGTTGTGGCAGGTTCGACCTACTAGTGAAACTATTGTGAATCACATGTTTACCCAGTGGATTCATAGTTATCGTGATCTTCCTCTTATGATCAATCAGGTACAGTTAATCACACATTTATCAGTAGTAACATCCATTTAGTTAGTGGTTACTTATCCTAAACTTGTCATCTGATAAATCGTAGTGGGCAAATGTCACAAGGTGGGAGATGCGCACAAAACCTTTTATTAGGACTCTGGAGTTTCTTTGGCAGGAGGGACATACTGCTCATGCATCTCCAGAGGAAGCAGAAAAAGAGGTTGGTATCAGTTCTGACTTAAAGAGATTCGTGATAGGTTTCAGATGCCTTCTGTTTTCGTTTTTACAGTGACAAACTACTGGTGTTGATTGCAGGCATTACAGATGATCGATGTCTATACAAAATTTGCTTATGAACAAGCTGGAATTCCTGTGATTACAGGTCGGAAATCAAAAGTAGAGACATTTGCTGGCGCCGACAAGACATATACAATTGAAGCTATGATGGGTGACCGTAAGGCGTTGCAGGCTGGAACCAGCCATAATCTTGGTCAGAATTTCTCTCGTGCTTTTGGAACACAGGTTCTTTGCTTTCCTCTTAAAGTTCACAGCTTTAACTTTATCTATGTCATTATTTCATTTTTGGAGTTTGTTTTTTGTATTGTCTCTTAGTACACTTGCGTTTGGAGTCTGTTTTTCTCGTAATATCCCAAAGCTTCTTATAATGCTTCTTGAAAGATCAAGTTTGTTTTTCCTTGGACGATGTGTATAGAATACCAGATTCGTCATGAAATCTTGAATAAGATAGAACAGCAACTTCAGTTAAGAGTCTCAGTGGAGCCACCGGCTCTTCTTGGTTGATAATCGGCGTGTCGTGATTGAGTTGAAGGGCTTGGTGGAGATTTTTCTTGTTGTTCCTTTTCCTTTTCATATTACTTTCTCCTTCTTTTTTTTTTTTTTTTTTAACTTTCTTCTTTACCCTGTCAACGTGCTCAGCCATGTTGGGAAGTTGTCATACAGCTTCCATACTTTCGGTTGTGACAATCACTCAAGAATTGATCTAGCTTAGTGATGCCTTCAGGTTAATATTTGTTCCCAACATTTGTCTACATAGGCATTTAAGTTGGTTAGATGTGGTTCTATCAATCTTGCTGGCCATGATCTACTAGGGTCGTTCATAACATGCTAGTTAGCATCCCACATCTGAAAAAGCAGTTTCACCATTTTCTAACCTAATCGGTCTCGATTATATTCATTCAGCCATTTCTGTAACCGCAATGAATAATGTTAATTCTTTCGATCCATGTTTCTCTTCTCCTTGCTGTGGAGTTTGGACTATTGATTGGGGTGGTATTAATCCTTGCTTGTACAGTTTGCAGATGAAAATGGGGACAGGCAACATGTATGGCAGACTTCATGGGCTGTCAGCACCCGTTTTGTTGGAGGCATCATCATGACCCATGGAGATGATGCTGGGTTAATGCTTCCTCCTAGGCTGGCACCAATTCAGGTACTTAGAGATCTTCAGCTTTAAGCTCAGGTCAAGATTTATATATGTATATTACTTGCGATTGATTTTATGATATTAGCACCTATTGATTGGCACGAGTCTTCAGGCTTACATCATGTTCCCTACTATCATACAACAGTCTGTAAGGTGTGTGCTTCACTTGTCTATTGAAGCTTACCATGATTCATACTGTATTTTATTTTATATTGGTAGAACAGACGTTTATGGTTCTTAGGAAGAAATACTGCTTCATATGTTATTGTTCACCTCACCGGTCTGAGAATCCTATTTCCATATGTTGCCAAAAGAATTGCAGATGAATCTCGATTCATACGAATCACCAGCATGATTCATCATATAATTTGTGACCAAAAACTCAAGCAGCCTGATTTTGAATCCAAGCACAAATGGATGCAAATAACCATATCGGGATAGATAAGAAGTCAATGGATTTGAATTTAGAGTCGGTTCGTAGCAAAGCAGTGTATTGGTTGAGAGCTGGATATTTAGAGCTGTGGACTTTTATCGAATGCCTTTGTTATTCTTAGTATTGGCCTGTTGATTTTTGTATTGCATTTTCCCAGGTGGTTATTGTTCCGATTTGGAAGAAAGATGATGAGAAGATCGGAGTTCTTGAAGCGGCATTATCTGTCAAAGATGTTCTGCAGGTTGCAGGCATCAAAGTAAAGATTGACGACTCAGATCAGAGAACGCCAGGATGGAAATTTAATTTCTGGGAAATGAAGGTGTGTGAGTGATAAAAGAAATAAAGATACACTGTTCAATTGACTATCTTAATAACTACACATTACACACCATTGTGCACTTTTATTGTTCCATTGTTTCAAGTATTAGCCGAAAAAATGTGTGACATATCACTTGCACATTAGTAGAGTGAATCTCATTTGCGATCAATGTGGCTAAACTTGTCAAATGACGGAACTGAAAATAAACTGATCATCAACCTTACTAAGACTTGAATGAACTTTCTCGTGGAAAGACAAAAACCATCAACCTTGATGCCCTTCAAACAGTGAGCATAATTTAAAGACACAACAACAACAAATTGTTCATGGTGTCACATTGGTTGTATATGTGGGATAATTCATGTGGACTTCCCATCATCAGTTGTTTATTGCTGTAACCTGCATATTCCCTTGTCTCTTGATCTCCCTCTTGTCTAACCTGAAGCCTGCTGGCTGTTGTGTTTAAGTTACTTTCAGATTATGTGATTATACTCTGACTATGCGTGGGAAGGAAAATGAATCATGTACTCCATGGTTACTGGTATAGTTAGTTTTGGGTGAATGAACAATCTGTCTGCAAGAACATGATTGTGTTTTGTTATAACATACGGAGCATTCGGTAGTTTCAGGCCAGCATGTTGAGGTTAAGAAATTTATTGGTCACTTGGAAGTCTTTAACATAATTTTCTTTTACAGGGAGTACCTCTAAGGATCGAAGTTGGTCCTCGTGACGTTTTAAGTAAAACTGTAGTTGTATCAAGAAGAGACGTTCCAGGAAAACAAGGGAAGGTTTTCGGTGTTTCCATGGAACCTTCAGTTCTGGTAGCATATGTAAGAGACAAGTTGGATGAGATCCAGTCATCCCTCCTGGAGAAGGCGACATCATTTCGTGATAGGTACACTCTTCTACTCTAGTCTTGTTTACTATAGTGGTTGCACGTTTTGTTTCTTGTTGTGCTGTAGCGTGGATGTGGGTACAAGTTTTGACCTTCAGTATCAACTGAGGGATTAGAATAGCATCATCAAGTTTTAAGATAGACATTGCAAGATTGACAATTTCATGTTCTTATCAACTGGGGTAATGTTGTTGTTGTTGTTGGTGGTGGTGGTGTTGCAGTGTTATCCCAGAAAAAAATGTTCCGCATCTCTCTCTCTCTCTCTCTCTCTAAATATATATTATACATATTTAGAAAAAGCAATCTGGGGCTACAATATATCCCACTACGCATAGGTCCGGGGAAGAGTTGGACCCACTATATTTATGTATGCACACACACACATATATGTACACGCACACACACACACACACACATATATATATATATGTCCACATACATATATATATATATACACATATATACACCCATATATATTTATCATTTTGCGAATTTGTTCACTTACCTGACTATGTTATTCTGCAGTAACATTGTGGATGTGAGCTCGTATGATGAGCTCAAAGAGGCAATATCTCAGGGGAAATGGGCAAGGGGTCCATGGTCAGCAAGGTAACCCTCCCACCCCCTCCTTTTAGTTCAAACATCTCTATATGCTTAACTTTGTCCGATCACACCAGAATTCATACCCATTGTGTTGGTGCAGTGACAAAGAAGAGTTAAAGGTGAAAGAAGAAACCGGGGCAACAATTAGATGTTACCCATTTGACCAGCCTGAAGGGAAAAAGACGTGCTTTATGACTGGCAATCCAGCTGAGGAAGTTGCAATTTTTGCCAAATCTTACTAGTCACCTGCCATTGGACGTCCTATAAAGGTATTCTCTGTCCTTAGTAGTACAACTTCCTTGAATGTTACTTCGCATCTTTAGTCATGTGACTAACCTGTGTATTTTATACAAACCATATCCAAGTTTTGCTAGGTTTAGTTACTTTTATAGAAATATTAGTATGTACGGAATTTTAGAGTATGGGAAGTCCTTTTCTAAAATTTGTTTTAATTTAACGCTTGGTTGTTGCTAATTTCAAAGTTTCGATGTACTGTAAAAGTTTTGTTTATGTTGGTAATACAATATTTTTTCCTTCTTAGTAAACATTCTATACTTTTTACCCATGCCTTCTTCAGTGCTCACTCCGTCCCAAAATGATCTTGTCATCTGCCATTTCTCATTATCTCAAAAAGTTGTTCCGATTTCCACAATTTGGGCTTAAAAGTACATAAACAAAACATGACTAGTGAAGCAAGTGTTTGTATCCTTAAAATGTTTGAATAATCAAATGGAAAGATCGTTTTGGGAGTAAATGGGAGGCAAGGGTCGATACTATGGCAAGTACCTTATATATATATATATATATATATGTATATATATATATGTATATATATATGTATATATATATATGTATATATATATGAGTGTTTTTAAATATGAGTGTTTTTTTTTTTTTTTTTTTTTGGGTGGTGTGGGTGGGTGTGTGGGGGGTAGTGGGGGTAGGGAGCGAGGGTGAGGTAAGGCTGTGTGTGAAACGGCGGAAATGGAAAAGAATGATTAGGAATATATTTTTGACTTTTTGGATACTCTGTTTTGTTGAGGGGGAATGGTATTGTTTGTTCTTGTGAGTTTCCTCCCTTCCCTTGTGAAATAAAAGCAACATGGAAAAGATAAAAAAGAGAGACATTAAGAAATCAGCGCCTCATGGTGTCCCTTTAGGCGTACAGTGTTCTAAAAGACCCCGTCTAGGCCGCCTAGGCGCTAGGTGTTCATGAAACGCTTAGGTCCCGTCTATGATATCATAATTATTTCTGAATTCTCGGCCCCGCCTAGACCCCGCCTAGGCGCTAGGCGCCGCAGGGGTGTCTAGCGACCGCTTAACGTTTTTTAGAACCTTGAGGCGTAGTATCATCCTAACCACTCTCATTTCAATTTTAGTGATCAATTTAATTGTATTTAATCAAAAAAAATTATATAAAAATTTAATTCATAATATAAAATTCAATAAATTTATTTAGATGCACTGCCAAAAATATATATTCTCAATAAGATAATAATTAATCAAAAGTAAGTGAGGAAGACTTGTGTGAGACGGTCTCACACGGTGAGACGGATCTTGTTGAGAGAGGAAATGAGTTTACCCATCCCCGCCCATAAGGTGGCAAACCATTTACTCTCCCATCAAGATCCGTCTCACGTGTGAGACCGTTTCACACAAGTTTTTGTCAAAGTAAGTGACAAGTTTTTTTGTTCCTAGTTGGTGACTGAATTGTAATTAGCTTATTATAGTGTCGATTTAATAGCTAGAGTCTGGGGAGGTTTTGATTCTATTTTCACCGTCCCAAGAATTACCTATGGTTTTGACTTTGGATTGTATAGTACTGCCACATACTCCCAAAATAAATGATGAAAATTGCTTTAATCAAGAACAATTTAATTATGCATTTTAGAACAGATGTAGTGTTAAAAACTTGTCATAAAATATAATACTCTCTCTCCGTCCATAACCCCATAACTATACGCACAAAATGAGTTGTACACGGGAATTAATGGATGAATAGTATTTGGTAGTTGTTGCGAGTGAAAAGTGAAATAGGAGAGAGTAAGTGGGTAAGGAATAGTAAGTTGATGGGCGACTCTCCTGTGCGGCCGCCGCACGGCGTGCGACGGCGCCAGGAGCCGAGCCGCGTTTTTTTTTTTTTTTTTTTGCCTTTTTGCCTTTTTTTTTTTTTTTTTTTTTGCCCCACTACTTTTTTTCCTCTCACCAAAAGTAGTTCTTATAACGAAATGTAACACTTTTGTTTTTTAAATGTAACACTTTTTTTTTCTTTTCAAAAATGTACCACAATTTTGATGCAATAGATCAAAAATAACATAAAGATTAACAACTAAATTAATGTAACACTTTTTATAAAGGAATGTAACATTCTTTTTTCAAATGTAACACTTTTTTTTCAAATGTACCACCCATACTTTTTTGCCTTCAACAAAAGTAACACTTATTATAATAAAATGTAACACTTTTTTAAAAAAAAAATGTACCACAATTTTGCTACAATAGATAAAGATAACATAAAGATTGACAATTAAATTAATGTAACACTTTTTATAAGGGAATGTAACACTCATTTTTTCAAATGTAACACTTTTTTTTCTCCGAAAATAACATAGGATTGACAACTAAACTACTGTTACATTTTATAAAAAATGAATGTAACATTTTTTTTTCTCAATTGTAACAGTTTATATTCTTTAATGTAACATTATATATGAAATGTAACAATTTTTTATTGAGAAAGTAACAATTGAAATGCAAACCCATTATTTTTTTTGTAAAATTGATGTTACATTGACAGTAGAAAAGTGTTACTTTTTGAAGATGAAAGTGTTACTTTTATCAGAACAGAGTGTTACATTTTCATCTGGCAAAGCACCTCAATTTTTTTATGTGTAAATTTTTTTTTTAAAAAAAAAAAAAAAATCAAATCATATCATGACCTATGTAGTTTTATTCGTCTCGTCGAGACGAACACAACGGTATTTTTAATTTTTTTTCTGAGTTATAAATCTCAAGATATAGCATTTTGAAGTTAATGGGGTTTTTTTTTTAAGGTGACACGTGGCAGCGATCTGGGAAGAGTGGAAGGTGGATCTCGCCGTCGGATGTAGCATATCATGTTAGGCCGAGAAGCAGCGGAACCGCCGCACATGGTGCGACGGCCGCTTATAAGAATTTGTCTAAGTTGATTGGGTTGTGAGTATAAAAATAAAGTAGGAGAGATAATGAGTGAGAGGAATAGTAAAGATTAATAATAAAAAAATAAGACATTTATTATGATGGAAAATAATATCTTCTTACTATGTTTCTCTTTCCTTCCCTTTTTTTAGGGCTTAATCTATTTTAGAACGCCTTATATTGGCATGATATACAACAATATGTGGCCATAAGGTTTAAAGGGATATGTAGACTACTCTCACTCACAAAAATAATAATGCTAACCATTATCTAGTTGCAAATAAATAAAAAGAGGTACTCCCTCCGTCTGTCCCTAAATGAATGTCTATTTTCAAGAAATCTTTGTCCCAAAATGAGTGTCTTTTTTTAACATAACTTTGTCCCTAAATGTTTTTTTTCAAAAAAAATTTCACCGGTTTCTTTATACGTGCAAAACTAAATGTTTGGAAATGAGATTACAAGATTATATATGAATCTTTGCTAGCAAATTGTATATAAAGTTGAGATTTTCAGTGTCCCTTAAAATGAAATTTAGACACTCATTTAGAGACATAAGTAGTATTATAATTTCGTTGAAGTCATTTTCGTGGCTACGTGAGAGAGAGGGAAAGATGGCCACACATGCCTTATCTCTTGAATATTTTGACTTTATATAAAATCCTATTTATTTATTTTTTTCTTTAGAGCCACTATATTCTCCCCTCAAACAACTATGATCGACCTTAATTAGTTTAAAGTTGGAGTATTTTATACTTTGAGGGAGACATTATACTTCTTCAAGTGTCAATATGTTGTCCCACTAGTCATAAATGAGGCTTCACCTACGTCACCTTCTTTTCTTGTGGAGCCCATCAAGTATGGGCCAATTATAATTTAGTTATCTGAATTTGTATAATTTTTGTAATTTTATTCCCGTGTTTGTATTTTTTGTAACCTGATTCTTGTATTTGTTATTTTGTTGCAAATTGATATAAAAACTAATGAAATGTTAGTTTTTTTTTTTTTTTTTTTTATAGGAAACAGTCATATGCATATTACGTGACTTTTTAAGGGTATAATTGTCATTGTGAGCACAGAGGTGCAAGACACGTGTGTGTAATGTGTAAATGAGGGTTGATCCGTAGTCGCCTTCTTCATTAAACGGCAACAACGTCACCATTCCCCCATTAATGGTGGACTTTACTCCCACACAATAAATACCAAATCCCTCTTTTCTCCTTTCAAAATGAGCAATCCCCTTCAACCCTTCCAGCCATTAACACATACACCCGAGAAATGATAATTATAACCTTGAAAGGTCATGTGATATGCACATAATTGTTTTTTTTTTATTAAAAAATTAACAATTTCATTAGTTTGTATATCAATTTGCAATAAAATGAAAAATACATGAATCAGGTTGCAAGAAATACAAACTTGAGGACCAAATTACAAAGTGATACAAACACAGGTTACTAAATTGCAATTTGCCCTACCAACTACCAAGTATAGTACTAAGTGTTACAAGTTTTTAGAACTATAATTGTGTATCACATTATAGTTCTAAAAACAACTTTTAAAAACAACTTTTAAGCTATTATAAACTAGTTTTATCCGTTTGTTAAAAAACTAATAAAATGCTGAAAAATATGATAAAAATACCAATATACCACTAATATAAAAATTAAACACGCGCATGCTATTCTACCCTATAGTTAAATCATATAAATTGCATTTTCATGAACTAAAATATTGTCTCGTACATTTATTGACATATTTAAATTAAATATTAATTTTCGTTTTTCTTTTGGAATTTAAATTAAATATTAGTTTTCGTTTTTCTTTTGGAATTTAAGAAAAATATATCAACTCTTTAAAAAAATCTCATTTTCCATTCTTTTTATTTTTATCACATCACGAATCGATTATGTTTTAAATCCAAAAAAAGAAAAAGAATATGATGAAGATAAACACTTATACTCCCTCCGTCCCATTTGAAACTTCACCATTTTGGTGATGACACACAAATTAAGAAAAGTGATGTGTGTAAGAAGGGTTGTGAGAGGGAAAAAGTTAGTGGATATGACAAGTGGAGCTTGCAATTTAAATATGTGAAAGAGGAAAGTTAGTGGGTATGACAAATGAGCCTCATAATTTAAGTATGTGAGAGGAAGAAGTGAGTGGGTATGACAAGTGGGGCCTACATTTATTACCATTTTAGAAAATGAGGAAGCTTTTAACGGGACACTCATTTGGATAAAAGATGAAGCTTTCAAATGGGACGGAAGAAGTATATTTAACGCATGCTATTGGATAAAGCCAAAATAGATACATATTTTTTATATTTTTTATAAGTGAAGTAATACTCCCTCCGCCCCAGAGTCCTACTTTTTATTTTGGTACGTCCCAGACTAAGAGTCCTATTTCTAAAATGGCAAAGAATCTTTATTATTCACCTCACTCATTATCTCTCCTATTTTACTTTTATACTCACAACACCAATCAAATCACTATTCTCTTCCACTCATTCTCTCTCATACTTTACTTTTACACTCACAACATTAAATTACTTCTAATATTTATTAATAAACGTGCAAATGAGGGGTAAGACTTTTAGTACGGGACAGAGGGAGTAGTAATTTAGTAACTGTTGATGTGAGAGGGTTTACGTTCACCGTTGGATCCTAGGGCATACAGCCAACCATAGCCGCACGTTTCTTCCTTCCAAAACAATCATCTCGCCGCACATTGTGTGTTGACATGTCACCCATAAATTTGGCGTTTGACTAGGGAGATAGGAGTATCTATCGAATTAGGCCCCCCAGCTGGTATTTCTCGATATTTACGAAAACCCGCAGGGGTATTTCCTGTACCAAATCCATTATAAATAGGAAAAGGGAAAAATCCGTTTTGGTCAATTGTACATTAGGGCGTGTTTTATTTTTACCATCGAACTTTTATTTTTTTTTTGCCCCCTTTTGTTTTTAAAGAATTTGGGGTATTAGTGCAATATTTTAGACTTTGCTCCCCTTTATTTAAAATGCACTAATATTTATTTTTACCCCCTTAAAATGTGTTATGCAATTTTGCCCCCTTGCGAAAAAATTCTGGGCCGGAGGAATTTGCCGCAACCCTCAGCCGCACCAGTAGGGGACAATAGTTTCTCTAAAGAGAGTCTATTACAGGCGACTCGATCTAAACTGATAAGTCTTTCTAACTCTCTTATTGTTTCTGTCTTTCCTGAGTCCTGTTTTTGTGGGTACGTTTCTGCTTTTGGCTTAATCTGATCGTTGCATATTAAATTCCAACATTTAGTTCTCCTTTGATTATATTAGGCAACACTATAGCACGTGAACTTTGACCAAGTATTCATATCAACTAGTAGGTAACCCGTGCTCTGCACGGGAATCCATGCCGTTAATGTTTTTCGTATTTTCCTTTTTTGATGTTTTTAATTGATAAATTAACATAATAATTTTGTTTGAAAATATATGTATATTTTAAATTAATCAAAATATTTTCATAGCTTTGGTTGTACATAGTTGTAATAAATATATTTTTTAATTAATTTAGAAGTACATTTAAGTCTGTTGTATGAATATTTAAAAAAACCTAATGGTATTAATAGTAATAGTTAACATATATAGTAACTATTATGATTAAATAATATAATAAATAGTAATTGTTAATATATATTATAACAATTATGATTAACTAATACTATTAATAATAATAATTAACTTATATAGTAACTATTATAGTTAACAATTAAATTTAACTATTATAATTAACTAATACTATTAATAGTATTAGTTAGTTATAATAATTAAATATTACTCCCTCCGTCCCGGAGTAAGAGTCCTATCTCCCATTTGCACGAAAATTAAGTAATGCTGGAAGTAAAGTAAATGTTGTGAGTGTAAAAGTAAATTAGGAGAGAGAATGAGTGAGAGTGAATAATAAGTTGATTGATTTTGTGAGGATAAAAGTAAAGTAGGAGAGAGAATGACTGAGATGAATAGTAAAGATTCTTTGTCATTTTAGAAAAAAGACTTTTACTCTGTGACGTATCAAAATAGAAAATAGGACTCCTACTTTGGGACGTAGGTAGTAATAGTTAACTATAATAGTTAACTATTACTATTATAAGTATTAGTTACTTAACTATATTAGTTACCTATTATAGTACCTATTACTATTATAAGTATTAGTTACTATAGTAGTTAACTATAATAGTTACTTATTATAGTAACTATTACTATTATAAGTATATAGTTAACTATTATTATAGTTACTTATTATAGTAACTATTACTATTATAAGTATTAGTTACTATAGTAGTTAACTATATTAGTTACCTATTATAGTAACTATTACTATTATAAGTATTAGTTACTATAGTAGTTAACTATATTAGTTACCTATTATAGTAACTATTACTATTATAAGTATTAGTTAACTATAGTATTTAACTATAATAGTATTATAGTTAAGTAATACAATTAATAGTAATAGTTAACTTGTATATTAACTATTATAATTAAGTGATACTATTAATAGTAATAGTTAACTTGTATAGTAACTATTATAGTTAACTATTACTATTAATAGTAATAGTTAACTCATATCATAACTATTATTATGAGCTAATAGTATTAGCTAATAATGAGAATGTCAAAAGTCACACACTTTTAGGATAGTGATGATGTGGCATCACGAAATGCAAGATTCTTTCATGATTTGTCCACGTGGCATCACCACATCTCTCTTCACCAACTTTAATATATATATATATATAGATTTTTACCATCGTACTACAAACAATGGTGTCATTTCATACCAAATTTTGGTGTAAAATGACACTATTGTTTGTAGTACAATGGTAGAATTGAAACAAATTTGGGTATAAAATATCGAATTTGACATAAAATAACACCATTGTTTGTAGTACTATGGTAAAAATAAAAAAAATAAAATTTGATGATAAAAATGAAACACGACTCAAAGCACGATAGACAAAAACGAAGTTTTCCCCCATAAAAAAATAATAAAGTTATAAAAAAGGCATAATTCCATAAGGACCCAAGGCCCAGATCATAAGGCTATAAAAACCCACCCCATATCATTAAGCCCGCCTAACCCCTGAGCCGAGATTAAAATTCCACAAAAACCCAGCGTGTGTATTGGGCCTGGGCAATGGCTATTTGAGCTGGGCTTAATGAAATTCGATATTCCGAAATGCCCTCGGGTATAATGCCCTATTTATCTTTTTCGATTTTTGTTCTTCTTTTTTTGCCGTCGTCTTCCTCCGAGTGGCTATTACGGCGACACTTTCATCGATCTCCATGGATTGAGCTTCAGAAATCATTGCTTAAGGAATTTTTTTGGAGATTTCGTACTCAACACACGTATGTATCTCGTTATTTTTTTCATACTAAATGAAGAATAGAGATTATTGATGATTTTTTTTTGTAGACTTAATGAGTCCTAAAGTTGGGTGTAATTTACAATTCATCTATTATATAAATTCTTATTGTTGGATTTATGAATTGTTGATATATTTGTTTAATGTATACATACATATTTTAGTATAATGTGTCATTTGTTAAACTGATTACAGCTCTTATACATAACTTATGAGACCTAGTTATGTGAGTTAAATGTGTCTGTCCAAATGAGACGAGGCGGATGAATACTGATTGTTTATAATCTGTTTTTTATATTTTGCAGATTATGGATTCTAATGTCATGGTTTTGTTAAAGTATGGTGTCTCCTCTTTGGTTGCTAGGTTTGATCAATTCGTTTCCTTAGAATCTCTTGTGGAATTTATTTGTACTCGATGGGATTGTTTGGAAAAAGAAGGATATCATAATCGGAGATCATGCAAGGAGCCGCTGCAGTTGGAGTAGATTCTCATTTCATTATTTTGGTCATTTTTTTTTGAATGAAATAACATTTTTATTTGAATTTTATAGCTATTATATGACTTCTATTGTTATCATTGTTGGATTTATGATATCATTGTTGGATTTATGATTCATTGTTTGATTTATGATTTTTTTTTTTTTTTTTTTTTTTTTTTGATGTTCACAGGTTTTTGAGTAAAATGTGGCTTTTTTAAACTGATTACAACATATACACTATGTTTCAAAGGTCTTATACATCACCTATAAGACCTGGTATTCTGATTACATCATATAAATTCTGTCTCAAAGGTCTTATATATTATATATCACCTATAATTCTGATTATAACATATATTTGATGTTATATACATGTCTTATACATAACCTATAAGACCTTTTAATTAAACCGGACAATATCATTCATTAGTCTCATACATCCACCTCACTTTCAAATGTCAGACCTTCAATGTTAACAGCAACAGAAAAATTACACAAACATCATTCCACATGCTTTTCAGAAATTCCAACCACCATTTTTTTCATGCCAATATAAGAAACTAATCAGTTCAACCGTTAACAACTTTTACAAAACATCTTAGACAATATGTCCACAAAATGAAGGCAGTACATCTTCATATGATGTTCAGAAATTACATTCTAAAAATTCAACAAACTAAAGTACTTTATAAGGGAGAGTGCACTTGTGGTGCAAAAAGTCATGAAAAATCTTCGCCCTAAACCGAGAGGCAGCACCAACTTCATATCTTTCACTTACTTCTCCTTTTTCAAATATATCTTCAGCCATCATTAGCATATGTACTGCACAATCAACACTTGCATACTCTTGTTGTGGTGTATTTTCAACTGCTATGAACATCTCCTTTGCAACTTCTTTCGAAGGCACCTCATTGTACTTGCATGATAGGACTTTCCTTGAGTAATTATACTGACATAACAAAACAAGAATGAGAATCAGTATATGTATTTTGTATAGTAAATAAAGACATTTTTATTTTGTATTTACCATTTTTTTAGCTAGTGCAATGTAAGGGTCCTTCTTTCCTCTTGGAATCATGGAGTTGTAGAATTTGTACTCTCCAGTCTCCGTATCCAGCACAAGCAAAGTCCAATGATTAGTTGCCCTAGTCCCATCTTATGAGACATGTGAATGGCCTCATAAATCTGGTATGAGACCTTTGTAAATAGGTCTCATGAGTCTGTTATGAGACCTGTAAATGGCCTTTTATGACTGTTATTATGCCATTCACAGGTCTCATAACATACTTATGAGAGCTATTTACAAAGGTCTCATAACAAAAATGCACTTATGAGATATTTATGAGACTTAGACTCATAACTCTGCTATGAGTCTGATATTATGAGACTTTTGTAATTAGACTCATAAGTCTATTATGAGACAATTTACATGTCTCATAAGAATTTACAAGACTTTGATACCAATTATAAGACCTAAAAAATGAACTTATGAGACCTTTAAGAGACAAGTCTAGTATGAGACCTTTGTAAATAGGTCTCATGAGTCTGTTATGAGACCTGTAAATGGACTTTTTACAGGTCTCATAAAATACTCATGAGACCTATTTACAAATGTCCATAACAAAAATGCACTTACGAGACCATTTATGAGACAAGTAAGTCTGATATGAGACCTATAAATGGTCTCATAAGTCTGATATGAGACAATTTACATGTCTCATGATATAGGTCTCATATCAGACTTATGAGAGCTATTTACAAGGTCTCATACCAGACTCATAAGTCTGTTATTATGCCATTCACATGTCTCATAATATCTCAGTCATAAGAAGTCCATTTTACAGGTCTCGTGACATACTCATGAGACCTATTTACATATGTCTCATAACAAAAATGCACTTACGAGACCATTTATGAGACAAGTAAGTCTGATATGAGACCTATAAATGGTCTCATAAGTCTGATATGAGACAATTTACATGTCTCATGATATAGGTCTCATATCAGACTTATGAAAGCTATTTACAAGGTCTCATACCAGACTCATGAGTGCATGATCTTATACCAAAGCCAAAATATATGTGGTAAAAAACAAAAATAGAGTCATAAAAAATCACATCACACCAGGTCTTTTACAAAAACAAAAATGCACTTATGAGATATTTATGAGACCATTTGCAGGTCTCATACAACAGCCATAAATATTGCAAAAATATTGCAAAAATAAAATTAGTAGAAAATCATTCAAAAACAACCGTTTGCAGGTCTCATACAACAGGTCTCATAATAAACTATAGGAAAAACGACCGCCATAATAAGGAATTTCGATAAATCAAGTTTGGTTCGAAATTACCTTTTCGTCTTCGTCTGAGTAGGAATTTTAGGTTTTCTTCTGGAATGGAGGTTGATTAGGTCGTCAATTGCGGTTTAATCTTCTGGAATGGAGGTTGATTTGGTCATCAATGGCGGTTTAATCTTCGTCTGGTTCGTAGGAGAGAGTGAGAGAGTGTTTTCGAAATGAGAAACTGAAATGAAGGTGATGGGGGAGGTTGGTTGGCGTGAGAAAGACGTGTGTATTAATCGAGGGCATAATCGTCAATTTAGCTGATTGGGTTTATGTGGAATTTCAATCTCGCCTTGGGTTCTGGTGGGTTTATAATCTGGCCCAGGGGGCCTAAGGTCCAAATCTCTATAAAAAACTACAAAATGTGGCCTACAAAATTCTTTTGTAAGACCATCACCCCCAATCAATTTTGGGTTGCGATAATCATCTAATCTCAAACTCTCCCAAGTTTTTTGAAGAAGAAATCAAAGGAAATACATAATCCTTCGGGGATTTGTTCTTGATCTCCGGCCATCGACCGACGATCTCGGCTAACTGTTCAAAGATTAAATTAAAGCGTGTAGAGAAATTTGAAGACGAGATTCGAATTTAGTTGTGGTTTTTGCGTGTGATTGAAGAGATTCAAGGGATTCGCAGAACTTTTTTGTGTTTATTTTACGGTGTTTGACCCCATCGGAAGATTCGCCGGAAGATTTAGGGAAATCATCGGAAGCTGTTAATCTGTCAGGTATTGTGAAAACACACACTGTGTTTGACGTTTTGTACGAATTTTTATTGTTAATCTGCAATGAATCAAGAGCAATTGCCTTGATGGACCGCATCAGATCTTCGATTCCTGCTTCATGCTTAGGATTTTTCTCACGGTTTGATACGGAGTATTTAGTTCAATGAGCGGTGTAGCTAGAAAATCTAGCTTTCATGATCTGTGAATGCGGAAGAATTTTCTTCGAAGGTTGTTTTAGTCGTGGAACCCCAGCTGAACATACTGAACTTTGTGTCGGCCGATATATATGTGCAATTCTTCTATTTTTCTGATGCCGGAACATGGCCGGAGCCGGTTAGGTTTTCCAGATCTATTCAAACAATATTTAGGAAAATTCACTTTTAAAAACTTTTAAGGCGTTCATATGAGTTGATTCCTGCCTATAGAGAACTACTACGAATAATTTCACTCTTTAGGAGAGCCATGATGACAATGACTGCTAAACTTGCTGTTGCATCTAACGGCATTCTTAGTTGAGGTTTGGCTATAGATCCGACTAAGTCTTCATAATTTGCGGCTAAGTTTTGGTTGCTCAGATACTTTTTAGTGGTCAAATTCTCCAATCTAATTGCAGTAACTGGTTGGTCTGGATTTTTTATTCTCCGATAATATAGATCTGGGCTCCGGCATGTGAAAAAAAGAAAGTATTGTCTTGAAAGCGTTGTAGAATGTATTCTTGCCTTGTAGGATACCCGTGGATGAGAGTCGTTTACCTACTTCATCACTTCCTTGGAAGCTCATCATTCTTTTTGGTCAATCATTGTGATATCATTGCCCCATTTTTTTTTCCGAGATGGTGGAAGCTGCATTCGTTTTTTGTTTGCCAGCCATCACCAGAAATGGTGGATTACCATTTTTTTCTTCGTATTGTGATGGTGATTATTTTGATTTTCTCCGGGGGTTTCCAGATCTAATCAAACAATCTTTAGGAAAATTCAATTGAAACTTTTAATGCATTTATATGAGTTCATTCCTACACAGAGGGAACCACGCCGAACTAAATTTCACCCGCCATGATGACATTGGCTGCTAAAGTTACTGTTGCATCTAAGGGCATTATTTGTTGAGGATTTGGTATAGATCTGTTTAATCTCCATGCTTTGCGGCTTACTTTTGGCTGATCAGATGTATTTTATTGGTTAAGCTTTCTGATCTAATTGTAGTAGGGGGTTGATTTTGGCTTTTTGTTCACCATAATGTAGATCTAGGCTTGGGAAGGTTGTATGTGAAAGGACGAAAGAGTTGTCTAGAAAGCCTTGTAGAATGTATTATTTCCTTGGACACCCAGAGATGAGGTTTTTTTCCCTTATTCATTACTTCCTTGGAAGCGTTTTATTTTTTTGTACGGTTGATCATTGTGATAACATTTTCCATTTTTCGTGAGATGGAACCCCTCTTTAGTGCTGGAAGATGTATTGGGTTTTTGTGTGCCAGCCATCAGCAGAATTGGTGGATACAGTGTTGTCTTATATTCACGGTGATTTTATTATAATTTTCTCCCAGGGTTTGGCGTTCCGTCTACGTAATGAGATAAGAAGAATTTTAATTTAATTTGAAGTTCACCCCAGGAGTTCTTCGCTTCTCTCATTAATAATTCCCTGATTCTGACATAAATGCATCCTATCATCAAATTCATAACTTTTGGATAAGGCTGTAGAATTAGTATTTATTATATTTTAATTTTCCGGAATGAAGTTCTTTGACTATAAACTGTATATTTTATGTTTGTTTACCTTTAAATGCTTCAATTACTGCAACCTTAAATTCTGCCTCATGGATTTACCAGAATTTCTTCGCCATGTAGTCCGGGAGAAAGTTTATAGTCATAATGTACCTTTTGCACCGGTCTGTACGGGCATGGATGCACTAGACCGGTCGAAATCCGGGCTGAAACGAATTACGCATCGTTTCGCTTACTAATCGGTTTGAATGGGCCAAAATGTGATTTTTTTGGGAGAAACTTTAAATAATATGAACATTTTTGAACGACTGACAATTTTGAAAAATGTTGTTTCATATGTTTTTGCTATAATGTTGAGTAGTTTTTTCATTAAATTTGTGTAGGCTATGTTACTCTTGATTGGAGAAAAAGAATGCTAAAGGGTTACATAGGCCTGGGACCTGGAAATTATTAGAAAATGAACTTAAAATTACGGTAAAACTCAAAAAAGCGTGCCGCTCTGGTTTCATACTTACTATTACGTTGACAAAATCGCTGGCTGGTATGGAAGTTGTAGTTACGGAAGAAATAGGGTACCTTTAACCAATTTGAATGCATTTTCTAACGTCATACTTTCATGTGTTGTAAAGTTTGTTTACAAGTTCATTAAGAATGTGAAAATTCTTTTCCACTCTCCTGTTTGTACCATCGTGGCCGTGATTATTTGCGCGATGGGACATATAGCGGTAAAGGTCTTGGGTAGAAGGCTACCAAATTACTTCAACTAAAAGGGATCGCCCTTCTTGTCATGAGGTCTTCTGGATGCATTTAATATTTACATTTACGGAAAGATTGTGCGCCTCTAATCACGTAATCAACATTTTGGCTCTGTGTAATTCAGTGGTTGGGTATTATTTTGATACTGCATCACAAGAGGTAGATATTTGATTGGTATAGTTGATTGTTGAGCTCGAGGTTACATTATCTGCAACTGTCATATTAAATTACCTGTTTTCTTTGCGTAGGTAAACTTTATGAAGATATTGTACTTGGTTAGTATGTCTCTAAACAGTAAGAAACTTTTTTTTTTCCTCTGCAGGTATGCTTGTGCATTTTCCTGGCAATGCCAAGTCTTGGAGTTGGATTGGATAAACAAACTAGCTCGTAACTAAATTGCCTTGTGAATCTTATGGGAGCCAATCATTAGTTAATTGCAAATACCTCTATCTGTGAGCATGTCTAGTGGAGTAGACCTAGATCTTATCAATTATATCGACCCAAATTTGACTTGGAAGAACGTTAGAAAAGGACCCAGAAGTGAGACTAGGTGCCCGAGGAAGGGAAAAAACATCAAAATGGGTATGGGTTCTGAATCAAGTAACATCTCCAAAAATGTGCAAGATTCGTCTGTTTTTGAATCTGAGAAGGTATGTCTTTTAGTCGCTTTAGTATTATGCTCAATATCATTATGCTTTGAAGTAGCTTGAATATGAATCTGTGTCGACTTTGCAGTTAGGTGTAGCAGTCCTTGGGGAACACTTTGCTGAAAAGACATCTGCTGTTCCCATTAAGAAACGGAGACTTTCGCGTCAGTCATCATCTCCACCTCCCCGAACACCGTCCTTAAATGGTGAAGCTTCACTATCACCTGAACCTACTACTCCGTCGCCAAATCACGACGAGCCTGAGAAGCTTGTTCATAGTAAATCTGCTTCAGGACAAATGAGTTATTCTGATTCGTCTTCTAAGAAACGAGCAAATAAGAAGAACATGCTTGGTGTTGATGGAACTATGAACAGTAACAAGACGGAGCTGACAACCAGAGAGTGTTTTCGCCCAGAAGATTTCTCAGGTATTGAACTTCTTGTTGCTGCAGCGTGCAGTAGCAGCATTGAGGACAATGCTGATCATGTTGAGCCTTCTGGGGTCGAAGAACTCACAACACCAGAGGGAAATGATGCGTCCAGAGATGTTATGAAAGAAAGTGTTACTGCATCGGAATCGGAAGGCTCATCGGTTCCAGAAAATGCTTTTCCTGTTGTACAGAGTCTTCGTTGTGATAATGAGAATGACAGGGAAATGGAAATTTCTGTTCCCTCAAAAGATGCCCGGTTTCACTGGGACTTGAATACAGTGATGGATGAATGGGAAGAACCCTGTTTTAATCCACCACCAAGTAGTCAGGGAACTTGTGCAGAAGGAGTTGTTGATGGTGGTCTGCAGTTTCAGAACCTGAAGAAGGAAGCTTGTGAGAGAAGGGAGTTCGACAACATGGGGCGTGAAATTGAAAGTATAGCATCTGATGAGATCACTTCAAATAAATCAGACAGGGTTAATCTTTGTGCTCCTTCCACATCGTCTACGTCCACTATGGTGGGACAAGATGATGTAATTGGTGATTCGAGGGGGCAAGAGGTAGTTCAAGGTTCTGCAGCTGATGGTATTACAAATGCAAATCATATTCTCGAGAGTGCTGATACGCAGACAGCTGTAATCAAGGGCCATGTGAAGCTTGTTGCTGAAGAAGCTGGTCAAGTCGGTTTTCACTGTCAGAAATCCTGCAAGCTTCTTAATGATGACAAACTTGCTTCAGAAAATCATCAGAATGAAAATGGTTCAGAAGTTTTTCCGGATGAACAGAGGCATCCAGCTGATGGGGATACCATGAGGAAAGTTCAGGAAGGTTATGATTCTCCATATGAAGATGGGGAACTAAGAGAACCACTTGTTCATGCTTGGGAGGAGAACATAGTTGAGAACATGGAAAATGAATGTGTTGACTTTGAGTTTGGTAATGAATATGAAGATGACTTTGATAACTGTGAACACTCAATATCAGAAAATTTTGTTGTTCGCCATGAGGATAGCCAAACTCTGGTAAAAACAAGGTTACAGGTGGAAAAGAATGTTGATGCAGTCCCTGGTAACAGTATGATACAAGGTGTTGAAGATGTTTCAAGTAAACCTAGCAGTTTTCTGGACACAAAAACGCCTGAGGGGTGTCAGTTGCAAGAAATCTGTGACAATATAAATATAGAAGGAAACAACTTTGAATCTTACACCGAAACTAAAAGTGGGCACGATGAAAGGACATTCAGTGGGAATATGTCGCATATGGAAGGATCTTTGCCTTTCGATGGCCTGCATAGGAGGGGTACTGGCTATATGAAAATGAGCAGGTAATTTCTTGCTGTTGTTATTATTATTACTATTACTGTTACTGTTATTATATTATTTTTTATTTTATTTTTTGTTTGGGGGGGGGGGTTCGGCTGAAGATGCTTGCTAGCCTTTGCCTCATTATATGTACTTTTTCTTCTAAATATGTTCATTACCTCCTTACTCCATTTCTGCTTATTGACCCGGTAGATACTCGGTTTTCTCCAGGTCTGACAATGTTGGCGAGGCGTATTCTCGAACCGAAAGGGTTTTTGGTTCAGAAAAAATGATGGGAAGAGAGAGAGTTCCTTACCAAGGGCATGGAAGAAATGAAGTTGATTGTCGGTGGGTCGACTCTGCAGGGGGGAGACTGGGATTCAAGAAACCACTATGGCTACACCAGGTCGAGAAATGTTGTTGGTGATTCTGATGGCAAGCCAAGTGGACTTAACAGCCATGACCTCAGGCAATCGAGAAGCTATGGTCAAAGGGGCATGCATAGGCCTCTCAACAGAAGGCAATCACCAACGGAAATAAATGAGTCTTACCCTTTACACAGGAGAACACAACCAGGCCGAGACTTTGAGAGAAGTAGGGGCAGGTCTGGATTCGTTCCTCAAGGGTTCAGGAGAGGCCGCCAGGAAGAATATCATGAACATGGGCCTTATTATTTTGAAAGGAAAGAACGAAGATTCTCGCCCAATTCTAATAGGGATTCTCATATTTCGCGAACACGCAGGAGATCTCGATCGAGGTCTCGATCAATGTCCCCCATCGCATGGAATATGCATAACAGAGGTACAAGACGGCATAGTCCAGAGTTCCGGACTGAGGGTCGAGTGCAGGAAGAGAGGATTCCCTTTCAGAAGCCTCGTTTTTCAGGTGATTTTGATCAAGGATTAATATCCCCACCAAGAGGTCGTCGCTTGTCTCCCCAGCGCAGTTCACGGTGTTTTGATGATCGCAAGTGTATGGATGGGCAGTACAGAGAGAGGAGACCTTCCCCACCAGTAAGAATGTTCATGACGAAACCTAGGTTTGATTCTGTTGGTTATCCTGAAAGATTGAAATCGGGTGCTTTCTTCAGACCAACCACGCGTCCTGGGAGATTTCAGCAGATGCCTGGTGGTGGCCATGGCCCACGTAACTTTGATGAGAGAAGCGATGATAGAAGGAAACCTGTCGGGAGACATGAGGCAATGAATAGAGTGAGGAGATATGATACAGGTGCTGGTGGCGTGAGACGGAGTAGGTACGATGATGATGGTGATGATGATTGTTTTGAGCCTCGCATTACTCGTAATGAGGATGACAGCTGTAGGGGTCCAGTGAGAAGAGCTGCACCTGTAAGTATTAGAGAGGAAAGAAGCCCTCCCAAAATTCTCCAGGAGAAATTAACTGCTGATGCCCCTTTGGTTGGGGAGCAAGATTTTGATGTCAATGCTTCGACAAAGGAAGTTTGACTTGCCCTTTTTGCCCGGTCTGCCTTTTTTTCCCTTTTCTTACAAGGTACATAGAAGAGTTTAGGAGTTTTCCCTCTTTTTTTTTTTTTTTTCCTTCTTTGTAAAGTTCTTCAGGTTTCTAATCTTGGCATTTCATAGCTATCTTTGTTATGGGATGGTTTTTTGGATTTCCTTAGGATGTTAAATATCTCCCTGATGTTAGTATGCAGGGTTTTTCTTGTTGTTAGGCTTATATTTTTTATGCTATCTCTGCATGAGGTCTAACTTAGCTGTTGAAACAGCAATTTCTAGTTCTTTGTTCATGTGTTGATCCTGTTATAAATTTATAATATTCTTCTTACTCAGTTTATGTTTGAATGTCAATAAATCAGTATTTGTGTACTTTTGGCTTTGCCTTCAAGAAATCAGGTTATTCATTTTGGTTCGGGTTACTTTTTCTTGTTGAAGTAGTTATCACACATCGGGAATTAACTAGCCTAGCCTTTGATATATAAAGATCTTCTTCTCTCATTGTCAAATGGTTTTGAGATGAAACCCCATACTTTATCATTACTGCGGTTTGTAATGTGGATAGGCTTGTTCTTGAAATCTTCTCCAGGATGTTGTTTATTTTGTAGCTTATGGTATCAGTTATCACTATCATAACCAGCAGAATTTGTACACGTGTCTTGGAGGGCTGCTGCTCACATGTTTGCTGGTGTTGCAATGCCTTATGCTGTCTCAGACTTTTCCTACAGGTAAGCTCTAATCTGGAGTACTGATGCAACATGTATATTTGATTAATTTGGATATTGTTTACAGAGTTCAGGATTCAATCTCATAAATTATACCCCCCATGCCATAATAATTGTCTCCGTTTTTTTAATGAATGTGCTTTTACTTGTTTGTACAACACCTGTACCATGGTAAAAATGCACTATCTTATTTAGAAATGTGACTTATTTTGCGGGAAAAATATATGACATTTATCAGGATGGAGTGTTGTTATAGAGCCAACGTTCATTGATTATCCAGCTATATACTGTAAATCATGTTTCTTTAGGTATAATAGTGAGACAGCAAAGTGACATAACTTGTCCATTATGTTTGCATTTTATTATCAAAGATCAACTCGGTTACATGATAAAGTAAAAGAAGCCATTGTCCAACAACATTGAAAACAGAATCTAAAAATTCCAGCAAAACTGAAGCTGCTACTCCTAAATACTCCCTACGTCCCACCTCACTTGAGACCTAAGAGGTGGGCACAACAATTAAGGAAAAAGAATAAAATAAGGAAAATGTGTGGTAGAAAATGAAGAGAGAGAATGAGTGGGGTTAATAGTAGGTTGATTGAATGAATTGTGTGGTGGAAAATGAAGAGAGAGTATGATTGGATGGAGTAGATTGAATATAAAATTATAAAAAGATTACCATTTTGGGGAGTCTCAAGTGAAGTGGGACGGACCAAAATGGAAATAAGTCTTAAGTGAGGTGGGACGGAGGGAGTATACAGGTAAGGATGAAGCTTTCCTTAGGCTCACCACTCACCAGCTAAAGCTGATGGATTTGAAGTGTAGATTCTTTGACAGCCCAGATGCGCATATTGCTGCCACCTCTTGCCTCATCTTCTTCGGACCACTGGCAAGTGCTCCAATGCTACTCCCCTTAAGTTCAAATATTATCCCTGCAATCACAAAATTACACTCTCTTCAGGTATTCATCAGGTTCCCCTGTTTTTTTGTTATAATAATAAAAAAAAGGTTTTTGGTAACACATAATTGTATGCATAGTAATAACCAATAAAAAATTGTGGAAGAATTTGCTTACTCTTGAGATCTGGCCTTTTTCCGTAATGCATCTCAGTAAATTGAACAAAAGACTTGTGAGGGAGGCTTTCCATCTCTGTGTCTGTATTATGGTACCAGGAGCTCAGTCCTGGGGACGTCAGTGGTGTAGGCGTGTTTGTTATCTGGACTTGACTCATTTCTGAGTTGTTTCCTTTCTTGTTCCAAAGAAATGCTGCAGTTGAAGTTACAATGATTGACACGCACATGAATAGCGTGTACAAGGCTGATCTTGATGAGTTTGAATATTTCATGCTGGTATTATGATCAATTGGGTAGATGTAGAATCGTGTGAGAAAGGCAACGAGAAGAAGGAATATGACTGAAGAGGATGTGATAATTGCCCCAAGCAAAAACCAGTTGTTTGAACCTAAAACTGCAGAAACAGGAGAATCAAGAGGATTGGATTTGAACCATAAGGTACGCAGGACCTTGTTTTCTTCTGTTGTGGGTCCATTCTCTCTTGTCACGTAAGCCTGGATATGTAGTGGAAAGCGAGAAATCTCGTGTGAGGTCCCGGAACTAGAGAGGAGTAGGTCTAACATGGTGAGATCCGCTGATTTCTTAAAGACTGCAATGAGGATGAGTTGTGGGATCTTGATGGTGGTTGTGTTGGAAACGTGGAGTAGCTCTCGAACAATGGAGATGAAGGGAGTGATTCCACTTCCTCCACTGACCATTACAAGTATGTCGTGTCTTAGAAAATTGTTTGAAGGAGGACCATAAGGTCCCTCAAGAGAGACCTCGAGATGGTCTGTTGGTGAAGGTGATGAGAGCTTTTCATACAGCTTTCTTGTTCAACTTCCTTCAGTTTTGATGACAATGCTCAGCTTCTCAGGATCCCAATTACTGCTGGAGGTAACTGTAAATGGATGCCATTGGAGCTTCGAAATACAAGGTATGTTTACAAACACAGAACTCGTTGGATTGTAACTCAGCCCTGATATCATATATAGAATTAATAGAAATGAGTTTTTTGTTTTGTAACTGATGAAAGATCATATGCAATTATGAATGGGAGAAGAAGCTAAACCTTGTCTTTTCGAGAAGTTCAATTCTACGGCTTGGCAAGGTAAAACACGAGCTGAAACCAAGCGAACCTTTTGATGGGATTGCAGGATACGAAGGTACCGATCAATCAAGAAAAGATAGAAACCAGGAAGTGTAAGAAAAGATAGAAACCAGGAAGTGTGATCCAGCAATAAGAAAACCCAACATGAAAAACAAATAACAAAACAAAGAGAATGTAGAGATAATGAGTATAGAAGAAAAGCTCAAAGAACTTTCTCCTAATGGGAGGGAAGGTCGTTGCCCACATGGCTAATCCAGCAAGCAAGGCTATTTCTCCAGGTACGTTTGCAATCCCAACCTTTTGCCATTTCAGCATCTACACCATATCACAATATTGTCAGAAACCATAAAAGCTGAGGGGTTTGTTAACAAAACTGAAACCAAAGGGGAGGAAGTTGCAAATTAGTCATACTTGTGTAATCTGATGCGTACTAGCCCAGTAGATGATGTAACATACACCATGAGCAGTGAAGATGCTCATGACCGTGTGTCCGAGCCAAATGTGGTACTTAATGCTCGATTCTGACGTCAAACCGAGAAGGCGTAAAATTGGAGATCCTCTTGCCACCGGGAAAAAGAGAAATGCTAGGCCTATGTTACCAAGAAGTCCTAACAGTAGAGCTGCACTCTCTAGCTTTGCTTCCCACCTGCCAAGAACCAAGTTTGATAAATTACAAAGGTGAATCATAAACTTTATGATAGATTGGATACAAAAGAAGGGGAAAAGACATCTATAGACTTGCTCGTATGAGGGATAAGAGGACACGAGACATTGGGAGGGTTAAATGTGTGAAGGATGTAGACCAAAGAGTGTTGGTCGGGGATAAAGAGATAAAAGATAGGTGGAGTTCGTACTTCAATACCTTGTTTAATGGCAATCAAGAGCAGGATATTGGAGATATAACTATCCCTTCGAGTATGATTAATCGAGATTTTATGCGGCAAATTCAAAAGGGTGAAGTGGAAATGGCGATGAAAAAGATGGGATTAAAGAAAGCCGTAGGGCCGGATGGAATACCAATTGAGGTGTGGAGATGTTTTGGGGAGAGGGGAATAGATTGGTTAACAACACTATTCAACAAGATATGGAGAAGTAACACAATGCCATTGGAGTGGAGGAAAAGTACTCTAATCCCTTTGTATAAGAACAAAGGTGATGTCCAAGATTGTGCCAACTATCGAGGGATCAAACTAATGAGCCATACGATGAAACTTTGGGAAAGAGTGATTGCACAATGGCTAAGAAAAATTGTGAATATTTCGAATAACCAATTTGGATTTATGCCCGGCAGATCGACTATGGACGCAATCTATCTTATGAGACAAATCATGGAGGAACATCGAGATAAAAAGAAAGATTTGCATATGGTTTTCATTGATTTGGAGAAGGCGTATGATAAAGTGCCAAGAGAGGTACTTTGGTGGGCTTTAGTAAAGAAAGGCGTTTCAAAGAAATGTATTGATATTATCAAGGACATGTATAATGGAGTTAGTACTAGTGTACGGACAAGCGTTGGGAAGACAGAAGAGTTCCCTATCACGATTGGAGTGCATCAAGGCCCTGCACTTAGTCCTTTCCTCTTTGCCCTGATAATGGACGAAGTGACGAGGTCAATCCAAGATGATATTCCATGGTGTATGTTGTTCGCAGATGATATTGTGCTGATTGATGAGACAAAAGAAGGTGTTGAAAGTAAATTGGAGTTGTGGAGACACACTCTGGAATCTCGAGGTTTTAGGTTAAGCAGAAGCAAGACTGAATATATGGAGTGTAAATTTAGCAAAGTTGGAAGCAGAGAGACAGGAGTGATCACATTCGATGAAAAGATTGTCCAAGCTTCCGAGTTCTTTCGCTATTTTGGATCTATTATCCAAAAAGATGGAGAATTGGATGGAGATGTGGCTCATAGGATTAAAGCAGGTTGGTTGAAGTGGAAGAGTGCCACAGGGTTTCTTTGTGATCGTGGCATGCCAAATAGATTAAAGGGAAAATTCTATCGTACGGCAATTAGGCCTGCACTGCTTTATGGCACTGAATGTTGGGCCGTGAAACAGTGGCATATTCATAAGATGAATGTAGCGGAGATGCGTATGCTACAATGGATGTGTGGGCATACAAGAAAAGATCGATTGAGAAATGAGTTGATCAGGGGTAAAGTAGGAGTTGCGCCCATTGAGGATAAAATGAGGGAGCATCGTCTAAGGTGGTTTGGTCATGTGAGACGGAGACCGAGTGATGCACCGATTAGGAGGCCTGAAGAGTGGAAAAGTGATAAAATGGCGAGGGGTAGGGGAAGACCCAAGCAAACTTGGATTAAGGTGATTGAAAATGATATGAGTTTACTCGGAGTGGATGAAGATGTGGCGTTGAAGAGGCCGGAGTGGAGGGCGAAGATTCATGTGAATGATGGGGGTTGATCGTACTTTTATTATTATTTATTTTATTTCTCCATCTTTTTCCTCTCTCCTCTCTCTCTCTCTCTCTCTCGCTCTCGCTCTCTCTTTCTCTTTCTCTCTCTCTTTTCCTTTTATCACAATGACATATGAGGATCCATGTTAGCCGACCCCAAATTATTTTGGGACTAAGGCTTCGTTGTTGTTGTTGAAGTACAAAAAAAATTAAAATTCTTACACTGTTTCTTTCATCTGCGCAGCATATTGTGGGCCGATATATGCAAACATGGCATGTATGTAGGACGAGAATGACCAAACCAACAGCACCAAGAACATAAACGTGAAGGACAATTCTGTCCAAGTAACAATCCCCAGAGGGCCTGAGACAAGCACAGGCCGATTCCACGAGGCTGAATAGGAAGCTGCTTTTGAGGTATTGCTGTTAAAAAAAAAGATTCAATTCAAATAAAATGTTAGCAACATCTATTTTTTTAAACTAATTAAAAAAAAATCCAACCATTTGTGTGTACGTACCCCTCGTCCTTATGATATCCAGCATACTTAGTCTCGAGATGGAGGTATAAACAAGCCAGAATGGAAAGGAAAAGTATCGGAAATGTGTATATCAGAATGTTTCCGCCTATATAATACATTCAACACGTAGAAAATTTAGTCATGTAGCAAAACACGAGATTAAGTAGCGTATAAGAAAAATATTACTGCAGTGTTATAGGGTTACGGATGAAGATCTAACAATGATCGAACCTTGTTGTCCAAAGAAGGTGGAGTCAGAGTGAGCATGGATTTTAGACTCCCACACTAAATAAAATGTGTTTGTAGGCATCATTATCCATACTATTGCGTATCCTGCACAAATAACCATGATCAATGCCATAATCACTTTCTTGATGCCTTCATTAGACGAACTCCCTTCCTTTCCCATTCTTGCGTATGTGTGTGTTTTGTTTGCTACTCAGTTCTTTGTTTTTGTTGAACTATTGCATTCTGGACTCGATTTATATAGAAATACCGTTGTGGTATGGATACGTAAGATTCGAATAGAAAAACTTCTAAGTGGGAATGTAGCATGAGATTTATTTAAGCGTAAGGGAATGATTTGAAGTGTTAATTATCATAATTAGGAGATCTAATATGCATTAGAATATTATGTGTTGACATGTATGCCTAAACAAGGGGTGGAATTAACCAGAAAAACTGTAATGAATGCATAGAATATTATGGTTTGACATTTAAGCTTAAACAAGGATGAAATCAACCAGAAACAAAGGAAGCAGTTAGTTACATGCCGATGAAGAATGGCTATTTGATGTATAAGAAAAAAGGTATCTCTCACCCACAAAACCTCAAAGTGACATAGTGGCAAATAAGCATACCATCTAATGTACCTCTCATAACAAGTGTTGTAATTAACTTATCAGATTTTTGTATACTCCCTCCGTCCCAATTTAAACTTCAAAAAACTTTTGGGTTCAAGAATTAAGAAAAAGGTGATGTTTTGTGAGTGTAGATGGTTTGGTAGGAAAGAGAAAGTGGGGCAGGAAATAGTTAGTGGGTAATTGTTGTGAGTATGACATGTGGGGCCTACAAATAAAGAAGTTTAAAATGGGACAAAAACTATTGCTTATAGTAACTATGGTGAAATTGCACTAGACTATTCTTATTTGGAAATGGACACCTTTTTTTGAGATGAATAAAAAATCGTAACACTTGTGGACGGAGAAAGTATCTTTGTGTTTCCAGAATCTTATTTTCTTTACGTATCAGCTTCCGAGTCTCTGTTGCTATTCTTGCCATTCCAAGAGTCAACTCTTTCTCTTTTTAGTGCTTATTTGTATTAATTTTCTATAATCCACATTACTTGATGTTAACCAAAAGTCAACTAGGAATAGTTATTCTTTTTACTGGAAAAACTGTTATGATTGTTGATAAATATTTAATTTAATTAGACTAGAACAATGCATCACCATGGCGTGTGTATCGTTATAGCCTAAGCTCAAAAGATACTGAAAATATAATCGTGCTAAAGCAAATCAGATACCAGATACAGAAGGAAACAGAACAAAACAGATATTTTCAAAAACTAAAATTTTTTATTTGCAGAATTAGTAGACTGAAGCAGAAACTGAACAAAACAGATATTTTCAAAAACTAAAATTTTTATTTGCAAAATTAGTAGTACAAAAAATTAAACTGATGCAGACTGTTTTGCTGATAAAATTACTCTTGGTCATTGACTAAAGCTGATGGATTCAAAAACGTAACTCAGATGTGCAGATTGTTGCAACATCTTGCCTCGTCATCTACACCCTTCCATTTCTGAGATTATCTCTGCAATTCCAAATTTCCGTATAGTTAGATAATCTGTAATATACAATCTATTTCCTTCATACCTTCTTAATTATTACTCTCTCTGTAGTCCGTCCCTAAATGAATTGTCCGAAATTCATTTAGTGGATATGTTGATTATGTTCACTTTTATTACAATTAAATGGCAAAAGATGTTTAAATTTTGTTGTTAGCCACTTTCTAAACATTTTAGTTTTACAAGTGACTTGTGATTTTATTTTTTTTTAGGAAAAACATTTAGGGACAGTTTTATACAGAAGGGCATTTCATTTTGGGACAATTTTTGTTTTCTAAAAATGGACATTCATTCAGGGACTGATGGAATACAAGAAGAAACAAAATTCTTGCTCTTACGATTTGGCCTTTCTCCATAATGCACCTCAGTAGATTGCATGAGTGACTTTCATCTGCATTGTAGATTCTAAAACAAGGTAATGGTGATGTCAATGGTGTTTGGCATGTTTTTTTTTTTTTAACTGAACCCAACACGTTTCTGCCTCGCCTGTTTTTTATTCCAAAGATTAGTGTTCTATAAAAGACGGGCGCCTAGGCGCTAGTCGGGGGTGGTCCGCCGCGACTTTTGTCAAATCGGCCAAATTAGGCGCTAGATGGGGTAGGCGGACCTTGGCGGATCTAGGCGGGCTTGGCGGCTAGGCGGATTAGGCGGGCCTAGGCGGGTTTAGGCTGATTCAGTGAAAAAAAGATTTGTTAATATTTTATCAATATACTACTCCGATCTTGCCATAAATATAAGCAAAAAAACCTAGCTTTACACATTTTAAAAAGTTAGTAAAAAATTGTTCCAAAAAAAAAAAGTTAGCTAAAGTAGTCGATTATCTTGATTTTATAACAAAAATATATTAATATTACTAAGATTTCTGCAAATTAAAATTACTATGGTTTGGATAACTACACTCCCTCCGTCCCACCTCACTTGACACCCAAGAACACCCAAGAGATGGGCACAATAACTAAGAAAAAAGAATAAAATAAGGGAAATGTGTGGTAGAAAATGAAGAGAGAGAATGAGTGGGGTAAATAGTAGTGTTGGTTGAATAAATGAGTGGTTGAAAATGAAGAGAGGGAATGAGTGGTGGGGTAGAAAGAATATAAAATTATAAAAAGTAGACTATTTTGGGAAGTGTCAAGTGAGCTGGGACAACCCAAAATAGAAATAAGTGTCAAGTGAGCTGGGGCAGAGGGAGTATATATTTATAAAAAAATATTAAAAATGCGCTAATTTCTCGGCCCCGCCTAGGCGCTCTAGGCGCTAGGCGTTGCTCCGCCGTCTAGCGTTTTTTAGAACACTGGTTTAAACGACTGACATGCATAAAAAAAATGCACAAGGCTTATATCGAGATACTTGAGTATAATAATGTACCAAAAAAATAGTTAGTATTGTGATCAATTGGGTGTTATGTAACATCTTGTAAAAAAGTCGATGATTAGGAGGAATATGACTGTAACTGTAAATGTTTGATCTTATACATGTTCATGCAAGCGCAGTGAGGGATAGAGCTGCAGTCAACGAAAGAGAATTCTGAATTGTATATGTATTCCTATATACTCCAACGTCTCATAATAATTTCGCACTTTCTTTTTTGTTCTCAATTACATTACAAAGTACGGAGCCATGCTCCAACAACATGGAAAAACATAGAAATCTTGAATTTCCAGCAAAATGAAATCTGAAGCTGCTACTTCTGGATATGCAGGCACGGATTACGGTTTCCCTAGGCTCACTACTCACCAGCTAAAGCTGATGGATTTGAAGTGTAGATTCTTTGACAACCCAGATGCACAGATTGCTGCCACCTCTTGCCTCATCTTCTTCGGACCACTGGCAAGTGCTCCAATGCTACTCCCCTTAAGTTCAAATATTATCTCTGCAATCAAAAAGTTACACCCTCTTTAGATATTCATCAAGTTCCTCTATATTTTTTAAAAAAATGGTTTTTGGTAACACATGGATTGTATGCATAATAGTAACTAATAAAAAGTTGTGGAAGAATTTGCTTACTCTTGAGATCTGGTCTTTTTCCGTAATGCATCTCAGTAAATTGAACAAAAGACTTGTGAGGGAGGCTTTCCATCTCTGTATCTGAATTCAGTCCTGGGGACGTCAGTGGTGTAGGCGTGTTTGTTATCTGGACTTGACTCATTTCTGAGTTTCCTTTCTTGTTCCAAAGAAACGCTGCAGTCGAAGTTACAATGATTGACACGCACATGAATAGCGTGTATAAGGCCGATCTTGATGAGTTTGAATATTTCATGTTGGTGTTATGATCAATCGGGTAGATGTAGAATCGTGTGAGAAAGGCAACAAGCAGTAGGAATATGACTGAAGAGGATGTGATTATTGCCCCAAGCCAAAGCCAGTTATTTGAGCCTAAAACTGCAGAAAGAGGAGAATCAAGAGGATTGGATTTGAACCATAAGGTACGCAGGAGCTTGTTTTCTTCAGTTGTGGGTCCATTCTCTCTTGTCACGTAAGCCTGGATATGTAGTGGCAAGCGAGAAATGTCGTGTGAGGTCCCGGAACTAGAGAGGAGTAGGTCTAACATGGTGAGATCTGCTGATTTCTTAAAGACTGCAATGAGGATGAGTTGTGGGATCTTGATGGTGGTTGTGTTGGAAACGTGGAGTAGCTCTCGAATAATGGAGATGAAGGGAGTGATTCCACTTCCTCCACTGACCATTACGAGCACGTCGTGTCTTAGAAAGTTGTTTGTAGGAGGCCCATATGGTCCTTCAAGAGAGACCTCAAGATGGCCAGTTGGTGAAGGTGATGAGAGCTTTTCATACAGCTTTTGAGTCCAACTTCCTTCAGTTTTGATGACAACGCTCAGCTTCTCGGGATCCAAATTACTGCTGGAGGTAACTGTAAACGGATGCCATTGGAGCTTCGAAATACCAGGTATGTTTATGAACACAGAACTTGTTGGATTGTAACTCAGCCCTGATACCATAAAAAATTAACAGAAATAAGTGTTTTTTTTTTTTTTTTTTCAAATTGAAAGATCATATGCAATTGTGAATGGGAGTAGAAGCTAAAAGGAGTTACCTGGGCTTTTTGAGAAGTTCAATTCTACAGCTTGGCAAGGTAAAACACGAGCTGAAACCATGCGAACCTTTTGTTGGGATTGCAGGATACGAAGGTACCGATCAATCAAGAAAAGGTAGAAACCAGGAAGTGTGATCCAGCAATAAGAAAACCCGACATGAAAAACGAAGAACAAAACAAAGAGAATGTAGAGATAATGAGTATAGAAGAAAAGCTCAAAAAACTTTCTCCTAATGGAAGGGAACGTTGTCGCCCACATGGCTAATCCAGCAAGCAACGCTATTTCTCCAGGTACGTTCGCGATCCCAACTTTCTGCCATTTCAGCATCTGTACCAAATCAAAATATTGTCAGAAACCATAAACTGAGGGGGTTTGCTAACAGTTCTGAAACCAAAGGGGAGGAAGTTGAAAATTAGTCATACTTGTGAAATCTGATGCGTACTGGCCCAGTAGATGATGTAACATACACCATGAGCAGTGAAGATGCTCATGACCGTGTGTCCAAGCCAAATGTGGTACTTAATGCTCGATTCTGACGTCAAACCGAGAAGGCGTAATATTGGAGATCCTCTTGCCACGGGGATGAAGAGAAATGCTAGGCCTATGTTACCAAGAAGTCCTAGCAGTAGAGCTGCACTCTCTAGTTTTGCTTCCCACCTGCCAAGAATTAAGTTTGATATGCTACAAAGAAGGTGAAATATTTTATTATTTTGATGAAATTTAAATAAATATGAAAATTCTTACACTGTTTCTTTCATCTGCGCAGCATATTGTGGGCCGATGTATGCAAACATGGCATGTATGTAGGATGAGAATGACCAAACCAACAGCACCAAGAACATAAATGTGAAGGACAATTCTGTCCAAGTAACAATCCCCAGAGGGCCTGAGACGAGCACAGGCCGATTCCACGAGGCTGAATAGGGTGCTGCTTTTGAGGTACTACTGTCCAAATAATAAAAAAAAATCAATTCAAATAAATTGTTAGCAACATTTATTTTGGAAAAAAAAATCCAACCATTTCTGCGTACGTACCCCTCATCCTTATGATATCCAGCATACTCATTCTCGAGATGGAGGTATAAACAAGCCAGAATGGATAGAAAAAGTATCGGAAATGTGTATATCAGAATGTTTCCGCCTGTATAATACAGTTAACACATACAAAATTAAATCACATACAAAACTAGGCCAGAATGTTTCAGCCTATATAAGAGGAAACTTTACTGCAGTGTGAAAGGGGTACGACAAACCTTGTTGTCCAAAGAAGGTGGAGTCGGTGTGAGCATGGATTTTAGACTCCCACACTAAATAAAATGTGTTTGTAGGCATCATTATCCATACTATTGCATATCCTGCACAAATAATCATGATTAACGCCATAATCGCTTTCTTGATGCCTTCATTAGATGAACTCCCTTCCTTTCCCATTCTTGCGTATGTTTGTGTATGTGTGTGTTTTGTTCGCTATTCAGTTCTTTGTATTTGTTGAAATATTGCTTTCTGGAGGCGGTTTATATAGAAATCGTGTTGTGGTTAGGTTTACGTAAGATTCAAGTAATAAAAACTTTATAGCATGAGATTCGCAGCGTTCATTTAAGTATAAAGAGAATGATTTAAAGTGTTGATAAGTGCGGTTATGAGATATAATATGCAATTAGAATATTAAGTGTTGACATTTAAGCCTAAACAAGGGATGAAATTAACCAGAAGAACTCTTAAGGAATGCATTAGAATGTTATGGGTTGACATTTTAAGCCTAAACAAGGGATGTTATTAACCAGAAAATCTAAAGGAGCAGTTCGTTACATGCCTATGAAGAATTGCTATTTGATGTGAAACACTTAGTAGAAAAAGAATAGTTCACACACACAAATACATTCAGGGACGGTCCTGTAAAATTTGGGGCTCGAGATCAATTATATTTTTTTGGAGACCTTACATATTTTCCCCAACAGTTGATCAACGGTGCGATTGCTTTCTCGATATCTACTTCTCGCAGTCTTTCTGCTTTGCTTTCTACATATTTTCTTATTTTCTTATGATTTACTACCTTTGTCCCTAAATAAGTGTCCAAATTTCATTTTAAGGGATATCTGAAAATCTCAACTCTTTGTACAATTTTGTGGCAAAGATTCGTATATAATCTTGTAATCTCCTTTCCAAACATTTAGTTTTGCACCTATAAAGAGACCGGTGAAATTTTTTTCGAAAAAAAAACATTTAGGGACAAAGTTATGTTAAAAAAAGACACTCATTTTGGGACAAATATTTTTTAAAAATGGACACTCATTTAGGGACAGGGGGAGTAACACTTTTGTACAATTGAACCGTAAAATATAAGTAGAGTTTTATTAACATCACAACTAAGGTTTGGACTTGAACAGTTGAGTTTGGTAATTAGATTGGAGTGAGATCTATATAATTCAAACAAATATTCTAGTAATATAACAGTAATAATTATGAATAATTTAGAAATACATTGCAATTTTATTATTTTTTTTTGATATAATTGCAAACAATCTACAAAATATTATAGTATTCTTAAAGAATCAATTGCAATTGAGTAAATGTAAAGTCACAATAAAAATGATACAATATTTAGTCTCTAAAATGATGTGTCATGATTTATTGGTGTTTTAATCGGGTCAACAATTGATATAACCAATAAAATATTATCACTTCATTTTGTAAACTTTTTTTGTACCCTTAGCTGTTGCAATTAACTCAAAACTAATAGATACCAATTGAAAAGCGAAAGCCAAATTTAAAAATTAATTATGTCAAGAATAATAAACGTGGAACTGCAGACAAGCTCCATCAACTTGACTTTAATGGCAGCCCTTACGCGACCATCTTGTTCACGTCCCAACAATGCCACATACATTTCACCTTTTGATCCGCCTTATAACTGTCGCAGTTGACTTATCAATATTTTGTAAAAAGAGTATGTTTGTTGCATACATATTTATGTACTCCCTCCGTCTCATACTTATCGCTACTTATTTTCATTTTGGGCGTCTCATACTTATTGCTAGTTACCCAAAATGTTCATTTTTCTCTCTCCTATCCACTCACAACAACTATTCACAACTTATTTTCTCTCTCATACCCACTCACAATACTTACATTTTCAACATATTTTCTTAATCCATGTGCACTCCCGTTTAGCAGCAATAAGTATGGAACGGAGAAAGTATTGTCTATAATGTAATACGATAAAATTGTACTAGCTCAGACACGTGACACTTATTTTGGGAGGGATAGAAAAAGAAAAAAAAGGATTGTGAGATGGTGATTATGAGAGGAAAGTGGTTATTTCTGTACTTATTATTCCAGTCTTTTTGCTTAGCGTTATCAGCTTCAAAGTCTCTCTGTTGCGATCCTTGCCATTCCCAAAGTCAACTCTTTTTTCATTTACGTGAGATAACGTTGCCCGTTTTATTTTGTTCTCTTCTGAAATATATGTCACGTTTTCAAATTAGGAGAGATTTTTTGTGCCGTATTACCATTATACAAATAAATAAAACACATTTTTAAAAAAAAATTGACAAGCAACTACAACATATAATTTGGGACGGAGTTAGGAGTATTGTAACTGGAAAAAACAAAGACGAAGGCATGGCGTATATTTCATCTCAGAGGTAGTAGACTTGCACTTTCCCGCCATTAATTCTGCGACCTCTAAAAATTGTATTGCGAGAGCCGAGCAACATTGAAAACAGAGCTCAAAATAAATCAAAAAACAAAATAGTACTAAAATAAATCAGATGGTACCAGATACAGAAGCAAAAACTGAATAAAACTGATATTTACAAAAAAAAAAAAAAAAAAAAACAATTTACAGACTTAGTCATACAAAAAATCAACCTTAGGCAGACCATCTGATAAATTTTCTATTTGGTCACCAACTAAAGCTGATGGATTCAAAATGTAAATTTTTCGTCACCGCAGATGTGCAGATTCTTGCAACATCTTGCCTCATCTTCTTCGGACCACTGGCAAATACTCCAACGCTACGCCCTTCAATCTCCAAAATTATCTCTGCAATTTCAATTTTGTATATATATTAAGTATCATAAAACCATTTCCTTCATAATTTGACCTACTAATTACAAGAAATAAAAATAAATTCTTACTCTTAAGATTTGGCCTTTCTCCATAATGCACCTCAGTAGATTGAATGAAGGACTGGTGAGGAAGGCTTTCCAGCTCTACATCTGCACCGTAGAATTCAGAGCCCGGAACTGGTGATGCCGTTGGTGTTGGGACACTTTTTATTTGAACACGACTCGCTTCTCCCTCGCTCTGTTTCTTATTCCAAAGAAAGGCCGTTGTTGCAGCTATAACTATTGACACGCATAAAAACAGCATGTATAATGCTGATCTCGAAAAATTTGAGTATATCAAGTTGGTATTATGATCGATCGGGTATATGTAATATCGTGTAAAAAACCCGATGATCAGAAGGAATATGACTGTAGTAGATGAAATTATCGCACCAAGCCAAAGCCAATTGTTAGAGCCTAAAACTGCAGAAACAGGGGAGTTATCAGAGTTGGGTTTGAACCACACTGTATGATAAAGCTGCTTTTGTTCTTCTTGAGTTGGGGGGCCGTCTTCTCGTGTTATGTATGCTTGAATTTGTAGTTGTAATCGAGAAACATCATATGTGGGCCCAGAAACGGGTAGAAGAAGATCGAGCATGGTGAGATCTATTGATTTCTTGAATGCTGCAATTAGGAGTAGGTTTGGAGTTTTGATTGTGGTTGTACTTGCAATATGAAGGAGGTCGCGAATGATGGAGATATAAGGAGTTATTCCACTTCCTCCACAAATCATTATAAGGGCGTCGTGTTTTAGAAAGTGCGTTGAAACTGGCCCGTATGGGCCTTCGACTGAGACCTCGAGATGGTTTGCTGGTGAAGGCAATGAGAGCTTCTCATGCAGTTTCTTAGACCAACTCCCTTCACTTTTGATCACAACGCTTAAAATCTCGGGATCTGAATTACTGCTTGAGGTAACGGTAAATGGATGCCATTGGAGTTTCGATATTTCTGGTAGGTTTACGAAGATCGAACTTGTTGGAGTATAACTCAGCCCTGAAGATCAGAATTGAGATTAGAGCAATGCTAGGGGCACAAAATAAGCTCACAAAATCTTGCTCACAAAATGAGGTGGTGATATTTTATTGGTTGCATCGATAATGGACCCGTCACACTCTACTTAAAAACACCAATAAAATCATGACACCTAGAATTTTGTGAGCAAGATTTTGTGATTTTTTGTGCCCGTAGTATTATTCTTGAGATTATTGATTTTGGTCGAGGAAAAGAAAATGTATACAAGGAGAGCAATGACTGACAAATGATATGGCAGTTATTAATTGGATGTTGTGTTTGTAGAGGCCTCAGTATTCAGTGATTGGGTATCCAATCAATGACTGACAAATCACTTTGTATCCAAAATTTTGTAACATTAACTTTAGTTTTACTCTTGAGATTTTTACCTGGGCTTTTAGAGAAGTTGAGTTCGACAGCTTTGCAAGGCAAAACACGGGCGGAAACTAAGCTGACTTTTTGTTGGGATTGTAGGAAACGAAGGTAGCGATCAATCAAGAAAAGGTAGAAACCAGCGAGTGTGATCCAACCATATGAAAAACCAACATGAAATATGAAGAACACGACAAAGAGAACGTAGAGATTATGCGTGTAAAAAAAGAGCTCAAAAAACTTTCTTCTAATACGAGGGAAGCTTGTTGCCCACATGGCTAATCCAGCAAGCAAGGCTACTTCTCCCGCCACATTTGAGATTCCAACTTTCTCCCATTTCAGCATCTGCAAAGATTAGCGATTAGAACTATAAAGAAGTTGATTGTATTATGGTGAAATTACAAGGGGGGGGGGGTATGTGAAAGTAATTCGTACTTGTGAAATTTGATGCGTGTTTGCCCAGAAAATGGTGTAGCATAAGCCATGAGCAGTGAAGAGGGTCATGACAGTGTGACCAAGCCAAATATGATACTTGATGCTTGATTCTGATGTGAGGCCGACAAGGCGTAAAATCGAAGATCCTCTTGTCACCGGGAAGAAAAGGAATGCGAGACATATGTTACCAAGAAGGCCTAGCATTAGAGCTGCACTATCGAGTTTTACTTCCCACCTATATGTGAAAACAAGATTATGTAAACCAATATATACATATATAAAAATTAAGAAAAAAGGAATTAAGTATGATGATTAAGTTAATTTCTTACACTTTTTCTTTCATTTGTGCAGCATATTGATGGGTGATATTAGCGAACATGCCATGTAAGTAAGACGAGAAGGACCAAACAAGGAGCACGACGAACATGAAAGCGAATGACAATTCTGTCCAAGAAACAATGCCCAGAGGGCCTTTGATGAGCGCTGGTCTACTCCAAGAAGCAGATAAGGAGTTTTCCGAGGTGTTGCTATTAACGAAAAATTCAAATAAAAATTTAGAAAATTTGTGCGTAAATGACTAGGAAAAAAGAACCTTTTTTCTTTAAAAAAAATTAACAAAAATGTACACCTTTGATCTTTATGATGGTCAGTATACTTCTTTTCGAGATGGAGGTATATACAAGCCAAAACAGATGTGAATAGTATGGGGAAAGCGTAAATCAGAATATTTCCACCTGTATAATTCAGTGAAAAAAAAATAAAAAAATATTACGATGGCGATGTTAGAGGTATAGAGAGAGACGGAGGGAGGGAGAGAGAGGGAACCTTGTTGTCCAAAGAAGGTGGAGTTAGAGTTAGCATGAATATTAGGCTCCCAATTTAGATAATAGGTATTTGTAGGCATCATAATCCATATCATCATGTACCCTGCAAAGATCACCATTGTTAACGCCATTATCGCTTTCTTCGTACCTTCATAATAAGCCGACCTTCCATCTTTTCCCATTTCGCACCCTCCCAATGTTTCTTATCGCGCGCGCGCGTGTGTGTGTGTGTGTTTACTGCACTTTTTATGTGGAAGGAGATTGTGTTCTTAAGGGGCTTAAATAGAAGAAATGAAAATATGCAGAGAAAAATAGTTGAAAAGGGAGACAGTTCACATTAACAAGTTGGTTATTATCATGGGAATGGGGTTTAATATATGTCAAATGTGTAGTAAAAATTGAGCCAAAACAAGGGATAAAAATTAACGTTGCTGCTCGGGAACACTAACTGTCAAGAATCAGTTCACATTCCACAACATGCCAATAAAGCGGCAACTTGATTCTATTTTGAAAGAGGGAAAAATAGAAAATTGTTGCTCAAATGGCTACCTTATTCATATTACTCCCTCCTTCCCATTCCCATGATAGTGCCTTCTTTTGGTTTCTTTCAAAATAGTACTACCTCTGTCCTAAATGAGTGTCCAAATTTCATTTTAAGGGACACTGAAAATCTCAACTTTATATACAATTTGCTAGCAAATATTCATATATAATCTTGTAATATCATTTCCAAACATTTAGTTTTGCATGCACAAAGAAACCGGTGAAAAAAATTTCGAAAAAAAACATTTAGGAACAAAGTTATGTTAAAAAAAGACACTCATTTTGGGATAAAGATTTTTTGAAAATGGACACTCATTTAGGGACAGAGGGAGTAGTATTTAAATAAGAAAATAGTCTTAATACAATTTTACTAGATACAATGTACAAACAAGTAAAACTTACTCTTTTCGTTACCGAAAGATAACACTCTCATTTGACTTTTAGTGGTCAACAACACAAGTAAACTGTGACCTGATGTTAATGTCAATGAAACCATCCTCCTAGTGAAATACAAAAAAGTGCTCTCCCTCTGTCTCAATCTTACTATTATTTTTTTTCCATGTTAATGCAAAGGAATTTTGAGGAATAATTTTTAGGTTGATTCAATTGTTTTAATGAAAATCTAAAACTTGTTTGTTGGTAGTATTGTTGATGGTGTATCAATAACAAGCTTTAAATTTTCATTAGTATAATTAAATTAACTTAAAATTATTGCTCAAAAGTCATTCATAGTAACGGCAAAAAAAAAGGTAGAGATATTTTGGGACGGAGGTAGTAGTATACAGTATATAATTGCAGTCAACAAAAGAGAAATTTGAATTGTATGTATTCCTGTAGACAGTTTCTTAAATCTATTTCGACTATCAACATTTGAACATAGCATGAGCATCATGTACACAAATGTCCTTGAACCACTACAGCAGTAGTGTTTGCTGCACTGCACTGATCATAAATTAGAGTGATCACATGATATGTGGGGTCAGTAGACTAGCATACTTATTCAGCCCATTTATTCTCTACCGTATACGCATTGGAATACGAAAATCATTGACCTCTAAGCAAATCCAAATACTCGCTTCATTCTAACACACATTTCGTAATGAAGTACGCGTGTACAGAAACCATGCAAAATAAGTGGTAGCACCAGTTATAAGTTCTTTTTTTGGGAGGAAATCGAACAAACTTAACTTTGAATTACACAATCATGTACAAAATCCCTATCCTATATTGAACTGCATGCAAGACTTTTCATATGTAAAAAATCACCAGTTAAAGCTGATGGATTCGAAATGAACATTCTTTGCCAATCCAGAAGAGCATATTTTTGCTACCTCATGTCGCATCTTCCTCGGCCCACACACTAAAACTCCAACATCCGACCCTTTGCACTCAAAAAGTATCCCTGCACTCACCATCAACAAACTCATTTATTCAGTATCAGATAAACAACAATTTAGCAGTAATATAGTCATGAACATGTTCTAAGTTCTAACCAAATACATCCCATTCCCAAATCCCAAATAAGAGTCCATAATTTCTTTTCAGGATGTTCCAAAATAAGTGTACTAAATGTCTTCAAGTCAATTGCCTAAAAACACAATTTGTGAAACAGTAAAAGTGAGTCCAGTAAATTTGACACCATTAAACTGTTGTTCAAGGGTATTAAATGAAAAGCATTTGAAATTAGATATACTCTCAAATCCTCGTAAAATCAGTAAAAGATGAAATTTGATAAGTGTGATATAGAAGATCCCACACAGAGCATAATACTAAAAAAAAAAAAAAAAAAAAACTTATGCAGTTATTGATCAGACAAGGAAATCTTACTCTTTAAATCAGGCCTTGCACCAAAATGGACCTTAGTAGTTTGAACCAAGGAGTGATGAGGAAGGCTTTCAAGCTCTGTGTCTTGGCCACAAAACATCTCCCCCGGAGATGCTGTTCGTGTCGGCACATCCACACTCTGAATCTGTTTCCCTTCCTTGCTCTTTTTGCTCTTTTGCCACAAGAAAATAGCACTAGTGGCTATAAACACACAAACACATACAAAAAACATGTCCCAAATAGTTTTCAGCGTATAATTATAAACCACGCCTTCCTTCAGCTCCCAAGGGTATATATAATAACGGTTTATAATTCCCAGTAAAAGGAGGAACATGATGAAGGAGGATGAAATAATAGCACAAAGCCAGAGCCAACTGTTTGGACCGAGTACTGCAGCAATGGCTGCATCAGATGGCTTTGGTTTGAACCACACAGTTTGGACAAGTTTTTGGGTGTCCGCTCCGAGGTGGTCAGTTTCTCTAGTGACATAGGCTTGTATCTGCAAGTTTATTCGTGACATATCTAAAGGGGTTCCCGATAGGGGGAGCAGGAGGTCAAGCATGGTGAGGTCTGTTGAATTCTTGAAAGCGCAAATAAGGAGAACATTTGGAATGATGCAGTTAGGTTGTGTGCTTTGGAATATGATCTCGTGGATTACAGAGATGAAAGGAGTAATTCCGCTGCCTCCACTAATCATCACCAGATCTTCGTGCCTGCAACATTAAATAATAGAAGTTCTTGATCACCCAAACATGTGATTGTTTGTAACCAATGAAAAACATTTTCCACACTAAAAATAATACTCCCTCTGTCCCTAAATGAGTGTCCATTTTTAGGAAATTTTTGTCCCAAAATGAGTGTCCATTTTGATCATAACTTTGTCTCTAAATGTTTTTTTTTCGAAATTTTTTTTCACCGGCCTCTTTATACTTGAAAAAACTAAATGTTTGTAAAGAGAATTACAAGATTATATATGAATTTTGCCATCAAATTGTACAAAAAGTTATGTCCCTTAAAATGAAATTTGGACACTCATTTAGGGACAGAGGTAGTAAATAATAAAAAAAAGGGCAAATTGCAAGTTAGTTACCTGAGTTTGTCGATATGTTTCAATTGATTATTCAATTTGTATTTGTTACAATTTGGTTACTGAATGTGTCTTTTTATTGCAATCAGGTATAATTTTGGATGCGGCGTTAAAAAACTAACAAAAGTGAATGAAAAACCTAACAAACTACTTTCAAAATTGCAACGATCACTCATACAATTTAAATTATCCCACTTCGCCCCTAGCTCCTAACGGATGCTAAAAAACTAACATAATTTGGCATGGCCATGCCATTAAAAGTATGGGGTTCAAACTGAAAAATAATCTCACTGCTCAATCTTCATCAAGGCCGCCACTCACTCCCCAGACCCATTTTGATTATCTTCTTCCTGGTTCAAGCTCGTCACCATCTGTCGCCCCCTCCCTCCTCCAACCTTACCCACCTCCGGCAAACCACGTAATACCATCCTCCATTGCCCCTATTGCAGTTACATGGAAGGCGACAACCACCTTCACTCCTCCACTTCTCTCTCTCTCTCTCTCTTTCTCTCTCTTTTTCTCTCTCTACCCAATCTGATTGATTCGCCCTCTCGCGTGAACGACAAGGATGCCCAATCCAGATCTTAGAGCCGGTGAATAAATTAACTTGATCTCCGCATCTATTTTCTCACTCTCCGTTTCACTCGCAGATCTAAAATCTTCTGGATACCTCCCCATCGCCCGCCACCATACATGGAATTCGTAAATGCTTTGTTGAGAAGAAGGTACAACAGTTATTGAATCATTCACAGTGGCGATGTTGAATTGAACTCTAAGTTGATTGAAATGTATGTGAAATATGCAGTATGAGGGATGCACGCAGGGTGTTTGACAAAATGCTTGAGTGGGATATGGGTTTGTGGCATCTGATGATAATAGGGATCTCTGGGCATTTGAATGAAGGGATGATTAAATTTTGAATATTGATGGTTAAAATCTGAAATTATGATAGATGCAATTTTTTAATTTATTTTTTAATTTGTCCCCTAATATTTAACCATAACTAATTAGAGACATTTATAAAGGAGGGGGTATTTTTATACTAACAATTTAAATTTATATATAAATAACATAAGCTAATCTGTAGGGGTGTTTATTGCAATTTTTAAAGAAGGTTGTTACATATTTCATCTCTTTTCGTTAGTTTTTTAATGGTCTGTCCAAAATTACACTTAATTGCAACAAAAAGACACATTCCATAACCAAATTGTAATGAATACAAATTGGATAATCAATTGAAACATCATGACAAACTCAGGTAACTAAATTGCAATTTGCCCTAAAAAAAATTACTACCTCTGTCCCTAAATGAGAGTCCAAATTTCATTTTAAGGGACATCTGAAAATGTCAACTATTTGTACACTTTTGTGGCAAAGATTCATATATAATCTTGTAATTTCCTTTCCAAACATTTAGTCACGTATAAAGAGACCGGTGAAAAAAATTTCGAAAAAAAAAACATTTAGGGACAAAGTTATGCTAAAAAAAGACACTCATTTTGGGACAAAGATTTCTTGAAAATGGACACTCATTTAGGGACAGAGGGAGTATAAAATTGCGGGGTTGACTAATTACAACCGCTGACCTTAAGAAGTCGGATGAAGTAGGTCCATAGGGTCCTTCAACCGAGACTTCAAGGTGGTCTATAGGAGAAGAAAGCTCTTTGTAAAGCTTTTGAGACCAACTTCCCCAACTTTTAATCACAATGCTGAGTTTATCAGGCTCCATGTTGGAGTTGGAAGTTACAGTAAAAGGGTGCCATTGCAGTTTGGAAATACTCGGCACATGAATAAACAAGAGGCTGGTCGGGTTATAGTTCAATTCTGAAATAATCAAAAGTCTAAAACTTAGTTTTTGTGAAAGAGAGAGATTTATTAATCCACTTTTATCTTCTAAAACCTGGAATTCCATTTTATTCTTGTTCACTAAAATATTGTTATATATTTGGTCATACCTGTATTCTTGGAGAAGTTTAGTTCCATAGTGCCACAGGGTAAAACGCGTGCAGAAACAAGCCTGGCTCGTGTGCGTGACTGTAAGAATCTTAAGTACCTATCTATGAGGAAGAGGAAGATCCCGGGAAGAATCATGCAGAAGTAGGCAACACCAACATGTATGATGTAAAAGAAGAGGTAAATAATGTAGAGGTAGTGGCTGTAAAAGAAAACCTCAAACATCTTTCTCCTAACACGGGGATAGCTGGTTGCCCACATTATTAATGAAACTACAAATGCAATTTCTCCAGCAACATTCGATAAATAATCTCTGCTCCATTGTAGTGTCTGCATCATAAACCAATTTTCTTGCTTAGTTCTTTCATATTTAATCCAATAATAATAAAAAAAAAAAAAAAAAAAGCTCGGAGAAATTTAGTTAATGATTGACACGTGAAGGTACAAAACACTACTCCCTCCATCCCTATATGAATGTCCAATTTTTATAAGTTTTTGTCCCAAAATGAATGTCCAATTTTTGGTGAAGTTACTAAACCCTTTCTCAACATACAAGTTTTAATTCACACTTAGACTCACTATGCAATATGGTGAGATCATTAAGGGTGTTTATGTACGTATGTTACTAAAAGCGCTAAAGTTCAACCTTTAAGCAAGTGTCTCTTAAAGTGAAATTTGGACATTCATTTAGGGATGGAGGGACTATTTACGATGCATTCGTTAAATGTTTATTTGATGAGAAAACAGATTTGATTCTTAATTTCTAAAACTATCAAGATTTAATAATGAATAAATAGGAGAGGTTTGGACACTGGTCGAACCAGCCAGTCGTGTTTACTTCTTATAACCATGTTAAATATCAACTACATGATATTAAGATCATCAGATCATACACTTTACTTTTTCCCTGAGTGAACATCAGTGAAATGTCTGTGTTGTCATCTATTCATCTCAATTATTGTCGAATCAAGGTAAACTGAATTATTGAACTCATCACAAAGTGATGTATGCATCAATCACCATCCAAGTGGAGTGGGAATCTGCAGTGTAGTAATCCAACATAGAAAAAGACAACACTGTTCTTATCGAACAGAAGAAAAAGACAACACTGTTCTTATCGAACAGAAAAAGGAGAAAACTCTCTCTCTCTCTCTCTCTCTCTCTCTCTCTCTCTCTCTCTCTCTCTCTCTCTCTCTCTCTCTCTCTCTCTCCTCTCCTCTTTTTTTTTGTCCTAATGAAGTGGGAAAGGATCAAACTCAGATCTCAGGTTTACTGAAACTCAGGTGTACCACAGGTCACCCCTCATTTAGCCACATATATTAATAACCAAGGAAATGCTAGCAGAATCAAGATTAAAGAGTAGCAAGGTCTGAATATCGAAACAAGTACATGAGTTGAGGAGGTGGACTTACCAAAACCATCTGGTTGGTCATGCCCCAGTAGATAAAAAAGCCTACGCTATGTCCAAAGAAGAGGATCATGGAGAGATGACCAAGCCATATATGATACTTGATACTTGACTCAGATGTCAGACCAACCAAAGGCAATAGTGAAGATCCTCGAGTCACCGGAAAGAACAAAAATGCCCAACATATGTTACCAATATATCCAAGTCTCAATGAAACACTGCGAAACTTTGATTCCCACCTGTAAAACAAAGTCAAGGTAGGCAACTTTAAAAAAATAAAAATAAATAATAATAATAATAAATAAAACACCTCATATTGGAAACTGGACTTCTCATTCTAACAGAAATTTGTTTAAAATGGAATCATTAAATGATAATTAAAAAAAACAGGAACAAGTTATAAGTGCTTACAATTTCACCCCTTTATCCATATGAAGGTGGCCAAAGCTGACATACAAATAATTTGCAAGAGACCAAATCAAAAGTGCCACAAACATGGCTGCAAAAGTAAGCTCCAACAAACTAACAATACCAAATGGAGCCATTGCAAGCACCGGGCGTCTCCAGAAGGCCAAATTAGGACCCTTAGTGACTCTGCAATCAGTTCAAAATAAATTGCTTCACCATCACTGAAGAACTAGTATTATTCATAGGGAATGTGTATGAATAAGAAGTAAAGAAACACTAACCTTTTGGAGTAGGGCTTCTTCGTTGTGTTCTGGAAGTGGAGATAAACACAACCTAAAGCGGAAATTAACATCATCGGAAATGAGAGAAGTAGAAGATTTGTCCCTGAAAAAATTGTTATTTGTTAACTAGAATCAAAGTACAATAAAAGAAGAGAAATAAGGAGAAACACAGACACATAAAATGGGAAACCAACCTTGTTCACGGAAATAAGTTGAATTGAGGTGATTTGAGAGGCTGGGAGTCCATTTGTTTTTGTAAGTCTTCGTTGGCAGCACCACCCAGATAAAAAGTGAGCCAATAAACAAAAAGAGGAACATCATCCTTGCTATTTTAAAGATTTCCATCTCCATTGCCTTTTCCGATGAGGTGTTAAAGGTGAAGCCAGAGATCTCTTCACTTAAATGGAAGAGCTAAAAGGACTTTCTGATATGAAGTCAAGGGCTAGTGGTGCAGTCTATTTATGCATAAAGCAACTGTGGCATATGGAAAGTACAAGTACCAAAATTAAAAGTACAACGCATTGACGCAATTATGTGTAGATGAAGCTCATGATTTCGCAAGCTACTAAACTACTCAATTATGAAAAGTCAAAAGAGCTCGCAAATAATATGTTGTCTTTCAGACGTTTTGAAGAGTCGTAGGCCAGCTATAAGTTTTGTGCAATATCTAGAACCGAAATCCCAGAGCTAGAAACAGGGAATGACTCATCTAGGAGTTTTAGTTTAGTTAGTGAAATATAACATCAGAAAAGGAAAAAAAATGCTTCAGACAATTGACTTGTCAAATGCGACTCCTTTATGGTGGACACGGGGGAGCAAGTACTTTTTTAGTCCAATAAATAGGATCATGGGAATAAACCCCAATCCTAAACTCCATTTTAAACACCAAAGCCAGCACTGTAACTTTTCTATCCCTGTGTCATGCCTGCGCTGAACAAAGACTTGCCAGTTACAATGTACTCGTCTTACACTCTTCACTGAAGAAAACAGAAAGTAGGGTAAAGAGTTAAGTGCCTTGCCCCAAGAGAGACCAAATGATTCCCAAATATCCTAAGTTAAAAGAAATAAAGGCAGAATAGAAGAGATTTCAAAAGTCAACATCACACACAAATATCTCCTCCGCCAAAAAATGAATGTCCAAAAAAAATATTCAAATGTGCTCTTTATCACGAACAAATTTGAAACTTTTTTGGGTATTCAATTTGGGATGGAGGTGGTATATTATAATTGCTTCAAGATCACATGATAAGGTCAAAAGGAATTTACCAAGGCAATTGATTATATTAATCAATGATGCTTAAGTTTTTCATTGCTTTTGGAATATAAGATTGCAGTGATCAGTATGAACAACAATGCAAATACAGTTGACATATGGTTTTGCAAGTCAATGACCAGATAAAAGTAATAACTTTAGCCCAAAGTGGAATAACTTTCCCAATCCAAGTATCACAAAAAGATGGGCAGTCACTTGTATAAAAGCAAACATTAAGATACTAGGTGCTATATTGATGACAACTAATATTGATACGTGCTTTGGCAGTGATGATATTGAAAACAACTAATCCTGTCTCGTTACATACTTGCATAGCTTGAATTGTGAGCGTGGCAGGAAAAAAATGAAGAGTAAAACCACTTTATAAGTGAATACAAGAAGAAATCTTTGTTCATTATATCAGGAGTTTGAGCATTTTCAATATGACTTATCTCATAAAAAGGGGCACTTTAACAAATAGGTAAATGAAAGATAACAAAGAGGTCAAACCAAACAAGGAGTCAACTTAATTAACAAAAAGCTACTTTCTGATGAACACGAGTTACAGATGAAGCCCAGTTCAAATTTGGTCTTCGGTATTACATGTATTTTAGAACTGAAAGTCCGAAACCAATGCCAAGAAAAGTAGCTATTGCAATGCCAAATATGCCAGCAAGAATACCAGGAACAACTAAAGAAGTCCATCCTTTAGCTGTGGCCATTCCACAGGCTGTTGTTGGACCTCCTACATTTGCATTTGAAGCTATGAGTAAAAGTTTTAAATCAAAGCGAAATAGCTTTCCTAACCCGAGGATCACTGCCAAATGGACCGCTATCTGAACAAGAGCAAACATGAAGATACTTGGTGCGGTATTGATGACATTCCATAAGCTCCCACTTGCTCCCACAACAGCAAAAAATACCTGATATTCAGAGTATACATAAGTTTTTTTTGGCTTAAGTTAATCCTACCCGTTAATGAGAAGAAAGAAAAGCAGCAGCATTTCTTTCTCCTCTTTCTAATAAATCTTCTTATTTATCAAAAAGAAAAAAAAAAAAAAAAACAGCACTTCTCCATTTGTGTTATTGGAATGTTCACCTGCATTAAGATCATTGCCATGGCCTCACCCGAAGGTGCAAGGTGATTAAACTGCTTTGGAAATGTAGTTGCTAGAATAACGACAACTGCTGTAATAGCTGGAAGGCTCCCTCCCTGAATTCTAAAATACTTTGTGAGATAACTGCCGATTTTGCAAATGGCAAATGATACAGCAAGGGCTGTAGCACTCTGCAACACAGGGAGCTTTTTCTCAGGGTCTGTTTCGATGTCCATTCCACCATCTGTAGCCATTGAGGTATCAATTAAACAATCTACAATAGCCAAATTACACTTGCATATATACACAGAAGCCATATAAGCATGGATCTTGAGTGATCTGGAAATTTGAACATTTTCCTAGATAAATGACAGATTTACAAAGCAAATGAAAGAAAATTGCACGCACCAGTGGCGGATGTTGAACCCTCGGGGGGGATTTTAGCTGCTAATGCAAACAATGTGGTAAAATATACAGCACATATGACATTATCTGCTGCTAATCCAGCAGCTAAAACTGATGGAGATACACCAAGAGCTTCAGAAATTGCAACATAGTTGACAGCTGCAAACAAATTAAAACAAATACTTCATTTGTTAAACATACAGAAGTTGGAAGAGAAGCGTTATTGTAGAATAGGTACTCACAAGAAGGAAATTTAGCGAGGATACTTCGTTATTTACCTCCACCAATATGTCTACCCATTAGTGCAGCAGCTATTTTCCAACTATCTTGACCGAGTGATCGCATTGGCACCATCCAGTAAGCCACAACAGTTCCAAGAGTTGTTGCAACTGTCATTGGAAAACAAAGAGGATAGAGAATTAAACAGCAGAGAATGTGGATTCTCAAATAGGTTTCCTAAAGAAAATTTCTGTAAGAAACACAGAAATGTAACACAGACATTCCTACTGTAAAGCATTATCAATTGTGGTACTGGGCCTGCTGGCATTAATGCAGCATTAGCGGTACCGACTCATCTTATGCTCAAGGATCAAACTCTGATATGTAACAAGGAGCCTATCTTGAGCACCTTTGAAGCTTAGCTCACTCACTGATGGATGACTATCTTAGATGACCCGGAGCCTAATAATCAAAATGGGGCTGTAGCAGTTAACCAAGACTTCCTAAGGGCAACTCCAATGGTGGGTATCAAAACCTAATTTTGATACCCACCTCAAAGTCCTAGCATCTCCAATGGTGAAAATGATGGGTACCAAAATTAGGTTTAGTCCCAAGAGAGGTACCAAAATTGCTACCATGGCTAGGACCTTTTGGGTGAAAAACACGCGCTTATTTGGGCGAAATCGGATGAATTACAAGGGGGACAACCCCACGTGACCCTTGTTCCCTTCCAATTCAATCCTTTTTTTTTTTTTTTTTTTTTGAAAGCAAACCTTTCAATCTTCACACAGTGACTTTTTCATTTTTTACTGTTATTAATACTTTTTTGTTGATATCCTACAAATAACAAATAATCAGGGCCACATGAGTTAATTTTGGTAGAAATAATCATTCCGTCCCAAAATACTTGTAATTTTAGTTTTAAGATATATTTATTATCCAAAAACAATTTAATTTATTTAATATATGTATTAATTGTTTTTTAACATGTGTGAATTCTTTTAAAACAACTATTTTGGGACAGAAAAAGTAGTAATTTTAATTTAACTTTTATTTGAACAAAGTAACAGTAATATAGCCAAAAAAACGAGTTTTGTTGTTTGCTTTTTTCTTTTATCCGTTTTATTTGACTGTTTTTTTCATTGAATAAACATTTTGTGTATATTGCATTAAATTAACAAATGAGTAAAAACAAATTATATTTAATTGTTAATTTAATGATTATTTTAAATTAAGTATATTTAAATTTAATTATATTTAATAGTAATTTTATTTTAATCAATAATTTATTTAAACTTTAACTACAAAAAGATAATTTGATACCAAATATTTGATACCCATCATTGGAGAAGCATTTTTTGATACCCATGTGAATAGTGTCAATGGGTATCAAAATTTGGTTTTGATACCCATAGGACTAGTACTACCATTGGAGTTGCCCTAAGGAATGCTCTAGCTTTGGGCATCTCAAATTGGGCCTTCCCTCACAATAGACAATTTACAGTTTTTATCATAGCAATCTTGTACTTCATTCAGCTAGTCAATTTATGATTCTACTCTCTACCATAACTTCACATCAATATCACTACCTATATAAGAAGCAATGTCCATAAACATTGGCACTAGGCCGGTGTCAACAATTGCTTACCAGCTCCAAGCAAGAAGGCCAGAAGTAGTGTTCCAGTTGACTTAATTACTCGAAACAAATCTGCTCTAAACAACAGTAAAGGAACAGCTAATGGGAGCAAAAACTCCAAAACAGTTGAATATGCCCGTGCGTCATAAGAAATAATTCCCAAATTACTGGCAGCAAGTCCAACCAACGTGCTCACCAATGCACCACTTAGTGTGCTTCCAAGCTTTGTCTTCTCTGACCTTCAAATAATGATCATTGATGAGAAATAATATCAATCTGAAGCTCAAAAATACAACAGCTGATTGTTTCCTAGAAAAGTGTAACAAACCAAATGACTGTTAACCAGACTGAATCAGTTGTTCCTTTCTACGGATCGCTCAATTTTTATTTTTGGTTTGAACACAGAGTACATATTAGTTCCATTTTAGAGATTCTCAAAACATATTTTAGTTTATCATTTAAGACATCATTACAAAATAGAACCGCATTCACAACTTATATCAACACAGAAAATTGTTCAATATACTGAATCTATTGTAGATTTATAAAGTCTGAGAAAGAAATCAGAAATCAATTATGAAGGCGCATACCAGATACCGAAAGCGCCTATGGAGAAGAGAGCAGTCCAATTTCCCCACTGATCTACCGGCGAAATGATTGGGAAACTCAAATTTGACCTGACCGTTACACAACGACTCAATTTAGGGCGGGTAAGGAGAAGCTGTGCCGGCTTCAACGCTTTTTCAGCTCCCTGGAATAATGATAGGGCATCTGGAGGTAATTCTGACTTAATACTCGCAAATGAGGATGAGTGGGCGGAGATGATTCGGCGGGAAGAAAGACATGAATGGCGTTCCGCCGCCGAAGACGGCGAAGAGGAGTGGCGAGACGACGGGTGTAGGTGAAGAAAATTTGAGGCCATCGGCAGCTGGTAAGGTGAACGGAATTGAGAAAGACGGCCGGTGGTAGGTAATGGTGAAGTAGAAGACATGGCAGTAATTAAAGTAGAGTGGAAGTTTGTGCCGACGTGGTGAAAACTGAATATTCAGATCGAGATCAAGACTTAGAAGAATGAGTCAGTTGACTAAAGTTGAAAAACGAATGTTTTTTACCTTAAGCAAAGGAAAAACGTGTTTTTCATAAAGCGCAAACCGTTTTTTAAAAAAACAAGCAGTGGCATTTTCATAAATAACTGAGAGCATCGTAAATGGCGAGCGTTAATATTATAAAGTGCCAGTAATTCAAATTATGATTAAATTAAATTAAATTAAACTCTTTGATGATAATCCCCATATAATGCTGGAAGAAGGATTCTTCAATATACTTAGACTAAAGTCAAATTGCGACCATCTTTCTTTACTGGAAGAGTATTATACTAAAATATGCTACAGGAAGAAAAAATGAATAGCCTTAACATTTTTCCTGGATAGCACTTCAAAACTTGCCCAAAGGAACATGAATGAATAAATGAAGGGTTAATGACAATTTAGGGCCTGAACTGCAGGGGTGCGTTTAAAAGGGGCCTGGGTTTTTTTTTTCGTTAGATCAGGGCTCAATATCTTAATTTTTCGGCAGTTAAGGGCTTTTTGACGGAAATCGTTAGAAAAGTCAGTTAAGTGCCATGTGCATGGCACGTGATCGTCAAAATGGATGGGTTTGTAATGAATATTAGCAATGAAGGACTTTAATGAAATTTTTGAAACTTAGAGGGTTTAAAAATGAAATAAATATTTTTTTCTAAATAATCAAGTATATAATAAAATAAGTAATTATCATATATAAAATAAATTTATTAAAAAATCAAAATTATTAAACAAATTAATCTAATAGCTATATTAAATATAAAGGATTTAGATTATTTTCTAAATAATAAATTTAAAATAAAGAAAATTATAAATAAATTTAAATTTTATTCTATGAACAAACTCCCTCCGTCCCACTCGAAATAGGACGTTTTGCCATTTTGGGTATCCCACTCGAAATAGGACATCCCAAACTGGAAAGCTTTAATTACTTTTTTATTAGTAGGACCCACTTGTCATACTCACAATTTCTTTTCATTTATTATTCCCCACCCACTTTCTCTCTCCTTCATACTCACAACACCTACTTTTCAAACAACTTTTTATAATAAAAGATTATTATTCATTAATCCCCGTGTTGGGACCAAGAATCCTATTTCAGATGGGACGGGGGGAGAGTAGTATATAGTATGAACTACTTGTTTAATTAAAAAAAAAATGAATAAAAAAAAATGAAAAAAAAAAAACCCCCACCTTCATCCCTACCAATCTGCCCCTTCCCAGACTCCCCTATCCAACCCAACAACCCTTGCCCCCTCTCAACTAAATCCCTCCATTGCTACCTTCTTCATCTTCCCTCCATTGCCGCTTGCCTCTTGCCGGCGGGCAACCACCGCAAGTACGAACCTACAAGCAACGGCACCACCTCAATGCGTCCATCAAAACAACAGCAGTATGAAGGTGAGAATTCTTGCAATCGGACATTGAGATCGGAAAACCCCTTGGCAAGAGCAATTTTGGCCGTGTCTATCTCGCTCGCGAAGTCAATGTATCTAATTTCTCTGTAAACATCAAGCCCCCTTCTTCGAGAAATCAACCCTATTCCGAATCTGCAGCGCCTCACTGGAAATCAAATCCTTCGTCTCACCGACACACGGCCGACGTTTCGGCATCGGCTTCAACCCGCGAAGCACGGGCACCGGCGACCCGGAATAGAGCTGGGTCACGTGCACGAACTGACCGAGTTGGATCGTATCATTGAGAATCAACTACGCGTCGGTATCGGAAAACCGACACGTACACCGAGTGAACCGAGTCGGAGACTCGGAGATAAAACCCTTTACTCTTCCACGGATCATCGTCGGCGCCGGCGAAAGAGGGTAAAATCCCAATGAATTGCAACACGGCAGAGCGGTGTTCGCCGGCGACTTTAACGTTTTGGTTGCCGACGTTGTGGATGAGTTTGGATAGAACGCCGGGGGTTAAGGACGCCATAGGAGGAGGTGTAAATCGGAAATGGGTAGCTGATTTTGGATGGGTAGATTTAACCCTTCAAATTTTAAAATTTACAGTTTGACCTTTTTGACAAATTTTCATTACAAACCCATCCATTTTGACAATCACGTGCTCGGCACATGGCACTTAACTGACTTTTCTAATGATTTCCGTCAAAAAGCCCTTAACTGCCGAAAATTTGAGATATTGAGCTCTGATCTAGCGGAAAAAAAAACCCAGGCCCCTTTTAGACGCACCCCCTGCAGTTCAGGCCCTAATCTGTCACTAACCCATAAATGAATGGCATTAAAACGAGGTTGAAATAGCGACAAAATTCAAATTTTGGCTGCTCAAGGGTGTATAATAGGATTTAGAACCTCTCCACCCATGTTTGCTCCACCAAACGACTAGGATGTTGCCACCTCGCTAATTTTTGTGTTTGACGGTCGAGATGTGATCAAGCTTGGTGAGACCCACACATTTTTTAAACAATTTCAGGCACACAAATGAAGAACTCACCTACGTGGACGAATAGAGACCATATGGGGGAGGGGTGGAGCGGTTCCAGGTCCGTGTATAATATAAGCTAGATTTAACCTTAAACAGCATCCATTTAAGGCACAATCACTTAAATCACTCCAATTAGCCGAGGACAGATACTGCTCATTCATAAATAAGATCTACCTAACAGCTGATCAAAGATACTGTGCATTCATAAATAAGATCTACCGAAATCAAGATGATAGTACAAAATGAAGTATAACAAAAGGCTCCTAGCGACATAAAATCTACTGTATTGAACTAGTAGGGCACAATATGGCTGCACAGGGTTCAAGATTCCACTGGGATTTACAGAACTCCCAATGGTTCATGATCACACCATGTTTTTCTCAATAAGTTGACCTTTTCTTTTACTCCCTCCGTCCCAAAATGAATGTGCAATAGAAATAATCAAGAGCAATTTCAGACATTCGTTTTGGGGCAGAGGTAGTCACAGATTACGGATGCATCAAGAAAATCATCTCAAGAAATAGTCTTATCCTGCTTCTGCCTCTTCTTGTCATGGCTCTCATCCTCCATGGCTTTCAATTTGTTCTTTATTGCAGCTATTTTTGCACTTCGACTAGTCTGCCCTAGACTGTTACCCCCCAAGCCTGATCTATTTGCTTCACCTGCTGACTTTTTGGCTGAATTTTCTGCCATTTCCATCAAGTACTTCTCACTAGCAAGACGAACAACCAAAGGGCGTCCACAAGCCAACTTCCCATGCATCTTCTCCTTGGCCAGTTTAGCTGCCTGCATACTCACTTTAAATCAAGAAATCAGGAATTGATATCAACTCCCTCCATCCCAAAATAAGGCTCCATTTGTTTTGCGTAAAATGACTTCTGGAAAATAATTTCCTGGAAAATGTTTTTCGAATTATGAAAACGTTTTCCGGAAAATGACATAAACATGTTTTCGGTTGTTTGGTAAATCTAAAGAACATATTTTCCGAAAAATACTTTTATATGAGAAAAAAATAATTTAATATGAGAAAAAAATGACCCGGAGGGGGTGGGTGGGAGTGTGCGGGGTGTTGGGGGGGCGGTGGGGGGGGGAAGTTAAAAAGTAATTTTAATATAAGTTTTTTTTATTTCTTTTTAACCGGGGTGGGTGTGGAGGTGGAGGTGTAGGTGGAGTGGGTAGCGTGGGATATATGGGGAGTTGGGTGTGTGAGTGAGGGTGCTAACATTTTCCGAAAAATGACTTACAGAGGAAAATCCACAAGTCATTTTGCTTACAAAAGTGGGAAAAACATTTTCCCCATTTTCCTATGCTTACCAAACACCGAAAAATGGGAAAAACATTTTCCGTAAAACGTTTTCCTCCCAGAGCCTAAATGTCGCATTTGACTTGTCAGCATTTTCAAAGAAGGTGTTTTACTATTTGTCTGTTGCTTGTACAATGATAAAATCACACTAGGTGTCTCTCCTTATTTAGAAACGCGCCATTTATTTTGGGACAAAAAAAAAAAAAAAAGGAAAGTGCGACATTTGTTATGTGTCGGAGGGAGTAATAGAGAGAGATGAGATGAGCCCAACTTACCTCTTTGGTGCCAAACTGTATAAATGCATAGCCACGTGGCTCTCCACGCTTTGGGCCACGAGTATGCCACAGGAAGTCCTCGGATACAATCTCTCCAAATGGAGAAAACATCTTTATCAGAGCAGCTCTGCAAAGGAATTTCAAGATTAACAAAGCAAACAACCAGGACAGCATCAGGCAAGGACCTAATTACACGAGACTACACTTACTCTGTTATCCTCAGATCAAGGTTGCCAACATAGACTCTGCTTTCAGACTTCTCATCAACTATACTATTCGGATCCTGGCATCAACAAATCTCAGTCAAAGAACGTTCTACTTAGTTATCGAAAATTCAACAACGTTCATAATATACAGGATAAAGAGCCAAACATTGACGAAAGTATAACATCCATGCATGTATTCCCTCCGTCCCATAATAATTGTCTCATTTAACTTTTCAACGTTCTTAAGGAATCTGCTTTACTTGCTTGTGCATTGAGAAAATTGCATTAAGCGCGACATTTATTATGGGATGAACCAAGAAGGAAACCACAACATTAATTATGGGACAGAGGAGTATGGGAGTATTAAATTATGTACGTAAGGTATGTGCATCTCATAAGCAGAATCTGTTGGACCTTGGAAAGAAAAACTGAAGTTACCATGAGTCGATGATGGCACGTGCCTATCCAGAAGCAACGAAAGATTCGCGAATCTGCACAGGAAATGCCCAAATATGTGTCAATGAACCGTCTCATCAACCACAGAAAACAATATCATCAACTCGTTTCTGTTAAACAACACATGTAGAAACAAACAACTAAATGGTGAATGCTCTATCAAGCATCATTTCTTTGATGAATGTCAAAAGCGCCGAGAAAAGTGGGTCACAAAATCAAGTTACTGAATTTTAAATTCTTTTGATGTCTTAATAGAGCAAAGATAGAAAGCACTAACTGGGAAGGAGAAACAGATGCATTATAACAGCAACATAACATAGTATGAGTATGACATAATAAAAGCAGAGTTTTTAATCGGCAAAAATGTCTATGACCCCCTAAAATTGCTGCCCCGAATCACGTCACATAATGTAACCTAGACGTAAATTGTCAGGATCTATGGATGAATTAAACCTCTAGCCCATGCTCCATTTGTATGTCCATAGACACCGTCAAAGCTCATTAAAATTTTGTTAGGAGAAAATATTGAGTTTATACAGTTATCCTTATTGTATCAAAACATAAATTGGTAAGTGACTTTATCAGTTTCAACTGTTAGGAACTTTAAATCCATGTATCAAACGAAAAAAAATTAGAAAAAGCATAGTAATTTTACCATAATTAATTTTAGTGGAATGCAGGGAAGCCCTTCAATTATCGAATGAATTCATGAAACCCTAATATATAACAACTATACATGATCACAATCCATCATTAGCAAAGCAAAATAAAACCTAAATAACGAAAAATTGAAAGCACATGAATTAACGAACCAATTTTGATCATTTTACCTTTGTTTAATCAGTCAAAAAAACCGATTCAATTGATGAGCTTGCTGCGAAAGAGGGGAAGGTTTTGCAGGAAGAAGCGAACAGCTGCTTTCAAAAGGATACCGTAAACAAACCAATTGGTCAAAAGCCCAATGGAAACCCAATTGTACGCTCAACGGTTCAAGCTTACAGGCCAGGCCCAAAATGTATTATAAAATAGGGTTAATTGCAATTTAGACCCTGAAGTATGTTACCACCCTTCCAATCGAGCCATGGCTGTCTTTTTTCGCCAGATCAGACCTTGGGGTAATTTATTTTCGCCATTTAGGGCATTTTTGACGGAATTCGTTAAAAAAATCAGTTAAAAAGCATGTGCCATGCATGTGACTAACGGAATTGGGTCGTTTGAAGTTGATATTTCATTTAAGTGGCTTAATGAAAATTCCAAACTTAACAGGGCTGAAATCAAAACAATTATCAAAAATTTTATTTGAGCAAAAAACGATTATCAAAATATTAAATAAAACCATACAATATAACTTTATTATCATTACTTTCATCAATTTTTAAATTTACCAAATTTTGATTTTTTTGTTTTAAAAAACTATTTATTGATTTTGTTAAACCAATAAATTTTCTTTTCGAGCATTCACTATTTATATATTTTATCTTATATAAATAATCATTTTCTTTCAAGACAAAATGAAAAATTAACTATTTTATTTTCTTTTTTATTACTTCTTAATTACTCTCTCCTTTCCAAAATAATTTTTATTTGGCTATTAACTTTTTTTTTTTTTTGCTCGTTTGATAGACCGGTACGTATAAGCATTACTCCCTCCGTCCCATCCGAATTAGGATTTTCTCTCCCGACACGGGGATTAAAGAATAATAGTATTATATTGTGAAAAGTGATAATGAAATTGAATTAAGATATTTAACATTTATGATTAAGCACTAATCATTTACCTAAAAACTGTCCAAATATAAAATTTGAGTACAGTCAAATTTGTTAATGAAATCCAAAATACAAATTTTACATTTCAACCAAATTATCATCACCATACAAATTTGTTAATGAAATTCAAAACTGTCCAAAAACATTCATCTTGAATCAAATTTTACACAATTTTATACAATCTTACACATAATCCAATCAAAAACCCAGATCAAATCACTTTATTAACATCAATTTTGCAATGATCAAAATCCTTCAACAAATCCTTTTCTCGAATCCCAACAAGAAATTGACCGTCTTGTTCCCCCATTTCTGCCACCACTCTTTTCTTACTTTGTCGATAAACTTCGCATGTGCTTTCTTTGCCCGATCAGCTAACGTCGGAACCATCAATCTTAACCTACATTCAATTTGATCAATCCGACCCATTACAGTGTCCGACGGGGCCTTCCCCAAACTCTCCGCCGGCCATTTACATCTCAAGAAATCGCAAGACTTACCGATTTCGGTTTCGGGGTTGGAATTGGTCTCGTCGGTTTCTTCGCCGTCGGTTTGGATGAGAGAACGGACGAGGGTTGTGAAGAGGTAGAGGTGGAGGTCGCCGAGCCAGAGGAAGGGTTTTTCAATTGGGTTTCGCCAGTTGGGGAAGAGGACTTGAGCGACGTCAAGGAAGCGGCGATGTCTAGGGTTTGGTAGTAGGATTGGAACTGGCGGTGGAAAAGGTCGACGTGGACGGAGAGGAGAGAGAGTGTGTTGAACATCAGGGATGATGGCCGTCGGTCGCCGGAGATTGCCGGGACGATAGACAGTGGTCTGTCTGAGTTAGAGAGAGAGAGAGTGTGTGTGTGTGTGTGTGTGTGTGTGTGTGACGGAGGAGGAAGAAGGTGGGATATAGTTTTTTTTTCCATCCCTTGTTTTTTTGAAGATGTCATTTATAACCCCTTCAAACTTAATCGCAATTCAAACTACCCAATTTCGTTAGTCACGTGCATGGCACATGCTTTTTAACTGTGTTTTTAACGAATTATGTCAAAAAGGGCCTAACTGGCAAAAATAAATTACCCCAAGGTCTGATCTGGCGAAAAAAGACAGCCAGTGCTCGATTGGAAGGGTGGTAACATACTTCAGGGTCTAAATTGCAATTAACCCTATAAAATAAATATAAAGTGAAAACTTTAGTGTTTAAAAAAAAAAAAAAAAAAAAAAACATTGAATCGGTCTTATGAAAAACATGTTTTAAACTAGGGTAAATATAAAGTCACAAAAAAGTGCCACAAAATTGGGCTTACAAAATGATGTGTCATGATTTATTGGTGTTTTTAATTAGAGTGTGCCGGGTCTACTATCGATGCAACCGATAAAATATTGCCACCTCATTTTGTATCCTTCATTTTGTGAAATCCTTTTGTGCCCCTAGCATTGCTCTTTAAACTAAGACATGTGTAAAACCTATTTTGCATTACATTAAGGAGTCGTTTGGTAAGCTGATAAAAGGAGGGATAAGATAAATAATACGAGATAGGGTTGTTTGGTAGGATTTTAAATAATGGACTAACTAGAGGGTTGGAGCCGATTAGAGGCTTATCCCCTTGTTATTTATCCCTTAAAAAGGGGTGGTGTTATTTATACACCGATTATTAGTACACAAATAAATAATCATGCTTATCCATGTCTTGCTACCAAACGAGCCCTAAGAGATTATATTTTACATTAAGGGATGAAAACATATTTTACACTAAAACGAGTGTAAAACAAGTTTTTCTCGAGGTTATCACTTTTAAATGAAGTGAAAATTTGAGTTGAAGATGCCATGAATTTTATTTTATTTTTTAATGAACTTTGTTCCGATTTATGAACTCACTTGTGAATTAGGCGCGCAATTCGACTATATAGCAGTCAGATTTTTATCCTAAATTAGTTATAGATTAAAGTAGAGAAGTAGCAGTTGGATTTTAATATTATATTAGTTTTTTTTTTAATGAATTTTAAATTAGTTATAATTTATAGTACTGGAGTTATTTATGGTAGGAATAATACTAGGGGGACAAAAAAGTCACAAAAACTTGCTTATAAAATCTAAGGTGTAATAAATTTATCGATGCAACCAATAAAATATTGCCACCTCATATTGTGAGCAAGATTTTGTGACCGTATTTTGTGCCTGAAGCATTGCTCTTATAGTAGTATGTTACTTTTATCAAAAAGTGTGAAAATAGTCATATGTGATGTCCTGCATACCCTTTTGTGACCACTTTGCCTTTTCATGCCTTAAACGTGCTCAAAACTTTGTTTTCAAACTAAGATCAAAAGACAACTTTTGTTCCTAACATGCTAAAAAAAACACTCATGCTTCTGAAATAATTTTATGATCTCAGAAAAGGCTTCTTTCCATTTTGCACTCATATACTTGCTCTCAGATTAGAAGTTGTCAGATCTCTGACATTAGATGTCAGAAGTGTTTTGAGATGCCTAACAAACACAATCATAGTGTCGAACTCGGGGTCCGAGTTTCCTACGTATCTCTTGCGAGAAACAGACCAATCGTAGTTTGGATGAATGCTGGGGGTGCATTGAGAAATCAAATTCTTTTTGCTGGGGATTGGAATAAGTGAACGGCTTATGGGTTGGTGAGATCACATTCGTAGGAAGCCCTACCTTAGGCCCATCCGTTACCCTAGACGAGATCGGTTGTCTATAGTAGATAATATCACTATTATATTTTATAGTAATATAAATCTGACTTATGTATAATCAAACTGCATTAAGATTCAAATACTATTGAGCACGACAATAAATCCGTATAGTCCTTCCGTTCGATTTGTTATTAACCCACATTAACAACATATTGTTATTTTCATCCTTAGTGAGGTCTAATTATTACTCAATAGATTCATCGCAAAGTTACTTTGGAAATTCAATCGTTTTAACACACCAATTTTAGAAATATGACTATTTTTTCAGACAAATATAAATAGAAAGAGAGACTATAATTTTGAAACATATGAAGTATTTTTTAAATCAATGTGACTCTTTTATTTCTCAACATTAATTAAGTATAGCTTATTATTCTCTACCCCACTATTCATCATAACACTTTATATACACTTTCTTAATTTTTATGTACTTTGTTTTATTTTTTACAATAATTTAAACTGAGACAAAAGGAGGGGTCTAATGTAAATCTCATCTTTTGACTTCTCAGGCTTACATCATTAAATTAAATTAAATTAAATTAAATTAATGGACCACCACCATTACCAAACAGCTCTAGAGTTTCAACCAAATTGGCCCACCGCCACATTAGATTGTCTAACCAAAAAAATTGTTATCAAATCAAACAAACCATTATCTTCACTTGGTGGTGCATTTATGTTATCCACCATAGATTTGGTGTCAACCAAACAATGCCTTAATTCCATCCCCAATAACATGCTCTCCTTCAGTCGTTGGATATGACTATCAACAATATGAAACCTAAATTAATAACATGCTCTCCTTCAATCAAACTTTGACCATAATTTTATAAAAATGTAGATATTCATATGCAATGTTAAAACTTTGGAAAAACTGCAAATATAGTACCTGAACTATTGGGGTTATTTTGGATTTGGTACCTGGACTCTCATTTTTTGCACCCGTCATACCCAAACTCTAATTTTACCGTATTCATCATACCTACCACTAACGACTTCCATTTTTCTCAGTTAACTCCATCATGTGACCACCACGTGATCAATTTTGCAGGGGTAAAATAGGAAACCTACCCTTTCTCTTTCATCACCAACCCAGAACGAAATCCTCCGACTCAATCCTCCGGCGCTCTTCATCTTCTCAGGCGAACATCACCCACCATAGACGGCCTTCTTCTCCATCTCTGATTGTCAGAACTCATTTCACCGCCATTACCATCGCCGATTGCTAGTAACGATGACCTAGGCGCCGGCAGTAACAAGCAATAGGGCGAGAAATTTCAATCAAAACACCACAAATCGAAACAAAATCAAAATTTGTCACCTCCCAAAATCGGACAAGAAAATAAATGAAATTCCCGCTTCGTTAACCGTTGGATCGTCTTCAAACTTCTGGGGTATGTTTGCATCACTTAGGCGTACATTCTGACCGTTGGGATCGGAAAAATAGTCACCGGTACAGGAGATATGCTCACCGGAAAATTTCTGGCGAAAAATCCCCCTAAAATCGCCTTCTCTCTCCAAAAATTTGGTTTCCACAAAACCACCCCAAAAAAATCCAAAATAAAAACTAAATTTCTGAAATTAAACACCAAGAACCCGAGGATAATGATGAGCAGATCTGGATCTGTAGAGTTTACTATAGGAGACGCTAATGATTCTTGTTTGGAAGATTTAGTTGTGTTTGTGCAAGTGGGAATGAAGATATGGAATTTCACAATACAGAGCAATGGGACTGGATCTAAACAAAATCATTCTGTGACTTTTAAGGCTGATCATTTTGGCACCGTCCCTATAAGCTTTGCTAGCTTTAACGAGACTCAAAATGGTGACAACGTTCCTTGTGCACCTGTGATTGACTACGTTATTCTCTCGTATGGTTTAAGGTTGAAACTCTTTAGAGGGGTCATGATTTTATGTTTGGCAAGCAGCTTGACGCTGCTGTGGATCATAGGTTGATAAGGTCTTTTAATTTGATTTGGATTTTAAAAATTTGGATTCAGTTTGATTTGGATTTTAAAATTTTTGGTTTCAGTGGTCGTTGATCTTTAACCCAGAAATTGGGAGAAGCCGGGAAGAGATAGAGAGATGAGGGAGGAAGGAGATGAGGGAGGAAGGATATGAGGGAGGGGAGGGGTGGTCTTCCTATTTTACCCCTGCAAAATTGATCACATGTATGGCACATGACTAACTTAACGGAAAAAATGGATGTCGTTAGTGGTAGGTATGACAGATACAATAAAAATTAGAGTTTGGGTATGATGGGTGCAAAAAATGAGAGTCCAGGTACCAAATCCAAAACAACCCCAACAGTCCAGGTACTATATTTACTGTTTTTCCTAAAACTTTTTATTGTTTCATCGTTACGGATAGTATCAATAACATTTTATAAAATTACATAGAAATATCTAGATTTTCATAAAATTATGGTCAAAGATCAATTGAATTGATCAAAACAGTCAAACAGTGCACATTGAGCTGGTACGAAGGTTAGTTTTTACTTTTTCTTTTTCTTTTAACTAAAAAATTAATTTTATTTTTTACAGTAAAGCTTTAAAAATCATTCAGTATGTTTGAATAGTTAAATGAGACTATCAATTTGAGATGAAGCCAGCAATTTACTCCTATTTTGAAAAGAAGCGTTATATTTTGATTTTTTCATCAGTGGGTTGAACATTGATCTAAATTTAATAAAATTTAATTATTTTTATATGACAATAATAAAATATTAGTCGCAATGTGGTTTGTTACTGACTATAACGAATCATCATACATACGAGATTGTCCGTGAAAATATATTGAGAGAGAGAGAGAGAGAGAGCGAGAGTGAAAATTGTGAAATTTAAGAATAATTTTGAAAGGAGAAATATGTGAAGAAATTTTGAAAAAATAGAAAAAAATAAATAAATTAAAATCAAACTCCATTATACTCTTAAATTTGACAAAAACTTGTGTGAGACGGTCTCACACGTGAGATGTCATTGAGAGGGTAAATGGTTTACCCCTTATGGGTGGGGTGGGGCAAGCCCATTTTCTCTCTCATCGAAACCCATCTCATGTGTGAGACCGTGTCAACACAAGACTTCCTCCTTAAATTTTTGCCCTTCACTCCCTCTGCCACAATTGTTTAAAACCCAACAAGACTCATATGGCAATTAATTACCTTTATCAATTTTGTTTTCAGTATATTATTACTACCTAGCGCTACTTCCCAAAAGAAGTGTCATTGTTTGAAAAACAAAACCATCATTTTGGTTGAACTTTTACCAAATTTATAAAAATCTCTTTTTAAAAAGTAAAATTTATTTTTAGAAAGTAACTAAATAATATAGTCAAAAATAAATAAATAATAATAGTAAGTACTGTACTACTATTGATAACATTTTGTGAAACATGAGGGGAGTGTAAATTAAAACAATGATTAACCATGAGACTTAATAATTACTACTACTATCAAAAATGGACATTTCATCGATCGTAGGCCGTGATCAAGTTTTACTTGGCGGAGCGTCTGTGTGTCTCTGAGACGAGTTCAGATGGAGGCTTTGGTGTAAGATTGATATCATCATGGTTGTCCCTAAAATCTTCAAAGATGTAGCATACTCCCTCCGTCCCACCCGAATTAGGATTTTTGGGTTGGGCACGGGGATTAAGGAAAAAGTGTTAGTGGAGTAGGTGTTGTGAGTATGAAAAGTAAAGTAGGAGAGAGAAAGTGGGGTAGAGAATAATGAGTGGAAAGTTGTTGTGAGTGTGAATGTGGGTCTCATTAAATAAAACACTTCCATTTTGGAGTTGTCCTAATTCGAGTGAGACACCCAAAATGGAAATTTGTCTTAATTCATTCGAGTGAGACGGAGGGAGTATTGGTTTTCAAGAGATTCTCAACAAATTTGTAATATTTGTATCAACAAATTTGTAATATTTGTATTTGGGTAGACCTTCAACTACTGTGAAGTGCCTACTAAATGTTACTACTAGTATTTCTTAATAAATCACACTCCCCCTGTTCTAAAGAAGTTGCAACGTTTTGCCATTTAGGTATTTCGCAAAAGTTGCAACTTCCGCTCATTCTCCCTCTTCCTCCCAACCACTCATTATTCTCCACTCATTCTGTTTCCACCCCCACTAATTCTCTCTTCCTCTCTACCTTTCATTCTTAATATAATATAATATATCCTTAATTTCCCAACTCCAAAGTAATTGTTTCAACTTTTCTGGAACCGAGGGTGGGAGTATGTTATTTTTTTTTATTTATTTATTTTTTTTTAAATGGACATTTCATCCCTTCCAAGATGTCCTCTGCAAAACTACACATCATTTTCACAAAATTTCATAATTCTACTTCACCCCACTCTTCCGCATTTAGAAAAAAACAAACAAACATTTTTCTTGTCAAATCTTGCACTTTCCCTCTTTATTTGTCCAACTTTCTTTCAGAATCCCCCGTTCCCTGCACCACTTTTTCAAATTTTCTCTCCCCCCCCCCCCATTCAGATCCCTCACTTTCACTACAAACCCACAAATTCTGCGCCAAAAATGGGTACCATTACCAAAACCCTCCACTTTCTCTCTCTAACTCTGTCTCTCTCCCTCCTCCATCTCTCTGCCGCATTCACTCCCATAGACAACCACCTCATCAACTGTGGCTCCACCACAACCGCCATAGTCGATAACAGATACTTTCTCGGTGATTCAACCCGACCCGGTTCAGCCTACCTCTCTTTCAGCAAATCAATCCCCCTCTCAAACCCAAACGGGCTAAACCCGTCTTCCAATTCTTCTCTGCTCTACGCCACAGCCAGGGTTTTCACTGGCGTTTCCAGGTACAAGTTTGGTATCAAGAACAGTGGGACCCACTTGGTACGCTTACATTTCTATCCGTTTGCTTCCCCCAGTTACAATCTCAATCGTGCTAATTTTAGTGTTTCGGGTAATGGGTTTTTGCTTTTGAGCAATTTTGGTGTAGGGTTTCATGTGGTTAAAGAATTTATGTTGATGATAGATAATGTAGAGTTTGAATTAGTCTTTGCTCCTGTAGAAAAATCAGGTTTCGGATTCGTTAATGCAATTGAAATATTTTCAGCTCCCGTTGATCTTATCATTAATGGTGCTGAACTAATTAGCTCGAATGGGATCGAGGAGTTCAAGAATCTGCCATCGCAGATTCTTGAAACTGTTCATAGGATCAATGTTGGAGGTTCAAAATTGACCCCTTTTAATGACACACTGTGGAGGAATTGGGTCCCCGATGAGGAATTCTTAGTGTTGAAATCGGCTGCGAAGAAAGCGATCTTTACCCATGTTCCCAATTATCAGAAGGGTGGTGCTAGTAGAGAGATTGCCCCGGATAACGTTTACATGACTGCACAACAAATGAATAGGGATAACATGATGGGGAATTCTTTGTTCAATATTACGTGGGATTTTCCGGTGGGGGGAAAGGGTGTTGCACATTTAGTTCGATTGCATTTCTGTGACATTGTTAGCATATCGCTAAATCAGTTGTACTTTGACTTATACATCAATGAGTTTGTTGCTTATAAGACCTCGACTTGTCTAGGCTTACTGTCCATATGCTTGCATCTCCTTACTACAAGGATTTTATTGTGGATTCTAACAGTTTGGGGATCGTGCGGATCAGTGTAGGCCCTTCTGATTTGAGTAGTCTGTTGAGAAAGAATGCTTTGTTAAACGGAGTGGAAATTATGAAAATAGTGAACCCTGTTGATGTCAAAACTCGGTCGAGGAAGAAAAGTGTTTGGGTTTTAATCGGGTCCATTCTTGGAGGGTTGGCTGTCTTGTGTTTAGCAGTATTACCACTAATGGTTATATGGAGATGTATGAAGAAGAGAAAAACAAAACCCAGGCGTGCTGAAAGTATGGGTTGGACGCCTTTACGCTTGTACGGAGGAGGCAGTTCCCAAAGTAGAAACTCGATAGGGACAGCATATACGTCACCGTGTCCCAATGGATATGAAGCGTTAAAGATTCCTTTTGTTGATCTAAAAACGGGAACAAACAATTTCGATAAGAATCTAGTAATTGGATCGGGTGGATTCGGGGACGGTGTATCGAGGTGTTCTTAGAGATAACTTGAAGGTTGCTGTGAAGCGAGGTGTGCCTGGTTCTAGGCAAGGGCTTACAGAATTTCATATGGAAAATAACGGTCCTATCAAAAATTAGACACCGTCATCTTGTTTCGCTGCTTGGTTATTGTGAAGAACAGTCGGAGATGATTCTTGTTTATGAATATATGGAAAAAGGACCGTTAAAGAGCCATTTATATGGGCCGGGTGTAAAGCCTTTATCTTGGAAGCAAAGGTTAGAAATATGCATAGGGGCAGCAAGAGGACTTCACTATCTTCACACGGGTTCAGCACAAGGGGTTATTCACCGCGACATTAAATCAACCAATATTTTGCTCGATGAAAACTACATTGCCAAGGTGGCAGATTTTGGGCTTTCGAGATCTGGTCCGTGTTTAAGCGAGACACATGTAAGTACCGGTGTGAAGGGTAGTTTCGGGTATTTGGACCCGGAGTATTTTCGAAGGCAGCAACTTACTGATAAATCAGATGTTTATTCATTTGGGGTTGTTCTTTTTGAAGTTCTTTGTGCTAGGCCTGCTGTTGACCCGTTGCTTGCTAGAGAGGAGGTAAATTTAGGTGAATGGGCAATGGATTTTCAGAAGAAGGGTTTGCTTACAGAAATAGTGGACCCATATCTTGTGGGTAAGATAGAGCCTAAATCTTTGAAGAAATACGGGGAAACAGCTGAGAAATGTTTGGCTGATTATGGTGTTGATAGGCCTACAATGGGGGATGTGCTTTGGAATTTAGAACACGCACTTCAGCTTCATGAAAATGAGAGACAAACAGAGGAGGCTCGAGTAGGGGGCAATGATGTCATTTCCCCTGAGTTGCCAACGGCTAAATATGTTCCCGGGACGGATAATGTTGATGGGTATTCAGGAACAAGGAATAGTCAAGTTTTTTCCCAGTTGATGACCAACGATGGTCGATAGCAGGTTTATACTGCAAAGTGAAGAATGTCAAGCCACTTACCTTGCTGGAATGTATCGTCGAGTAAAGGTAGCATTTTTATTTATTTTTTTTGCTTCATATTCTATGTTTATTTCAAATTTCTATCTAAATTGCCCCTGGATTGTCTGATCTTCATTGTTTAAATGGACATCTTAGACAATTGGCCATTTTTTAGAGCTTGTGTTAAGGTGGCACACATGTAAGGACATGGCTTGCAACACAAGTCATTTAGACTTCCATTCATAAAGTTATGATTATAATATTAAATTATAAAGTATAGTTGATAATAAAATGTGTAGAATTCCTGGATATATATTACCTAATTGTGATGGGCAAAAGGGTAATTTATTATCATAAATCTTGAAAGGGTGTGGTCCCTAAATGAAATGTCACCAAGTCTACTATATAAAGGGCATTCCATCAACCCTTAAGACTACTCCATTTTTCATTAGTACTCTCTCCATAAATCTTCATTAAGTGTTAAAGAAGTAAAAGAGGAAAGACATTCATCATTTAGAAGATCATTCTCCTACTTGTTCTTCATCTTCATTTCTCCTACTTCATAATGGATTCAACAGGTATTTGTTCTTAACGCTTCCGCTTCATCTCTTCCTCAATCCTATTCTAAAGTGAGTGTGGCATTCAGGGAGTAAAATTGTTCCAACAATTGGTATCAGAGCCCCGCTCATCTTTGGTTTAAGTTTGAGTTCTTTTTAGGAAAGTTTGTGCTTTCACTTTGATTCATTTTCTCTGTTGAATCATAAGGTTTTTTATGTCGATTAGGGACTCTAATTCGTTAATAGAGTGCTGATGATCTTCATCTAAAATTAAGAAAAATGGTTTGAAAGTTTTTGTTCATTAAAAGGTTCAAGTGAGATTATCCCTTCATAACATGGTTTTATGTTTTAAGTGCATACCATGTGGATCTACTCACTTGATTCCATTAATTTTAAAAAGCAAGATTATCCTAAATAACATGGTTTTATGTTTTAAGTACATACCATGCGGATCTACTTGCAATTCATTTGATTTTGAGGAAAATTTAGACAAAAATTCAGAAGTGCAGATTATATGGCACGGTCGTGCTCTTTGTTTTGGCACGGCCGTGCGCCTCTATTACCTTGAACCGGTGTGTTCATTGGTGCTGGTCCGGACGGGTGTGTTGTTTAAACCGGTCGGACCGTTTCGTTTGGCACGGTCGTGTCTATTATTTTGGCACGGTCGTGCCATCTGCACCGTGAAAATTTGTTTTTTCCCATATTATGGCACGGTCGTGCCCTTTGTTTGGCACGGTCGTGCTAAGTATGTCGAAAGAAAATCAAGTTCTGCATTATTTTGTTGTTTTCTCTTGAACAAAAAACATTCATTTTTCAAACCTTAAAGCCCTGATTAATTATATGCTTAAATAATTTTATTCATTATTTAAATAATATTATCACCTAAGTGATTAACGTTATTTAAATGCAAAATTATTAAAGTGTTGAATGTTTAAGTTAATATGTGAATGACATGAATTTTCCAAAGAAGATCTTGACATTTGACTAAACTTAGGCATTCATGTGGTAACAAATAAAATGAACATTAGGATATTTTCTTAGGTACTTATGTCGGCCCAAAGGAAGATTAAGTATTTATTAAAATATAAGTTCAAATTGCTTGTTACCTAAGGCAATCATTTATGAGTCAACTCGCAATCCAAAGATTAGTTTTGATGTCATGTTGATTATCTTATTGATGGATTTCGTTGATATAATTAATCATTTTTCATTTTGTAGTTTCTTATTCATGTTTTGTTCTCATTCTTTTTTGTTCTCAAAACCCAACAGATTTACTTATTGCTTCGTCCGTAATTACTGCTATAAGTACTTTATCGATGCTTAATGGAACTAATTTTTAAAACTTGGAAAAATAAAATGATTATGATCTTAGGCTATATGGACCTAGAACTCGCATTAAGGGATTCGTTTTCTCTTCTTATTGCTTAAGTACTGAGAAGTGAAAATAATCTAACCGCGTGAGCCTAATGATAATAAATAATGTTGTCCCGGAGACATTTTGGATAGAGTCTCCGAGGATGTTGATGCTGAAACGTTCCTTGATACCCTTAAAGAAGCTTGTTTTCTTAAGGAATAAGGGTACCGGAAATTTAAGGGAGTACATTTAGAAAGAGATCACCTATCGACAAAACTAAAAGCACTTAAGTCCGGGATATCCAAAGATATTCTTATGCTTTTAGTTTTGATCTTTCTTCCTTCTCAGTTTGGTCACTTTGAGGTGACCTATAATTGTCAAATGATAAGTGAAATATTAATGAATTATTTTCACTTATGATACAAGAGGAAGATAGGTTAAAAGTGATTTAGAACTAAATGTGTTCATTTAGCATCTATCTTTTCTCATGGGACAAGAGAAGAGGGAAAGAAACTGTGGTTGCAAGTAATGAGAAGTCTAAAGGATCATCTAATGATCATAAAGAAATGCTTCTTTTGCAAGGACCTTACTAATATGAAGTTCGATTACCCTAAGTATCACGCTTGGCGTGAAAGGTATATCATTTGGTCTTGTTTGTATTGTATTGAGGCTAATTTGGTTTCAATTCCTACATATACATGGTGATTGGATTTTGGTGCGACCACTCACATAAAGATGTTTAAGTAGGATTGCCTAAATTACCGAAGACCTAAGTAAAGATGAAGAAATTCATCTATATGGAAACTAGGAATCCGGTTGAAGTTATAGGCATAAGGATCCTTTAGGTTATTGTTAAAGTACTAAGTATTATTTGTATTAATACATTCATTGTACCATCATTTGAACGGAATTTAATATATATATCACAATATTGAATAAAGAAGGTTATTTTGTTCATTTTTTGTGACCTTTATTTTAAATTCCAAGGTTGTTGGTACTAGTACTTTGTCAAGTGTTCTTTATTTACTTGACATTATTCAAACAATAAATGTGTCCCTTAATGATGAAATCAAAACTAGAAAGCAAAAGTTATCAAGTAAATTTTATTTCATTAAGACATAGGCATTTGGGTCATATTTCCAAGAGGAAAATTGATAAGCTTATGTTAAAAGAAATCTTAAACAAACTTGATAAATTGGAAAATACTTTTGCATTAAATGCCTTAAAGTAAATTTACAAACATTGTAGTATTCTCGAGAGCATCAAGTGTCTCAATGAACTAATGCATTCGGATATTTGTAGGCCATTAATTATTCCTTCATGGAAAAGGTCAACAGTAGTTATTATGTTCAAAATGACTAAACTCTTAGTTTGAATACATTTATTTGCTTCATAAAATATTGAGTTTGGACGTTGCAAAAGTCTTATAAAGACAAAGTTGGAAATCAACTTTGAAGACTATCAAGAACATTAGGGTCATTCATGATGGTGTATACATATTTGGAATGATTGTTAAAAGGAACAACGTCTAGGTCCTTTTTACTCGCTATTTTGAAAGAGTGTGGGATTGTCTCTCTCTACATTGAGCCGGGTACGCCTAGCATGAATATTGTAATAGAGACATATTGAAATCCTTAAGGATATGGTAATAAGTATGTTTTATACTTCTCTTACCTCACTCATTATGGGCGATACGTTAAAACCGCAACCTTTATTCTCATTAAAGCTCCCTCTAAGGCTACTAATATAAACCCTTAATGATTTAAGGACGCGTTCCTTATTCGTCCTTAAATCATATTCATTTATGGGGTTGTCTAGCATATGGATAGACTTTATAAGTCTACTAAGGGAAAGTTAGACGTAAGATTATTAGTAGTTATTCATGGGGTAAGCCGAGAAAACTAGGGGATATATAAATTTTACAACCCGAAAGTTAGAACGTTTTGAAAAACGAGAAATGCTAGGTTCTTTTAAGGATGTTGAATTTAGTGGGAGAATTTGGAGTAATATTTTGAATTTGAAAAGGAAGAGGAATTCATTTATATGAAATCCATTTATATACCACTTCCCATAGTTCCAATTAGATATCAAGTTTTGAACTTGACATTCAAGAAGAACATATAATTCAAAATAAATATGATTTCCCTATAAGGAAATTCAACAACCTCAAAATTAGTAAGAACCGGTGCCCTTATAGAGATCAAATAGAGTAAGAAGGAATGCAATTCCGGCTATTCATTAAGTGTATCTTGTCGAGAATAAGGGACACTTAGGTATAGTGGGAGATAATCTATTTATCTTCCATAAAACCATCAATAGTCCTAATTCTCATAAGAAGATTAATGCCATTAATAAAGAGTTACAATCTTTTGAAAGATGACAACGTTTGGGATCTTATTTCATTACATAAGGATGTGAAACCTATAAATGGGTCTCTAAGACCTAAAAGGATTCACAAAGTAATGTTGAAAGATATAAAGCCCATCCAGTTGCTAAAGTTTTTAACTCATAAGAAAGGTATTGATTATAAAGAAAGAAACACTTTTCCGGTATCTTCTAAAAGCTCCTTAGGATCATTATGGCACTAGTAGCACCTTTGATCTTAAGCTTCATTAAATGGATATTAGAGAAATTCATTTATGAACTTAAGTAAAACTTCTCATTAATGGTATTTAGAATTTAACCAAGTTATTCTTTCATTTGTTTTGAAATTAATCTTGGTAAATATTAAGTATACCATAAGTTTAGTGGGAGTAAATTTATAATTTTGGTCTTATATGTGGATGATATTTTGCTTGCTAGTAATGATATGAACCTTATTAAGGAAACTAAGAAATTTCTTATTTGAAATGAAAAATCTTGGTAAGGCATCTTTGTATTAAGAATCCAAATTCACCGTGATCGCTCACGAAATGTTTTAGGATTATCACAAAAGGCCATATGGAAATGTATTACAAAAGGTTTAGCATGCAAAAATGTAAACCACATGACACCCCTAATTTTAAAGGAGACATTCTTAGTCTCAAACAGTGTCCTAAAGGTAAATTTTAAATCCAAGTATATGGAAAATTCCCTCTTTGCATCAGCAGTAGGAAGCTTAATGTATACGTAAATCTTACATTTAATGTTGGGATGCTTTGTCAATACCAAAGCAATACGGAAAGAACATTAAGTAGCAGCCAAAAGAATGATAGAAGTATTTACAAAACCACTAAAGAACTACATGCCTATGTTTTAAAGTCGGATCATCTTGAGATCATTAGGTATTCCGACATTAGTTAAATATATGGCTGCATAAGTTTTAATGGACTGTAATTTGTCAAAACAAGTGTCGAAAGACCAATTAAGAAATGACTATCAGGTAGCAGTTCTGTACTCTAACAAGAGTTTATGGATTTAGACATTAATTATCTTGTTATAAAGAAAAGAGTACAAAATGAACGAAAGGGATACAACTTATAGAAACAAACTCTATTTAAGGATCCATTTATGAAAAGGTTATCATCTTCAGTGTTTCACGAGCATGTTGCTCATATGGGTGTAACAACTTTTGATAACATTTAGTATAGTGGGAGTTTGTGTTGTTCTTTCATTAGTTGTTCTATTATTTAAAGTTTTGATCTCATTTGGTTAAGTTAGACTAGTTGGAAGAATATGTATATATTCATTATGATTCCATGCTACACATCTATACTTTTGATCTATGTCATTTAGTTGGATTTGTATACGTGATTATTGTGGGTTTAGTTGCGAATCAATTACAACGACTGCCCCTTTAGTCCTATACTTGTATGGCTAATGGACGAGATTGTTATAAATGACAATAAAGTGCGCACATAAGGGTTGTCATTTATGTTATGATCATAAATTAAAGGAAGGACTTTGTTTTGCAACCCAAGTGGGAGATTGTAAGGACATGGCTTGCAACACAAGTCATTTAGACTTCCATTCATAAAGTTATGATTATAATATTAAATTATAAAGTATAGTTGATAATAAAATGTGTAGAATTCCTGGATATATATTACCTAATTGTGATGGGCAAAAGGGTAATTTATTATCATAAATCTTGAAAGGGTGTGGTCCCTAAATGAAATGTCACCAAGTCTACTATATAAAGGGCATTCCATCAACCCTTAAGACTACTCCATTTTTCATTAGTACTCTCTCCATAAATCTTCATTAAGTGTTAAAGAAGTAAAAGAGGAAAGACATTCATCATTTAGAAGATCATTCTCCTACTTGTTCTTCATCTTCATTTCTCCCTACTTCATAATGGATTCAACAGGTATTTGTTCTTAACGCTTCCGCTTCATCTCTTCCTCAATCCTATTCTAAAGTGAGTGTGGCATTCAGGGAGTAAAATTGTTCCAACTGGCCATTTTTTAGAGCTTGTGTTAAGGTGGCACACATGGATGTAATCCTGTCCAGATTTTCTCTATATTGTAAATTATAGCCAGACTGAACAATGACATATGCAGAAAGGTTTGGTTTCTTCGGTTCTACTTCCTCCCTCTCATAAAGATGGTCTCTGTTTTTCATATAGTTTTGATTGAAATTTTACCAATAGTTTTATGTCAATTTATTTATCCAACCGAAATTCTAAAACTCGTTATTAACACACTACCATTAATATTTTTTAGAATTTAATTAGGAATAATAAAATAACATAAAATTGTGATAAAGATTACATAGTTATCTAAAAAAAAGTGGGACTTTTTTATAAGACGTAGGAATTATGAGTTTTGGGAAGCCCTTCTATGTAACTATCTTATGTAACTAGGCTCTAAATGAGTCGAGCCGTTTGAAAGTTATTGAGTTTGAGTTTTTTTCCCCCTATTTCAAGCAAGTTTGGTTGTCCGAACTCGATTTGAATCAAGTTTCGAGTTTGTTCGCGAGTAACTCGAGTCGTTATCGAACTCGAGTCATAACGAGCTGAGCTCGAGCATAGTTACTTTTAAGTGAAAAGGCCTTGAGCCTAGCTAGAGCTCAAACTTTTACGAGTCGAGCTTGAGCTTTTTCGAACGGTTATTTGAATTATATGTACGGAATCAAAACTAAAATTCGAGTTCTGAAAAATTCCGAGTCGATCTCGAGGCAATGATTATTATCAAAGACAACTTAGAGTTTTTAACGTGCTAATTGAGTCGAGTGCGCGAACGGTTGGGTTCAAGTTTTTAACGAGCTTACCGAGTCAAACTAGATCAGACTCTTGTATTTAGGTGTGTGTTAGGGATCGCTTGCTAACGCGTTAACAGCAAAGCCTTAATTACGATAGAAGGTGGAGGATGATCCCCTCCACTAGAGATGTGGGCCAATTGTGAATGAAATCACAGTGGCTTTCATTTTCTAGTAGTTTTTCATTATAAATGTTTTCTTTACAGGCAGGCAGTTGTCCTTCTTCCTACAACCTTAAAGTGATCTCAAAAAAAAAAAAAGTTGATCTTAGTTATAACAGCATAAATGCTTATCAAATTTTAGGTAGCATGTAGTTGTAACTACTTTAAATACTTGTTGATTTATATTCTCTAAAGTTTATCTTATTTTTGAAATTTTTATGATTAATATTAAAAAAATAAAATAAAATGAACGTGATAGAAAAAATAAAATATTCATTGCTTAATTAATAAAAGTGGATAATTTTAAATAAAACCTTCCAAAATTCAAATGATGAGCAAACCATTTAATGAATGGGAAATAGTAAAGTTATAAAAGATGGCTACAATATGTGATATACAAATGAGGTGTCATAATTGTGTTGGTATTTTTAATTGGAGTGTGTCGTGTCCACTATCGATGTAGCCGATGAAATATCGACACTGAAAGTTTAGATAGCTAGGATGGTCGAACAATTAACAGAGTATGGCGTGAATCGTAGTGTGAAGACACCACAGATTACACTAACTGACTTGCAGCGGAATAAAAACGTAAAAACGAGATATTTAACACATCTACAGCAACTTGCTGTGGACAACAAAACTTTTCTTTATTAAAAACTGTTATGATCGATTACAAAGAATAAATTAAGAGAAGAGACCAAATATAAAAACACTAAACACTCAAAACAAGTTCTATGGAAGAACTTGTGTTACAAAAGGATTCTCTTACTAAAAATGCTCTCAAATCAGATATAAATCGCAGGAGCAAAAGTCAGAATCGGACCGGATTCAGTCGAATAGGTAGGTTGGGCGGATGTGTCCATTCGAACAGACATGGGTCGGACCGGGTGGAGGATCCGCGCTTCCTGGAATGGGTGTGGGTCGCTGCGTTGAATCTGGAGCCTTGATCAGAATCAGATCGGATGGTCTAGATCCATTCGACCTGACTTGTGCGCCTATTCCCTAAAAGCCACCATAACTCTTCAGAATCTATAAATAGTCCCCAGAATGTTCAGTTTCATTCATTCCAAACATCCAAGCATTCTAGTAAATAGAAAGAGAGAGCATCTTGAAGCACAACCCTTCAAGTCCAGAAGTTCCAAACATTCAGATTTGTTCGCCGAGGTCGTTAATTTGGAGTGCTCCTATTAACGACAGTTAAAGTCGTTGCATCTTACGAGAAGATTGCCAGTAACCGTTAGCACATGTGCGGGGTAATTACTTCTTACGGAGATTGTGTCCAACACAAGTGATGTCGCGGATTTTGTATATGTTATTTCCCTTATTTTTCTATGTATTTTCATTCATTTTGATGTACTTAGACTAGATTTGATGTATTTGGGACATTATTTTATCATTTGGGTTTTATTGTAATCCGGGTAGAATGGTCGTTTTTATTTATTTATTTATTTTTCCGGATGTAATTTTTGGTGAGCTTTAAAGTCATGTCTCAAGGATCAAGTAGTCAAAGTCAAGGCAAAGTCAAAGTCAACTGGAGCGGAGGAGTATAGGACCAAACTGCAAATAATTGGAAGTTGAAGTACTGTTCTAAAATTTCTGAAAGTTAGAGGACTAAACTGAAAATATGAAGACTCCAGGGACTGAATTGCAAAATATGGAAGACATCCCATTAATTCATGAACGCGGCGGATCTGGCGGCTGAGTTGTGATTCCTTTTTCTTTTTCTTTTACTATTATTATTCTTATTATTTTGATTTTTTTTTTTATAGTCAAGATTAGTTAGAGAATATCATTAGTTTAGAACTCTCTCTTCACTGTTGAAATCACGTACTCTTTTCTTTTCTGGAGCTTTTGTAACCCTTCCATGGAGAACTAACTCCATTGCTTTGGATTGTGAGCTTGAACCTACTTTATTTCAATTGAGGTAATTTTATTAATCTCTTGTTTAATCTATTTTCATGGAGGGTTTACCATCCAGGATAAGAGATTGGTGGATTCGTGCTGTGGGGGGAGCATTCTGAACAAAACTACCGAGGAGGCCAAGAAGTTGATTGAGGAATTGGCTAAGAGTACAAGAACCCACAGCAAGAGATCGAATATGAGACAGGTTAGTGCAGCAGGATCTAGCAATGGGGTCTCTAATAAGTTCGAGACATATATGGAGGATCTTAAGGGTATGGTAAAGCAGTTGGTTCTGGGACAGACACCGAAGCCGTGTGGGATTTCTTATGACATCACGCATCCTACGGATTCGTGCCCTTCTCTGCAGACGGGCGGGATGGAAGATGTTAATGCAGTTGGGTTTGCGCAGCAGGGACAGAGACCGACGGGTAACACCTATAATCCCAACTGGAAAAATCATCCTAATTTCAGATGGGGTACAGGTCAGCAGCAGAATCAGCCGGGTGGTCAGGGACAGCAATTCGGTAATCAGCAGGGTTATCAGCAGTAGCAGCAATACCAGGGTAATCAGTTCACTCCTTATAGACCACCATATGGGCAGCAGCAGCAGAATTCTCCGGGACAGTCTATATAGGCATTACTGAATTTCTTGGCACAGAGTGTGAGCACTATGAACCAGAATTTCCAGCAATATCAGCAGCGCACCGATGCGAGCATTGGTAACCTGGAGAAACAGATGGTCAGGTAGCTGATGCAGTGGGACGGATAGAGGCTGGGGATTTGAGGAAGTTGCCATCTCAGACTGAGCCGAATCCTAAGCAAAACGTATGTGTGATCACTCCACGCAATGGTAAGGAGTTGCAAGATAGGGTTGTATATGAGGAACCGGAGGTAGAGGTTGAGATTGCAGAGCCAGTACAGAAGGTACCAGATCAGACAGAAGTTACACCAGAGGTTAAGGCTCCTGTACATGAGCCTGAAGTTCGATTCCCGGAGGCCTTGAAAGAACATTGAAAACCGGAGCCTGACAAGGCCATTTTTTATACTTTCAAGAGGTTGGGGGTGAATATTCCTTTCTTGGATCTTCTTCAGACTGTCCCGAGGTACGCAAAATAGTGTCACCCTAAAAAAAAATTACTTTTCTTAAAAATTAAATAAAATTAAAAGTGTCTCCGATCGTAAACCTTGAAATTTATTTATTATTAATAATTTATGTTATTAGTTATTGAAGGTGATCTAGTTATTGCATTGCACACACACACACGGAGAATCATAGTGAGATTATCTTGATTGGGTTGCATATTTTTGACTTGCATGATATTCTTTGATTTCATCTTGAGTATGTATATTTAATTTATGAGACTTTTATGGGCCGATGATCATGACTTGACAAGAACAAGAAAAAAAAATACTCGTAAGTGTTTTGTTTTATTTTAGGTAGATTAGGTTTGTTTTACTTGAGGCAAGTAAATGATTAAGTTTGAGGGTATTTGATGAGTGAGTTTTTACTCATTTTTACACCACTCAATTTATTCAACCAATACTACTATTTATCTTACTCATTCTCTCTTTTTATTTTCTACCACATATTTTTCTCATTTTATTCTTTTTCCTTAGTTATTGTGCCCACTTCTTAGGTATCAAGTGAGGTGGGACAGAGGGAGTATTGAGAAGGTTATATTTGAAAGGGAAATAATAAAGTTACAATATTGATATTGATATAATCATTCATGATTTTGCATCTCGAATTTTTTGAAAGAGTTTGTTATTATGATCATAACATGTTCTTTCATTCGTTTTCTTTTTGTATTATTTCAAATTTGATTTGTTGAGTTTGGATATGTTTAACTGCAAGGACCCTGGTGACTTTTCCAAAGTTCTTGCTTAATTGTTTCAGATATGCATTGTATTATTATTTTTTCTTTTAGTGTCGTCATTTTAATAGTTATGGACTTAATTGCATTCTGCTAGCTATTTTAGCAAAAATAATTTTTTGATATAACTTACTTGCGATATTTGAGTTTCACAATATTTATATGTATACATTTATATTTACGTGTGTATATATATACAGGTAGGTGCTCAAGTGAGAACCTAAATATCGTGAGAACCGTGAGAACCAATCATAATCATTAGATTAGAAAAAAAATCAAAGGTCCATATGTTAGATACAATTGATACACTTAGATACATTACAAAAAATTCGATATTACACTTGGATACAATAGGTTAATAAGTATTGTATCTAAGTGTTGCACTTGGATACACTATGTTAAAAACTAATGTATCCAATTGTTTTTCGAAAATTAACTAATGTATCCAAGTGTATCCAATGTATCTAATATCTGGACCCTTGATTTTTTTTTTTTCTAATCTAATAGTTATGATTGGTTCTCACGGTTCTCATATAAAATGGTTCTCACAGTAGCGCGACCCTATATATACATATCAAAAGTTAATATTTAGGGGCCTTTTTAGTTGACTTCGCCTTAGACATGGGGACGACCCTAGTTGTATCTAAAGCCGTCAATATGGGCTGGCGGGGCGGGCCCAACCCACCACAGCCCACCACTAAACGGGTCGGGGCGGGCTTGCCCAAATTTTTTATGGGCTGGGAAAATTGAATCACAACCCAACTCACCTTGGGTAGGTGGGCCAGGCGGGCTAAGACTACAACGTTTTTTTTTTTTTTTTTTTTTTTTATGAATATCACTCGAGGATAAAAGCAAGGCAGCAATATTTTTAGAACAAAAAGTCCATAATAACATTTTGATATAAAGTTCAAATACTTCGTATCATTTTTTATTACAAACAAAAAGATAAAAACAAAGTAATTAAAGCATGTTCAAGTTTAAAGACAATGGATCCCAATCAAAAAACTCCTCGAAGACTACCTAACTATCCCAAAAACATTTCAAAGTTCTTGCTACTACAATAAAATCGACAAGTGAAAACCTAGAGGCACAACGCACACGTTCACCATTCACTAAACGACATTAGTAGACGGCAAACGAAAAGGAAAAAAAAAAAACGGATTGGCCCGCGACCCAAATGGGCTAGCCCAAAATGACCCACTTGTATTGGGTTACTACATTTAGAACTCAACCCACCTTTATTCTATGGAGGGCCGGGCTGGCCCAATGTGACCTGCCCAAATTAACGGCTCTAGTTGTATCATTGTTAGGGGTGTCAGTGGTTCTCTCCAAACCGCGGTTTGGGATCGAACCGAACTAAACCATACGGTTTGGTTCGGTTTTTAAGCACAAGTAGTTCGGTTCGGTCTCAAAAATTGGTAAACCGCGTGGTTCCGTTTGGTTTGTGGTCTGACCCCTCCAGACCAAACCAGACCGAACCAAACCAAATCAAACCGTCAGACCGAACCACCAGACCAAACCGCCAGACCACATATATTAGTTATATATTTGTATGTTAAGTAACATTCACCTATAAATTATTAAAATAATTTACATTACATTACATCATTCTTAACTCTCGTTTTGCATCTTATTCAATATTCATTTCATCGAATATTATATTCATTGAGGCACATAGTTAACAAAGTTCTGTATTGTATTCACTTCCTTCGGCTTCTTTATTCGTTTGATATTTTCATTCTTCTAAATTTTCTCATTTAAACAGAGTGTAAACCATAATTTGAATCGTGATATGAACCTCGGTGTGAATGGGGGTTTAAACCACGATCTAAACCATATTCTAGACTAGGGGTGATCATGGTCCGGTCTGGTCCATTTATTGACAAAAAATCACAGAACCAGAACCGGAACCAATACGCTGGTTCTATAAACATTTAGAACCGGAACCAAACCAGTACTTGTTAGAACCAATACACTGGTTCAAGTTCTACTGGTCTGGTCTGGTCCGTTCTAATCACTTGAAATTTATTTGTTTTCAAATAAAACCAATATTTGGGAGGGAGAGAGGCGGCGCAGTTGAAAAATCGAAGACTAAAGTTTCACTCTTTGGGTAAATTGAAAAGATGATATGAATTATAAAATATAAAAGTTGAAAAGTGAAACTGAATAAGGATTAGGAGTCTAGGACTTGTTGGTGATTTGGGACTTTGGGGCTTGGGTTGGGTACAAAGTTACAAATAATTAAATGAGTATTTTTTTATTAAGCAATTTAAATGGATATTTAAAAAATTATAATACAAAAATAAGTATATAATTTTATTAACTATATAATAATACATATAAAATAAATATATATAAAATATATGCACAATTGATCAGGTCCGGTTCTAACCGGAATTAATTTTACCAAGAACCAGGACTGAACCAATATAGTGGTTCTATAATATTTTAGAACCGAAACCAAACCATATGTACTGGTCTGGTCCAGTTTTAGCTGGTCTGGTCCGGTTCCATAAATTTTTTGCTCACCCCTATTCTAGACCACGGTTTAAACCGCAGTCTGGACCACATTATTGAACCGCGGTCTGAACCAAACCGAACCAAACTATGGCGGTTTGGTTTGGTTCGGTTTGAAATTTTTCGTGGTTCGGTTCGATTTGAAATTTTCCCAAACTGATTACTAGTGGTTTGGTCTCTAAAACGGCCGAGACCGAACCAAACCGAACCATTTACACCCCTAATCATTGGGTTGCCTGTAATATGCTAGCTATTTAAACGAATTGGTATCAGGTTCGTTGATAGACTTCATAATAATATTTATATGTAATAGCCTCATTAAAAGTTTTAATATAATGATAACTAGCGGGTAACCCGTGTTCTGCACGGGAAACTAATACTATGTCTTAAAAAAATATTTTAACTATAGTTAACTAATATAGTAATCATTATTTTAACTAATACTATTAATAATAAAAATTAATCTATATGATTACTATTATTATAATAGCTATTATAATTAATTAATACTATTGATAGTAATAGTCAATATATAGTAATAGCAATGATTAATCTATATAATAATAATTATTAATATAATTATTATAATAAAATAATATTATTAATACTAATAGTTAATTGATATAGTAAATATTATGATTAATTAATAATCTAACTTATATAACAACTATTATAATTAACTAATACTAATAATAGTAATAGTTAATATATGTAGCCTATTATAGTTAACCAATACTTTTAATAGTAAAAAAATAACTTATAAAGTACTATTATGGTTAAATAATACTATTAATAGTAATAATTAACTTATATATTGTAACTATTGTAGTTAACTAATACTATTAATAGTAATAGTTAACTAATATAGTTAACTAATACTGTTAATAGTAATATTTAACTTGTATTGTAACTAATATTGTTAATTAATACTATTAATAGTAATGGTTAACTTATACTATTAATAGTAATAGTTAACTCATATAATTACTAATATGATTAACTAATAGTATTAGCTAAGAATGAGAATATCAAAAGTCATTACATTTTACGATGATGTTGATGTGGCTTCTCCAAATTCAAACTTTTACTAAAACATGTACACATGTCAAACCCACAACTCTCCTCACCAACTTTAATATATATATATATATATATATATATATATATATATATATATATATATATATATATAGGGTCACGCTCCTGTGAGAACCATTTTATATGAGAACCGTGAGAGCCAATCATAACCTAATGATTAGAAAAAAAAAATCAAGGGTCCAAATGTTAGATACATTGGATAGACTTGGATAAATTAGTTAATTTCCGAAAAACAATTGGATACATTAGTTTTTAACATAGTGTATCCAAGTGCAACACTTAGATACAATACTTATTAACCTATTGTATCCAAGTGTAATCGATTTTTTTGTAATGTATCTAAGTATATCAATTGTATCTAACATATGGACCCTTGATTTTTTTTCTAATCTAATGGTTATGATTGGTTCTTACGGTTCTCACGATATTTAGGTTCTCATTTGAGCACCTACATATATATATATATATATAGAGAGAGAGAGAGAGAGAGATTTCATTAGGATGATTAGATTAACATTAAATATTTGGTCAAAGTTTACCCCCGTTGACCAATAGTGAACAGACTAAAAAGTCGGAGGGAGTATTGTATAATGCTTAACTAATACTATTATGATAACTAAAACTATTAATAGTGATTTTTAATTTATTTAATAATTAATTATAATAGTTGCTTGTAAATATTGACTACAATAACAAATACTCCCTCTGTCCGATTTAAGGTTCTTACTTTCCTTTTTAGTTTGTCTCAATTTAAAGTTCTTACGTTACTTTATTACCTAAAATGGAAACTGGGACCCACTTGTTATTCTCACAACAAAAACTCACTACATACTTTCTTTTTCTTACTTTACTTTTCATACTCACAACATTTATTTTTTCTTAATCTCCGTGTAAAGTCAAAATAGGAACCTTATTATGGGACATAGGGAGTAATTATTAATATTTAACTGTTATTTGCTTAATACCATTAGCTAATACTATTAGTTACTACATAAGGTAACTATTATAATAGATATTACTAATAATAGTAATAGTTAACTATAATAGTAAGTATTACTAATAAGAGTAATAGTTAACTATAATGGTTAACTATTATAGTTAACTATTACTAATAATAGTAATAGTTACTATAATAGTTAACTATTTTAGTTACCCTTTATAGTAACTATTATTATTAGCTTAGCTAATGAAAAGAAAATGAAAAGTCACTTATTTATTAGTATGTTGTTGATGTGGCTTTTCTAAATGCAAGCTTCTCTATTGTTTGTTCACATGTCAATACTATAGCTCTTTTGACCAACTTTAATATATATATATATATATATATAGATTTCTTTAAACACCACCAACTTTTTTTTAGAAAAAACTTGGCTTCTTTTTATTTTTATATGGCCAGATAACCTATGGTCCTATGCTATGATAAGAGTTGACCAATTTCTTTCGTTGGTCAAAATATGGCATTAAATGTTATACTAGTACTAGCTGCTAGTGTCATTCCCCTTTTCGTCCTTCTCATGCTAAGCCTAAAAGTGACGCTAAATTGCTAACCTCAACGGTCAATTTTAGCTTTGACTTCATTTCTTTTAATCTTTTCTTCATTATTGTATTTTAAGTGTATGACCATTAAGTAATAAAATATTAAAAAATTAAAATAAATACTGACTAGTGCTAGCAGTTATTTGCCTGTTCATATTGTATATGACAAATTATTTTGAAATTTATGAATATAATTAAATTTAAAAATTTAATTATATTGATTTTTTTTGAACAAAAATTTAATTATATTGATAAAAGAAGAACAAATATGACAATTAATACGGAATGAAAAGATTACTCCCTCCATTTCAAATCAATTGCTACGTACTATTTTCGTTTTGAGCGTTCCACACTAATTGCTACTATCCAAAATGTTTAATTTTTTATCTCCTACTCACTCACAACAACTATCTATTAACTTACTTTTTATCTCTCTTACCCACTCACAATACTTACTTTTTCAACATACTCCCTCCGTCCCATCTCATTTGACACCTAAGAGGTGGACACAAGAATTAAGGAAAAGTAATTTATGTGTGGTGAAAAATGAAGAGAGAGAATGAGTGTGAGTGTTGGTTGAATAAATTGAATGATGTAAAATAAAGAGAGAGAATAAATGGTGGGGTATAGTGATATAAAATTATAAAAAGTAGGCTATTTTAGAGAGTGTCAAGTGAGTTGAGACGGACTAAAATGAAAATAAGTGTCAAGTGAGCTGGGACGAAAGGGAGTATTTTTTTTAACCTCTCTGTACAGGGTAGGCAATGTTAGATATATTATCTCACATCAAAAATTAACTAGCCATGCATTGACTATATAAAGATCATGTGTTACTCCTCCCATGGCCAATTGGTTTTGAGATGAAACCTCAGACTTTATCATGGTATCAGACCTGGCCCGTTACACGTGCAGGCTCAACATCTCACGATGTTGCTTCGGGCCACCCGATTGATAAGTTCACGTTGTAAGCCTTGGCAAAGCCTGGCTACACGTGAGGGGCGTGTTAGAGATATTATCACACATCGGAATTAACTAGCAATGCATTGACTATATAAAAAATCCTGGACTACTCTTTCTATAACCAATTAATTTTGAGATGAAACTTCAGACTTTATCATGCAAGACATGGATTAAGTCGAAACTAAACTGGGTTTGTTAAGGAGGGCCGTGCAGTTAAGTACTCAAGTTACCTTGGTGATAGCCTTCTCATAAGTAAATACATGTTAACAAAGACTTAGATAGCTTGGTAAGAGGGTGCTCTAACTTAATCGAAGGTCTTAGTTTTGAACTCTGAGAATGCAAGTGGTTTGGACAACAACAAAAAAAGAAAGTAAATACACGTTTAACTAGAAAGCAATTTTTTTTTTTAAGTTAAGAATATTTTACATTGTAAGGAGTACAGTTTTAAAATCAGAATAATTGAGTAACTGTTGGGATACTGCCTTTGAATTTGAGACGTCAATTTAGAAAGTTATACAACAAATGATTTCTCAATTCTTAGACAGAGCAGGAACGAAATGAAGAAGTTGAAGAACAGACCAGAATGACTCGGACTGTGGAGTCCAAGTCGAACTAGCCTTCAGTCCGAGTGGCAGTCGTGCAACACATCTTAGGAACAAGATAATTATTACAAATAGGTTGAGAATATAATTATCTAGAGCACTATTCATTATTCAATTGAATAAAAAGTGAGTTTGTTGATTATTTTACAATTACACAAACATTATAATTTTTTTTTTTTTAATCCAAAACGCTATTCACGGTTTACAACTTTAGGAATGCAACACTTATATTCTGGGCGGAGGGAGTATCACGCATCGATCACATAATTGGCATATTGGTATATGACATTTATTCTCTAATCTCTGTCGATAATGAGTAGGTCTTGTGAAAAACGTGTGTTACCCTAAGGATTAAAAAAACGTGTTTTCCAAAAAAAATGCCAGTGTTAACATAAAAAACTGTCAGGCTTGGCCACTGGCAGTCATAAAACATAGACACTGGTACTTTCATAAGTGCCAGTGTTAGTGTTAAAAAGTGCCAGACACATACACTGGCACTTTTTTAGCACTGGCACTGGCAGTTCTGAAAAGTGCCAGTGTCTATGTTAATATGTGCCAGTGTAATATCACTGGCACTTCTTAAAACTAACACTGGCAGTTACGATAACTTTCAGTTTATTACAAAAATGCCACCGTGTACGTTGAAACAACTTCCAGTTCATTTACAAAATTGCCACCGCCTCATTTAAAAAATACGTTTTACCCTAAGGTTAGGGTAAAAGCCGTTTTTTACTAGTTTTTCACTTCGATAATAGTACTCCAACTAATTAATTACATAACATGTGAATTTGCACATTAATGTTATAATTACCACACATTGAATGAAATTTAATATTTTGTGATTTGTTTATAGGTAATTTGTAGATTGGTAACTTGAGTTTGTCGAAAATTTGCGTTGCAAATTGGTTACTTAAGTTTGACAGGATTGCCCTTTTAAAATGTCATGTACGTTGCACATGTGTTCAAACAAACTCAGGTTAACAATATGCAAATTACCCTTTATTTATTCACTATGTTTTTTTCCTTCAAAAAAAAAATACAAAAAAATAAAAAAGAGCCATTGGGAGAGCTGGCTTCTGTATTTAACAAATACAGCTGTCATCCACTGATCCTTACCATTTCCGTAATTTTACCTGGGTTACTTAACGACAGCATCTCATTTCAGTTATCTCCAAATTTCAACTGCATGAAGAAATGAATTGAAACCCCCATTGCTGCAGCCGTACATATATGCCTCGTGTCTTTCTCTCTCTTTCTACTTCCCCACATCACACATAAGCAAAAAAACTTCAAATTAAATCCAAAACGCAATAAAAAAAAAAGTTTGAGCATATCGAGACAAAATTAATAATCAATCCCTCACACAGCGAAAGTTGATCGGATTGTCGACGGCGTTGTTGATGATGATGATGTCGTGTTGATTCATTTTCGAATTCAATCAATTAAGCCGTTTGATCTCTGAATAGTTAGAGAGAGAGAGAGAGTGGTTAGGGTTTGTGGATCGGTCGCCGGAGTGTGGCGGAGGATTTGAAGATGACGGAAGTTCTGTTACATATATACGATGTAACCAATAGTGGTTCTGATAAGACTAACAACACTATTGTTCAGATCAATAAAATTTTCAAAGACGGTATCGGTCCTCGGCGGCATCTTCCACAGCGCCGTTCAGGTTTTCTCTCATATATTTGTGCTTTTATCTTCTTTACTCGTAGTTTTGCTTGTCGAATCTAGAATATTACAATTGGTAACGAGATCTAGGGATTCTGTTGTTGACGTACTGTGTTTGCAGATTATTTGCTTATTTGAATACCTATGAAGTTCAATGTGAAGATCTTATGCTGATATTTATTGTTATTGAGGTGGAAATCTATTGTAAAATTGCTTCATTGTCAAACTGTTGTATGTGTGGTGGAGTATTTTTACTGGATCTGTTCGCACTGAAGTAACAAGTTAAAATCTGTTTGGAATTTAGGGAAGTCCAATTGTGGTGTACTTCAGAGAACTATAGGGGGTGGGGTGGGGTGGGGTGGGAAGTCATGAAATTGATAGTGATCCATTTTTTATTTATATTTCTCAGGTGTTACAAAATGGCTTGAAAGATGCTCGATGTTGGTCATATATACGCTTTCTACATTACTATTTGTTCAGTATTATTTGCAGTTGGTAAATGGCATTATGTATATCATGCTCTCCTTGTAAATAAAGCTGGTTGAGCATATTATTGTGTGTGTGTGTGTGGTGGGGGGTAGTTGTTGATGCAATGTTTTAGAGTGAGGTTATGCTTCCACTTATGTTAGGAAAGTGTGCTGCAGACACATGTCAGTACCTCTTGAAAGCATTGCTCATCAAAAGAGTTGTGTTTCTGAAAGTTGCATGTTAATGTATTATGTTTTGGTACAGAAATAATGAAAAGTGAGTGAAAAATGTTTTTATTAATTTTTAGAGTTTAAGCCTTTGTCATTGTCTGTGAAGCAAGTGTCGAGGATGAAGATGTGTAAAAGACTGTATGTTGTGTTTAGCTTTTGACTTATGCAGAAATAGGGTGCAAAATGGCTTAAGAATCATCTCTCTTTTCATTTTGGAGCCAAGGGACGTCCCTCATTTCTCTTGTCTCAAGTTGCTAGTACATGTGCCAGCCAACAACAAACAAAAACACGGGGGCACCTTTTTGCTCTTTTTTTAATGAGTTCTTTCTGGAAAGCTGTTGGATACTTCTCTACTGATGACTGAGATTTTAAAAGTCAGAGATAATGCTATATGCATATGAGTTGATAGTAAGAATTCAGAGAGATTTCAGGGCTTAATTTTCTTGCCCCTTCTACTTTCTAGCATTAGGTATGGTTACAATCGAACCTGGGGTGGCTCAAGCACTGAACCAAAGAGTTGCTGCAATTTTGGCGTTAACTATTAGAAGATGTTGACTACTAGATGCGAAATTGGGTGAACATGAAGTCAAGCATACTGGTAGAAGGAATGAAGGGGAGGGGGGGGGGAACATGAGGCTTAACTGACTCTAAGATCTAAGTATTCTCATAACAAACATTCTTTCTCAGATTAATGCTCAAGTATAAATATAACACATGTTCCACTTTATACATGCGGCCATGCCAGCAATAAAGGAGTCCTACTTTTCTTTGGCTGCTTAGAGTCACAGTTTTAAAATCTAATCTATAAATTCACATTGTTTGTCTAGTTTTATTTCTTTTCCTTAAAAAATAAAGAACTTAATATCAAGTGCATATTCCATACAAATGAAGTATCTGATAGCGAATATACATATTATCAAGTTTTTCTTTCAGGGCAGGATTTTTTCACATCTTTTGGGGAGTTGAAGGGAGTAACTTTGTCGTGATTTTATGGATTAATAACAATCTTAACCATATGTACAGGAGGCAATACTGGTGTTGCCTACACTAGAAAACAAATTTGTCCATCATTCATTTTTAGTGCTGCAACATTACTGGGGATTCAGGGTTAATCTTTCTGTCCAATTAGACATGCTGGATTATGCTGACATGAGTGATAGCAATATTCCAGTCTTGAACAAATTAGGATGTGTAGGTGATGTTGGCTGTGTAACTTTTCTGCTCTTTCTAGACATTATTGATTGCGAAATGGGTTAGATGTATTTGAATAAGCTCTGCCTTTTGCCTTTGAGGCCCTTACCATGTGGTCGCGGTCCCATTCCACTTTTTGGGGAAAGTCACGGGGTTTTCGCTTGTAGATTTCTTTTGCTGTTTGTAAAAAATCTCCTTATGTTTTATTAAACAGACACACATTCTGATATTTGTTGCAACATAAAAAAATAGGATTAATTTCTCAAAAGCCCCTGAAACAAAATACTCCCTCCGTCCCAGACTAAGGTTCTTAGTTTCCTTTTGGTTTGTCCCAAACTAAGGTTCTTAGTTGCTTTATTACCTAAAATGGACCATGGGACCCACTTGTCATTCTCACAACAAAAACTCCCCTACCCACTTTATTTCTCCTACTTTCTCTTACTTTATACTCGCAACATTTACTTTTTCTTAATCTCCGTGTAAAGTCAAACTAAGAACCTTAGTCCGGGACGGAGGGAGTACTATAATTTTTAATAAGGACATACAAGGTGAAATTTTATTGCTCAAAAGCCCTACGAGACACAAAATCAAAAGTTTTTTGGGACTCCATACACAGGTATCAGAGTGTCTGCTAGCATGTCTCAGAGCGATGGATGGACCTTAGAGAAATAAAAAAAATGGTAGAGTCCTTATAAAGAATAAACATTTGGCTGCAGGGCTTTTGAGAAAATGCCCCCATAAAATATGTTGTTCTTTCTTTTACCATTGTCAAGCTAAAGTTTATTCAGGATTTTAGGTTGCTTTGTCATTTTAAATGGCAATTCTCTTCTATTTGTTTGTCAATTTATAAGGATTGATGTCAAAAGGGACTGATGGAAAGAAATTAATATCTTGAGATATAACAGGTTTTTGGAGATGATGAATGGTCCTTTGGGTTCTGTGAACAAGGCACTGGAGTTTTTAGTTGCCCTTCTGGAAAAAACCCAATGTACACATATCGAGAGTGTATTGTCCTTGGCAAAACAAACTTTTCTGTATCCAAAGTTAATCAGATCCTGAGAGAGCTAAGCAGAGAGTGCCTGGATCTTCTTATGACTTGCTATCAAAGAACTGCAATCACTTCTGTGACGAGTTGTGTGAACGACTGGGCGTGCCTAAACTACCTGGTAACCTCCGTTTTCTTCTCTCTCTATCACATGAACACACATGCCCACAAACTTGCTAACACACATGATGACATGCTTTGCTTGTGATTTTGTTTATCATGTTATTTGTTAAATTGGACATAATTGAGGGAAGATTATGGCCAGCTCTTTTGGTCATTATGCCATCTGTCTACCGTATCATTCAGTTATGTGGTTTTGATGAATAAAAATGGCCGATAATGTATGATGGATAGAAAATCCATGCCGCAATATTGGAAGACTTGTTAAATGCAGTACTGATATGTATGCTTAGCTTTGTCTGATGGGCGGAGGATGGGTACTAGCCATTTGTGAACATTTAAATACTCCCTCTGTCCTAAAATGATCTTCATATTTTTTTCGCTGTTATTGCGAAGGAACTTGGAGCAATAATTTTAATTTGATTTAGTTGTACTAATGAAAATCTAAAACTTGGGATTGATAGTATTGTTGATGGTGGATCAATAACAAGTTTTAGACTTTTATTAGTATAATTAAATCAATCTAAAATTACTGCTCAAAATTCCTTCACAATAACAGTAAAAAAAAAAGTAAGATCATTTGGGACGGAGGGAGTAGATTAGTAAAACTCCACTATGTCATGGAAAATGCATTTTGAAATGATTCAGGATACTTTTTATTAATTAATGCACAAAATATTGCCCGCTCAATATTTCTCATTAGTGCCACTTTCATCAAAACAGGCAGGGTGAAGAGCTCTTAATAGGGGTAAGTGTATTTATATATGGTGAGAGAGTTGTGCTATATCTATTCATTACTAGACACCGGCTGGGTGTGTATGATATGTAAATCATCCATATGCATATTAAGCCTATAAAGAAATAAGCATGTTGATGGATTTTCCATATAAATAAATTTCTGTTATTCCATGGGTAACAGGATGGGTGAACAGATTTGCACACGCTGGTGACGCTGCTGTTGAAATTGCAGGAAACACAGCTTTTCGGGTGAGCTTCTATTAGGTGGTATATTCATAGGACACAATTAGACTTGCCATTGTTTTTCTTATACTTGCATGATTTTGTTAATAATTGCAGTTAGGCAAGCTAAAACAGAGATCGTGACAGCCAGCAAGGTGGCATATCGGTTTCTTTCAGGCATCACTGCCAACAATTCCTCGAACGTGTCTCCAGAATCCCAGGTAATTCAAACAGAGGAGGGAGCCCTAGATTCCAACAACCTGCTTGGTTTAAGAACCTTGTTTCTGCCGGGGGCTAAACCTTCAAGCAGTTCAGATCTCGATGAGGATGATGATCTTCACCAACAGCAGCAACGGAGACATGATTCGGAAGCACCATTGCGACAAGGGTCAGTTCATGATAACTAGCTTTCCGACCAGCCAGTTTCTATATTAACTCTCTAAAGAGAGACAGTTACGATCTCTACTGTGAATGTGTAAAATTTTCATCCTTTTTTACCCCTCAGGATTTGTTTCTTGACTGCTGCCAGATTAAGTTTGCTTATGGCTTTGGCTACCTTGTGTTGCTTCATTACATTTGACCTTCATTATTTTGTTCTAGGTGACCCTAATTAAAATTGCAAAAGATAAAGAGTGAGCAACATGGTATGGTATTGTATCCTGCTCTGCAAGTAAGTGAATGTGTAAATGGACAAAATGAAGTTAGTTTATGAAGGTGCTTTGTTATACTGTAGAATGTTTTTCCCTGTTGAGACTTGAGCTTCTCAGTGAAAACCTATAGCATTGCCATGTGGTACATGATACTCCTTCTGTCCCAAAATGATGCCCCAGAGCAGCACTAATCTTAGGTTGATTTAATTATTCTAATAAAAATTTAAAACTTGTTATTTAAAACTTGTTATCGATAGTATTGTTGATTTTTGTATCAATTACTCCCTCTGTCCCTAAAGAGTGTCAATTTTCAAGAAATTTTTGTCCTAAAGTCTTTTTTGAACATAACTTTCTCCCTAAACGTTTTTTTTTCGAAATTTTTTTCACTGGTTTCTTTATACGTGCAAAACTAAAGGTTTGGAAAGGAAATTACAAGATTACATATGAATCGTTGTTACCAAATTGCTCAAAAAGTTGAGATTTTCAGTATCCTTTAAATGAAATTTGGACACTCATTTAAGGACAGAGGTAGTACAAGTTTTATACTTTTCATTAGTATAATTAGATCAAATCTATAACTATTGCTCAAAGTTCATTAATTCATAGTAACTGCTATAAAGTGGGAGGATCATTTTTGTAGTAATACGAAAAAAAAGTGAGAAGATGATTATTTTGAGACGGATGGAGTGTAAGTCATAAAGTTGGTTGCCTTCAATGCCAGCATGTTTGTTCTTTTATTCCCAAACATGTGCCGCAAAGGTTCACAATCAATTTGCAGAATGGAAATCTGAGATATCCAGACGTGACTTTTTGTAAAAGGCAAGCATGGAGACAGCTCAAAGTGAAGTTGTAGGCCTCCAATGACCAAATTTTTTATTTTTTACTCCCTTCATCCCACAATGATTTTCACACTTTTTCGACGTTAATTTTTTTTCAACGTTAATACGAAGGAACTTTTGAGCTTAGGTTGATTTAATTATGTTAATAAAAATTTACAGTGTGTCAATAACAAGTTTAGGTTTCATTAGTACAATTGAGTCAACCTAAAATTATTGCTTCATAGTAACATCGAGAAGATCATTATTTTAAGGAGAGAGTATTTTCTAATTGAAAGCAAAGGTTATGGAGGTTACATCATCAGTTTCCTACAAGCTGATAGAAGTCTCATGTATGTTTGGTGAGGGTGAGACAGAGACTCCAATCATAAAGCTGAATTTGAAGGACGGGTTCTGTTTCTGTTACATGGCCAGGATTGAAATACCACCCCCTACTTTAACATGTCACATAAATCTCAGTGTTCAATTTAAAAGCAAAGAAGATCTGGACCAATCCGAACCATTGGTTATAGTGGAAGAGCGAAACGCAGTTCCTCTTTAGAGACAGGTTCCTTCCTTGTCATGAAAGAAAAAGGATACAGTACTATTTTTCTGTCCATAAACAATGATGATAGCTGCTGGGAAGCAAGACATCAAAATGGGTAAAAGCATAACTTCACAACCAAGAAACATGATCCTGCTTTCTCTCTGTCATTCTAAACACAAATTATACGTCTTAAAATGCATCAACTTCGGCCACAAGGGCTGCAAAACAGAATACTCGGCACGAAATAACCATGTTGTTATGATCGATACAAGCAGAATCCGTTGATATATCCCCATAACATTATTAATAACAATGTTCACAAAAAAAAAAAAAAAAAAAAAAAACACAACAAAATAAAGTAGAAAGAGATAAAAACCTATTCCATTTTTATCCTCTTACCATTTGGTTAAAAACAAACGCGTCAACATGTTCGTCTTCTGCAATCTGGAGCGATTTAACAGCCTGTGCAGCAATGAGCCCAGCTGAGATTTCTGTAGCCTCCCATCCCCTTCATTAAAATACGGGCCATGGAAATCACCACCATTTAAAGGACCAGATGAGACTGTCCAGCCATTATTGTGCACGTATCCAGATTGGTGAGCATGGACCCACACATTCTCTTCAGTCGGGCTCCCAGAATACTGTGACAAGGAATTGCGTTTTGTCTTCTTCCGCCATAAAAAGGTCGAAACTGCCAGCACAACATTTCCAAGGATTGAACTCTTCATCATCCTTCTTATTAACCACGATGTGACATGAATCTTCTCCGTCAGAGTCTTCACCAAGTAGGACCTGCAAAGCAACTGCCTCGGCTATGGCAGCACCCTCCTCATCGAGCCTCTGTTGCTCTTCTTTCTTTTCGCTTCTTCTTCTCTAGTTCAGATCGGATGGCTGCAGAGGTTGCAAGGGCTTTCTCCAAGCGCCTCTTCTTCTTTTCAGCCTGTTTCAGACGATCCATTTCATCCTTCACTTGCTTTTCTTCACTTTCCTAACACCCGACGACGATGGTGCTTTTGCACACTCCATCTAAAATTCCTAAATAACTAAAATCTCTAACAGCTCAGACCTGTCTGCTAAACGCTACCTCTAGTCACTTTCACCTTCAAACCGAGTTTTTAAAAAAGTATACACCGTTTCTATAACTGTACTTATTTTCCTCTTCTTGCTATTTAAAACTATCGTCCAATTCACTTATACCTACACCCATTCAGGTCTGAAGGAATACCTCATTTTACGAACAATACATTCCCAAACAGAAAGAAGAGGTGACAGAAGAAGAGAAAATTGGTATGCACTTGCCAAACCGCCCCTAGGCACCATTATTCCTAATTTATACCACAAACCTTTGTGTACAACAAAATCAATATGTAGCTGGACGAAAGATGAAGCTTCTACTCCAGTTTGAACAGCTCACATGGCCTTTCCACCTGCAGATAGAGATGAATCCAAATGTTAGGTGGAGAGGTCATTAGAGTAGGTAAAGTTTCTAGCATTGTTTCTCGAAAACACCAAATGGTGCCAAGGATGATATCAATAGATGAATAAAAGCATAGAAGACCACAAATCCATATACCATGCAAATTTTGAATATGAATAAGGTGTAGAGATTACCTTAAAAGCCCCGTTATTAATTTATTGAGTACTTTAGTTCGCTACTTAACATTCAGCCCACACAATTGAAAGTTTCTAGTAAATTATTGTGATAGATGAGTTTCGTCACAACATATTATTGCAGCAAACAATATCTCCCTCCCTCCCCTCTCTCCATATCTATAGGTATGGGCATTGCACACTGAACCGACATTCCCACAGAAAAGAACCACCATCTCCCTTCCTTCTCTAAACAAGCTTCAGGCAGTAATCACCAATCCATTTACAAATTATTTCCTCAATATAGCTTATACATTATCGAACCATCCTCGCAAAATTCATCAAATCTGCGTTAAGATGGGAAATTAATCTAAAACTAATATTCAGTAGATCAAACCAATCCATTTCAAAATTATTTCCTCAATATATATGTCAAGCATTCCGATTCTATTGTTCCAAAGAACCATTGTCCTTGAGCAGTGTAGTGTACGGAGACAAATGGAGTTAATTATCCTAACAAGAACTCCAATTCCCTAGATCGCCATATCAAATGATAATATCCAGATCCCCACATCATTTCCAACAACCAACATAACGGATTTGAGCCCCTGGATTAGGTACACAACAGACCCCACCAGATTCATCTTGACTAACTAGTCTAGCTAAACTAGAGTTGCATTTGAATCAGCAATCAAATCTAACAAGTAAAAGCAACAAATTAAACCCCTAATCCAAAATCGATGAAATCAAAGAGAAATGTCCAAACCTCTAAACCCCAGATCGAATTACGTAACCAAATCTAATTCATAAACAACCAAACCAATTTAATACCCAATTCATCAAATCGATTCAAGCAAGTGATTCACTCCAAACCTCATTCAAACTCATCGAATTAAACAAATTAGTCACAATTACACTAGATCAAAGCAAAAAATAATAGTAATTAAAAAAAAAACTGCATCAACGACTGAAATTTAGTCCAAAAATTACAAGAAAAAGAATCGAACCTGATAGGAATCAACGAGAGAGAATCAAGATAACCTCTTCTTCTTCCGTAAGAATCGACGTGCGGGACAGAGATTTAGAGAGAAGATTGAGAGATAGAATGAGGGGATGGGTTGATTTGGTAGAGTTTGGATCTGAAGAAAAACCTAAAGAGAGAGAGAGAGAGAGAAAAAAAATAACTGATCACATGAGGATTGCCGGTGTAGTGACGGGGATGAGTAGGAAAGGGAAGGGTAGTATGGTCAATTGGGTTATCCCAAAATCACACGTGGATGCTTGATTTGAGGTCCTTTCTTTCCCAATAGCGCTTGGGTTGATTTGTTTACACCTCAGCCGAATTAAAATGATGCTTTTTTTTATTATTATTCTTAATTTAAATTACGTTTCGCATTTATATCCATTTTTGTAAAAAGAATGTCTATAGTTTTTTATAAACAAATTTTTTTTTTTTTTTGAAACCAAATATTTATCTATCACATTTCAATAATTTAGATTTTTTTTAATTTACTTTTATCATAAATAATGATAAACTTATACTCCCTCCGTCCCAGTGTAAGAGTCTCATTTCTCTTTTTGGTCCTCCAGAGTAAGAGTCCCAATCCTAAAATGGCAAAGAATCTTTACTATTCATTCACCCCACTCATTCTCTCTCATATTTTACTTTATACTCACAACACCAATCAATTCACTATTCTCTCTCACTCATTCTTTCTCATACTTTACTTTTACACTCACAACATTTACATCACATCCAATATTATTAATAAGCGTGCAAATGAGGGTGAGACTCTTACTCCGGGACGGAGGGAGTATTTAATTTTAATATATAAAATTAGTTTTTTTTATAGATAA
>JAOWBW010002206.1:0-56042 GCA_026119855.1 Campanula takesimana
GTTTAATCGTGCATATACTCAATGAAGTATATAAAGTATAAAGAAGATATCTTGTTCTTGAGTTGAGTTTCTAAAGAATGAGGGACTAGTGTAATATGAAGATAATTTATAAAACAATGATTATAGAACACAATATGTTTGAAAATGTATTCGATTATTAGCGATAAATATACGCGAGATATGTTTGTGACTAGGTACAATACGACCTATTCGACTACGTGCTTAGAGTCTAAGATGTTGGGCTCTACTTGGAAGTAAGGGTATCGTGATAGACACATTAATGTGTTAAAGATTATATGAATATGTACGTGCAAATATGGCATATGACAAAGTGACATAAAATGACATACCCTACTACTTGGTTGGGGTCTGTTCTTAATAGACTCTAATTTGGCTTGATTGTGTTACGTGGACACATTACGTGCCATTGTTATACTGATTTGTATTCGCAATTATTGTGTGCATGTACTTGTATTTGGTGAGCACATGATTACATGGTTCCTGAAGAGCTAGTCCACTACTTTTGGACTTAGTTCTATACTCTTCTAGTTCAAGCAAACATGGTTCCTTTATTAGAGCAATACACCTGATAAAAGTGAATGCTAAACTCGTGAACACCTCGTGAATCTTGTTTTGTTAGTGACACTGGTTACCGGGTCCTCTTGTGTACTGCACAGCAGCAACTTGATTGATCGTGATTTGTCAACTGTAATAAGCAACGACAACAATGGTTTAATTGGGAAGAATAAGGTTGGAATATCCTTTGTAACGTGATAGTTTAGCCTTACATGTTAGCTACATGATGAGTTGGCTTAGCCTCTCATATACTTGTTACTTGATGACATCTTGAGCATGATTACTTGATAATCTTCTTGATTTGCATGATTATATGATAACATGCTATGTACTTGTATCTAGTAACTTACTGAGATTTATCTCACCCCGTTCCTTGTTTATTTGTTCCCCCTCCCCAGGAAAGCAAGTGGTAATACGTTGTGAGGCTCGACTTAGCAGGGGCCTACTTGGCAGGTTGTTCTTGTTTGGAGATTGTTATCCTTTCCAGTATTTGGTGAGGACGATCTTGTATCAGTTGTTTAGACTCAGTATATTGGTAGACTTGTATCGTGTTCTTGTAATGCCAGCGTATGTGCTAGGCATGTTTTCCACTGTGTACAACCATTTGGTTTTAATTTCTTGGTATAGAACTCGTTGTGAGCTATCTTAGCTCGTTTCTCTTGAGTATATATATGATGTCAGTTTGATATAAGCAGATGTCATTCAGTTTCTCGTTTCTTGTTAGTCACGCGCACCAGGTTCGAGGTTCTATTAGGGAATCCCGGACTGGGGGCGTGTCAGGTTGATATCAGAGCTATGGTTTAGCTCTAAGCCTGGATAGGGTCTATGGCCTAGGTTGGGTTAGTCTTGGGTGTGTTTTGACGCTGAGTGCTTCGTTACTTGTTGTTATACCAGGCATAGGACTGGTGTTGATCCCAATTGAAAAAAGATGGTTTGAGAATAGAGAGCGCGAGTCTTTAAAGGCTTAGGCGTATCTATCTTGTGCAGTGGAAATTGTTTCGTGCTATATGCATGCTTGTCCTCATTTCTTGATTTACGTGGAGGCGTATGCTCTAGTAAGATACTACGTGCTTGATATCGTTATTTATAAGAGCTTGATAGAAGTGTGGGTGATAACACCCTATACGTTATATGTTAACTTGGTCATGTTACCTGCATGGGGCATTGATGTGATACGTGTTATGGCTTGGCTTTTTACGTGTTATGATCTAGCTTTCTCTATGTTATGCCATTCTTGTTTGCCACAATAGATGGTGAATATTTTTATGCTAGTATGATTGACTATTTATATGAGCATGATATAATTATGTATAATATTCATGTTCTGCATTGAAAGCTCGAAAATGATTATCAAGGTTGTGCTGAATATTTAGCATATATGGTTGACAGAAGAATGTCTACACCAAAATTGAAGGATGTATCCATTCTTTGTGAGATCTCAGATATAATTTCTACTGAGTAGTACATGATACATGATGAGAACCTTGAGTTATCTTGAGTTGCTACGGTACAAATATAGTGCTGATATCTAAATCAATGTTCATGACATCGGTTGAGTTCAAAGTGTTGAAGGTTCAACTTGAGAAATTTCATGATAGAGGATTCACCCAGCTTAGTATATCTGCATGGGGTGTATCTGTATTGATTGGCATGAAGATATATGGTACTTTGCGATTTCATATTGAATGCAAAGAGTTCAACCAGGTGACTATAATGAACCAGTACTTGTTATCGTGTATGGATGGTTTATTTGATCCCTGAAGTTAATCAGTGGTCTATTCATGTGTTTGATTGATAAGTGGCTACCATTACTTGGGAAGTCAACTATGAGGATATACTGAAAACAACTTCTCATATCAGGTATGCTCGTTATGAATTTGTGATTATGCTATTTCGATTATTATGTGATCTAGCAGTATTGATGGATTTGATGAATAATATCTTCAAACCATAATTTGATTTCTTTGCGATGAATTGATGAATGACCTATTGGTGTATACCAAGTCTCAGACTGAGAATTGATTGTATTGAAATTTCTCGAGAGAAACATTGTTTCCAAAAGCTAACAAGAGTTAGAGGATCTATTACCTTGAAGTGGATGCCTGAAGTAAGCATCTTTGTTGACCTATATAAATGGAAACAACCGAGGTACGCATGTTCTTGAGATTTTCTTGATCTTGTTAGAGATTCATTAATGAATTTCGAAGGTAGCTCTATCATTAACTATTTGAGAAAGAAAGCTACACTTTCTAATGGATTGATTAACGTGAAGCCAATATTTTTAAATATTGAAATGATGGATGACCATAACTTTAGTATTTGACATTGCCTAGTGGATTCGACTAGTATGATGGTTAATTGGAGGATATGACCAGTGTTACTATTTTCTCGTGTATGTGTCAAGATTCACCAATATAGTGGACATGATAAATTTATTATGCATAGTGAAGCTCGAACAAGAGATAAAACGTGTGTTAATTCAAATGGTAACGTACTTGTATATGCTTCGAGGAGATTGAATCTTATGAATAGAATAATTCTACTCATGACTTGAAACTGATTGTGATTCTGCGGCTATTGTATTAGCGGATTCATTGAACATAAAGACTTGTATTTCATGATTGATGGTACTGAATTGGAAGAAAATTTCTGAGTATTCAACTAAATCCATGAATTGCGATTATTTGAAAGCAGAATACCAGAGATCGTTTGATTTGTTATAATCCTTCGAGATTTGTGAATATATGAATATATTGCGATGGATTTCATGGAAGGATTATCATTTAATAGATAAGTCCAGATGATTTTGGTTATAGTGGATTGATTAATCAAATTTGCTTGACTTTATGTGTTGTGATGTTATGATTGATACATCTTGATTACATGAGATACTTGTGGATATAATATATGACAGGGATTCTTGTTCTACACCTTGTTTTACATCTTGATTGTGATAATTTTTCTGAGCACTCTGGATAGTTAACCGAGGTTGCTTCTTGATCATATGTTGCGAGCATGTGAAGTGGATTTCCTTGTGGCTATTGTATGAGCTTGCTATTTAGTGGAAATTCCATCACACGAATTACTTAGTTTATGGGTAATTGCTTGTATGGATACTTGATTCTAAAGAAAATGTCTTGAGCACGAATACTTCTTGTGAAAGTTTCATGGGAAAGTCACGGTATCGAGAAGGTTATGTGAGAATAATACTCTCAGGTAATTGATAATATGGTGTGGTATACCATATTCTTGCTATTCTTGAGTTATATTTGTTATTTATATGTGTGATAATCTCGATTAGTAAAATTCGAGGACGAATTTTCTTTAAGGAGGGGAGGATGTAACGCCCGTCCTAATTCCTGTTAAATTCTTGACTTGCATAATTATATGCTATTTTAATTGAGTTAATTATTTAACTAATTGAGAAAGTTTAGGTCCTAAGTGTTCAAAGTTGGAACATTAGGGTCATTGTGAAAATTAAAGTTTAGGGCTAAAATGCTCAAATTAAAACTTGAAGGGCCTTTTTGTCAAAGTTGAAACTTGGAGGACCTAGGTGCAATTCTTGAAAACTTGAAAGGATAAAACTTTGGTTGCCTTTGCTGAATCATTGTTTCCCCAAAAAAATATTCTCGTACGTTCTTCCTCTGTCTCAGAAAAGAAACTTAGGGTTTACCCTATTCTCGATCCCTCTTGCTTACTTATTCCTCTGTTCGAAAATCCGACTTCGCATAAATGATCAGGGCGGTGAGTAGAGCATTTCCTGCCGAACAAAAATTAGTTTGGGTGAATTTGATTTCGGAGTAGGTAAGTCACTAGCTCCCCCTTGCTTGTAATAACATGCCTATGTGTTATTCTTGATACTTGTACTTGTTAATTTCATGTTTGGGATAAATTTTTGTGATACTTGTAAATTTGGGACAAGTGGAGTATCAGTATACTGGGGATATGAATTTGAAATGAGTAACACTTTACTCGAAGGATTATGTTATTGAGTATTAGTAAAATTATACTCCTACTTGTGAGACGGTGAAATATTAACTTGATTAAATGTTTATACAAGTATATTAGAAAAATTATATTTATACTTGTGGGACGGTGAAATGAATGAAAGTATCCCTAAATGAGTATATTAGTATATTAGAAAATTATATTTATACTTTTGAGACGGTGAAATATTTAAATGGAATAAAAGAAAATTATCCTATTATTTGTGGGACGGTAAAAGAAATGAATTGAACTTGAAATAGTGTCCTGGGTATGGTACTTCACTCCTAGATACTCTTGGTATTGTTATTTGTTAGTAAAAGTATACTCATACGCTGGGACGGGGAATTATTAAGCCTGGGAAAGAAACAAAATTTCGAATTTTAGTACCTTGGGCGACCGCCCATGTTTGGCCAGGCGACCGCCCATCTATCTGGAAGATTTTTCTCTTACAAAGTCTTGTTTTGGGCGACCGCCCATATCCTTTTGTGAGACCGCACACTTGCCCTGATGAACAAAAGTCTTGAATAAAGTTTGATTAAGCTAGACTTAACCCTAGTTAAGGTATCTAGCCTTTGTATAAGATGTCCTAGAAAGTGTTATGACACCTTAGGGGCATCAGAACTTGGTCTTGAACATGATTACTCATTAAATTAAAATGAGAACTTGAATATCAAAGTAAGAACTATTTTATATGTCTTGAAAGTGCTATGAACAAGCATTAATGTGTTATATGTGTCTTGATTCAATGTTTGTATACCTTAGGGGCACTAGAACAATGTCTTGAGCTTGAACATCCAAAGTATAGGATTAAGAACTTGTAAGTATGAGATGTATAACTCATCTACTTAGCTTGAACTTGAAGTATAAGACAATTAAATCTTGTACATGACTTGAATATCCAAAGATTGGAATAATAACTTGAGTATAAGATAATTAATTCTTGTACATGTCTTGAACATCCAAAGAATTGGATTAAGAACTTGAATGTAAGATGATAAAATCTTGTACATGACTTGAAACCAATACATGTGTATGGTAATGAACTTGAAAGTGCTATGAACAAGCACTAACGTGTTAGAACTATCCTTGGTGTGTATGTGCAAATCTTTCATATAGCTACTTGATAAAATGTGGCTTGTTGACTACTTGATATATGGTATGAATAACCAAAAGACTTGGAATATGGAACTAGATAGAGAATGAACAACTCTAAGACATACTTGAATCTAATACATGTGTATTGAAAGTGCTATGAATAAGCACTAATGTGCTAGTAATTGGTTTAATCGTGCATATACTCAATGAAGTATATAAAGTATAAAGAAGATATCTTGTTCTTGAGTTGAGTTCCTAAAGAATGAGGGACTAGTGTAATATGAAGATAATTCATAAAACAATGATTATAGAACACAATATGTGTTGGAAAATTTATTCGATTATTAGCGATAAATATACGCGAGATATGATTGTGACTAGGTACAATACGACCTATTCGACTACGTGCTTAGAGTCTAAGATGTTGGGCTCTACTTGGAAGTAAGGGTATCGTGATAGACACATTAATGTGTTAAAGATTATATGAATATGTACGTGCAAATATGGCATATGACAAAGTGACATAAAATGACATACCCTACTACTTGGTTGGGGTCTGTTCTTAATAGACTCTAATTTGGCTTGATTGTGTTACGTGGACACATTACGTGCCATTGTTATACTGATTTGTATTCGCAATTATTGCGTGCGTGTACTTGTATTTGGTGAGCACATGATTACATGGTTCCTGAAGAGCTATTCCACTACTTTTGGACTTAGTTCTATACTCTTGTAGTTCAAGCAAACATCTACTTGTGCATTCTTGTGTGAGTCCAGCTGGTCACCTTGCTTGCTCGGAGATGTATAGGTTCACGCTTATCATGAGGCTGGGGCCAAAGTGATAATCGGGTGCCTATGTATCTGCGCTTGACCCCTTACTACAGGCCATAGTAAGGGCATAGCTTCCTTTATTAGAGCAATACGCCTGATAAAAGTGAATGCTAAACTCGTGAACACCTCGTGAATCTTGTTCTTATTAGTGACACTGGTTACCGGGTCCTCTTGTGTACTGCACAGCAACAACTTGATTGATCGTGATTTGTCAACTGCAATAAGCATCGACAACAATGGTTTAATTGGGAGGAATAAGGTTGGAATATCCTTTGTAACGTGATAGTTTAGCCTTACGTGTTAGCTACTTGATGAGTTGGCTTAGCCTCTCATATACTTGTTACTTGATGACATCTTGAGCATGATTACTTGATAATCTTCTTGATTTGCATGATTATATGATAACATGCTATGTACTTATATCTAGTAACTTACTGAGATTTATCTCACCCCGTTCCTTGTTTATTTGTTCCCCCCCCCCAGGAAAGCAAGTGGTAATACGTTGTGAGGCTCGACTTAGCAGGGACCTACTTGGCAGGTTGTTCTTGTTTGGGGATTGTTATCATTTCCAGTATTTGGTGAGGACGATCTTGTATCAGTTGTTTAGACTCAGTATATTGGGTAGACTTGTATAGTGTTCTTGTAATGCCAGCGTATGTGCCAGGCATGTTTTCCGCTGTGTACAACCATTTGGTTTTAATTTCTTGGTATAGAACTCGTTGTGAGCTATCTTAGCTCGTTTCTCTTGAGTATATATATGATGTCAGTTTGATATAAGCAGATGTCATTCAGTTTCTCGTTTCTTGTTAGTCACGCGCACCAGGTTCGAGGTTCTATTAGGGAATCCGGGACTTGGGGGCGTGTCAGATCGGGTTCGGATCGGGTTCGGTAACACCCCTGATCCGATCCGAGATCCGACCCGAACCTATTAAGTTTATAAAGGTTTACTAATACCCCCCTCATGTTATAGAAATATACACATTACCCTCCTTATATAAGAAAAAAATCTAAACCTAGGAATGTTTAGTTTCCTCTCAGACGCCGAGTCCCCTCTCTCTCTCTCATCGCAATCGCCTCTCTCTCTATACGTCGTCCGTTCCCGACTCTCTCTCTCTCTGTGCGCCGTGCCTGTCTCTCTCTCGTTTCTACGCCTAACCCGAGCTTCTCCTTCAATTGTCCATCTCCTTGTCCATCTCCGCCGTCCAGATCTGCAATGGGCCGCCGTCCAGACACAGACCTGCAATAATGGAGCCGCCGTCATTCAACTCCATCCCTCCTATCTCCGGTAAGCACATACAATTCTTTACTTACTACAAGAAAATCACATTTTAGCGACGGACAAATCCGTAGGTAAAAGGGAAAATTCCGTCGCTAAATGTATTTACCGACGGATTACTGACAGACCAAATACCTCGTTAAAAACCTCGTCGGTAAACGTTAACGACGGATTTTTTGGGCCGTAGTTATGTTAACGACGGAATATTCCGTCGGCAAGCTAAGAAATATCGTTGCTAATATAGGTAAAATTCCGACCAATTGATCGTCTTAGCGACAGTGTTAACGACATAATTTCCGTCGCTATATTATGAAAAAAAAAATATTTTTTTAATATACCACCTTTTTGTACACATCCGTCGCTAAATTTGTACATTATTTATAAAAAAAATATATTAAATATATATGCTTAATATTTTTATCAAAAATAAATTATAATGTCAATCAATTTAATTCAGTCCCTTAACTTCTCTTATTCTCAAATCAGTCCTTGATAATTTAAATATGCTGAATATTTCAATAGTTACACTTTGCTCCCCTCAATTTTTCTTATACTCAAATCAATCCTTACATATTCTTTCTTTTCAACTATATCTCTGAACTTAAAAAACAATTATATTAATATATTAAAAATTATATTAATATGAAATCTTTGTTGTTTATAGAATTAATCCTTTGATTTTACTCCCTCTCCAGCCCACAACCATCGCCTACCACCACCATCATCAACCCACCACCATTGCCACCACCATCATCAGCCCTCCGCTATCAGCCACCACCGCCGCCATCGGCCCACCTTAATCCCACCACCGACCACCATTGTCTTCATCAATAACAACACCACTTCCCACTACTCTCATCCCTGCCACCACCAAATAACAAGATCAATTAAAAATTCAGACCAAAATTCAAAAGTTACCAAAAAAAAAGAAAAAAGATAACACATTCGAACTCACACACACCAGATCTACACACACACGAACACACACCAGATCTGCACGCAACAGATCTACACACACGCACCAGATCTACACACACCAGAGCTACATATACGAACATACAGATCCATGTAGAAAGAGAGAGAGAGACAAAGAAAGCGAGATTGAGAAAGAGAGAGAGAGAGAAAGAAAGAAAGCGAGATTGAGAGAGAGAAAAAGAAATCGAGCTTGAGGAAGAGAAAGAGAAAGAAAGCGATGGATTTACCTAAATTTCAAGTCGGCGGCGACGTCGGCGATGGCAGAGAAGTTTTCTATGGGGCAGCAAAGATGGGGAATCGAAAGAAAAAATGGGAAGGGAAGAGATGGCTGGGCCACGGCGGGGGGGGGGGTGTCGGTGGCGGGAAGGATGAGAGAGCGATGAAGAAACAGAGATGGAGTGTGTGAGTATGGGTGGGGCAGTTAAATGAAAAGTGAACACAAGAAGGGAGGATATGTGTTAGGATTCATTGTTAGTACACCCACCTTAATTTGATTGATCCATGCCACGTGTCTTTTTATGGACTTTAGGACCGCATGTAATGAAGTTTTACTTCAATTTTTAGATAAGTCCATTTCTAGATTTTGCTTGTCTAGGCTGAGTATAGTTCGGTTTTACTCCTCGCGGTTTGGTGTCTCAAGCCATCATCTTTGAGCCACCAGCATGGAACTCTAAGTCCCTCATCAAACTGCAGTATGTGGCTTTGATGAAACCGCACATTAAGTTCATCCTTTAAACCGCTCCTATGCCTGGTGGAAACCGCAGTGCAATTATTGAAGAATTAAAGAGATGTCATTTATTCCTTAGACAAACATTCCCTCTTCAACCGTAAAGGAATGATATTATGTCATGTCAAAACAACTCTAAGTTAACTTGGAGTTACTGCAAAGGAATGTCGGTCTTGTCCGAGCAATTTGAATTGTTTACCGTTAGTCCTTTCTGCAATAAAGGACGGATGTCAGGTAGTGGTGCTACAACTACCTAGGACTACAAGACAAAACAAAGGACGAAATTGACAGCTCATCCAATAGGATTTCAACAGTAAAATTTTACCCGGAGATTTGAATCAAATCTTTACCCAACGGCCACAAGGGTGCATTGCCTATAAATAGCCTTCATTCCTCAACAATGAAGGTTGCTGAGCTTCAAAAGATTTATTCCCAAGTGTTCAAGTTTGCTTTGAAGATTCAAACCCAGATATTCATATCTTCAAACCATCTCCTTAGCAAACCCAGATTTCTTCATCAAAGCTTCAAGCCTAACAACCTTTCATACTCAGTCTTTACACCGAAGATTTCCATTTGCTCAACCATCATTTAGATACTTAGAGCATTTGATTTCTTTCCACACACACACCCGATTTATATGATCATATAGATTATATACTTCGAAAACACCGGTTGTTATTATAGCTTAGGTTAGACTTATTGTTTAGAGTTTAGATTCATCTTGTAAAACCTCCTCTAAATTAATACAAGTCTCATAGCTATTAGAAAATCCTAGACTAACCATCTAGGTAGAGGACGTAGTTCATTTAAGAACGAACCTCTTCAATTTGTGTGTTTGATCTTTATTTTCTGTCTTGGTATTTATCTTTCTTGTTTGTGATCTTTAACTTGTCTCCATATACGAAATGACTTGAAAGATGAATTGTGTTTTCCTTTGAACTTTAAGTTTAACTATTCAGTTGCATCATAGTGTTTACTCAACCTGAGTCAAACCGCCCAACTCTTTAACTATCCTATTTGGCCAAATCGCAAACTCCGCTGTGCATTTTATCAGTTCGGTTCTTGTGCTTTGAACCGCAGTTGGCCAAACTGATAAGTACTCGGTTGATTTTAAGGGTATTTTAGAAAAAGTTTTGGACCGTTATTCACCCCCCCCCCTCTAGCGGTTCTATACCCTTGTTGCCCTCTGGGACCAACAAATGGTATCAGAGCATATCCACCAAACTTGTTTTTACAAGCTTAACTACTTGGGTGCTGATCCAATGGTAAACACAAACACCCATATGATGCAGACATCCAACTCAAATCACTTACCGATTTTGGATGAAGATATTTTATCTTTTGGAAAGATAGGATGATGAAACACATGATTTCATGTGATCGTAGACTGTGGACCGCGGTTACTGATGGACCATATGTTCCTATGAAAGCTAATCCACGTGCAGGAACCGCAGGAGAAGAAGCTGAAGTTAAGAAGTTAGAAAGTGAGTGGACTGATGCAGACCGCATCAATGTGGATTTTGATGGAAGAGTATGTCCATGCTAGTGTCAGCTATTGACTTGAGGACTCATTCTAAGGTTCTTCACTGCACAACCGCAAAGGCTACCTGGGATGCTATAGTTGACTTTCTAGAAGGAGATTCAGATACCAAGAAGAACCACCTCTATCAACAGAGAAGACTCTTTGACTATTTGTTAAAGATCCTAAGGAATCTCTTAGACAATGCTATGAGAGGTTTATTGATATTGTTAATGTGTGTTTTTCTCTTGGACATGTCTATTCTAATACAGATTTAAACATGAGATTCATCCAAGCACTTGGTAGCAAATGGCTAATCAAAACTACTAACATTGAAGACAACAAGGACTTGGAAGCTCTTGATCTTCGACACTTGTATGCCATGCTGAAGATTTTGAATTCAAGCTTGAAGAGGTCTATGAAACCGAAAGCAGATTTAAGACACTCTCTGTAGCTGCATTCAACAATACCTCATCTCCTGTCTACAATCCGGACCATCATCAAACCGCTCCTCACCTCCACTTGCAAACCGCTCCTCCTGACCAAAATGTTCCTAGATACAATCCTCAAACCGCACCTCCTGAGTATTTCCAGCAGTCTCACCAATCCTATCCTCAATCACATCAACCATATCCTCAACCTTATCAGCAGTCTCATCAACCCTACACTCCTCCTCAAAGTTCTTATGCTCAGAGTGAAGTATCACAATCCTCAAGTTCTACTCAAGTTGATTTTGATGAAATGGATGATGAAGAATTTGCTTTGTATGTGAAGAAATACACCAAGTTCAGGAAAAACAATAGATCTCAATTTCCATCCAAAGGCCCAGCAAAGTTTGTCCCTCCAACCAGATTCAACAAAACTGCAGATCCCAAGACAAAGGATGACTTGGTCTGTTATAACTGCAGACAGCCAGGTCACTTTGCTTCAAGTTGTCCCAAACCGCGTTATGAAGCCGCGCCAGCAAAGAAACCATTCAACAAGAAGTTCGTGAAAAGAAGAGGAATGGTAGCTGACCAAGGAGATCAACCGCTGACATGGATGGGTTCAGACTTAGATGAAAGTGATGATGAAGAAACTGCTAATCTCTACCTCATGGGATTTGAAGAAAGAATTGAAAATGACTAAAGCCTTCTACTGCCAAATCAACAAATGAAGTCAGTTTCACCTAAGACTCCTGAGGCTAGATTAAGTAAAGCTCCTAAAACACCAAACTACACTCCTGAGGTTCAAGCAGACCAAAGCCATGATGTCCAGGTACTAGAACGTGCTAATATTATATGTCAACAACACACTGTGCTTAAAAATGCATATAAACTAATGGCTGCGGAACTTGAAGAATCCCAACGTGAATGTAAATCCCACAAGGAGGAAATTGAAAACCTCAAGCTCCAAATTGCTGGGATATCTACTATTTGTGGATGAAAACCGCTATCTGAAGGACAGAACCGAGGTACTTCTCACATCCAAATCCATGAGCTTATATTACAAAGGGATGACCTTCAAAAAAGTGACCGATGTATGGACTAAGTCTGGTGTCACCGTGGAACAAATCCTAATTCACAAATTCCTACTTCGGATAAAAGTGGATTGGGGTTTAAAACCGATGATGGTGTAAGTGTCCTTGTCTCTGTGTCGAAGGTGGTGTGAAACCAACTGAACAAACCAAAGAAACTCTTAAGGTTAATCATGCCGTAAAAAGGGCTCAAAACAAGAATTAAAAGGCAAAATTATTTCTTTGAGTATCCTAAAAACCAGACTGGGAGAGATTCAAAGTGGAAAGAGAAATCCACAGCGGCTAAGGCAACTAAGGAAGTATTGAGTGATGAAACTGCTCCTAGTTGGTTTAAGGAAATTCCTATCATTTCCCTAAAACCGCACCTAAGAGGAAGGTTGAGCTCAAGAAGGTAATCTTTGTTAAAGCCAAAACCACTGACCCAGTAAAACATGAGAAACCGAAGTTCAGTAAAGGGTTTGTAAACCGCAACCAAAACCTGGATTTATTCATTGTGCTATTTGTGCTGATTATGGTCATGGTGCTGGTCATTGTCTTTTAAGGTTCACACCCAATGCCAAGGGACGTAAAAATCCTAAGGTCAAACAGGTATGGGTCCCAAAAAGCTGCTAACTCTAGGACCAAAAGAATAAGGGGGACCAAATCTTAATGTTTATTTTTCAGATCTTATGCTTTATGGCTGGAACCGCAAAGAAGAATAAGGATCTTTGGTACTTGGATAGTGGTTGCTCACGACACATGATCGGAGATAATGAACTTCTTTGTGATTTCATCAGTATGAGAGGCCCCCCAGTAGTGTTTGGAAATAACAAGAAAGGAGAAACAATAGGATATGGAGCAATCAAACGTGGAAAGGTGTCCATTGAAAATGTGTCACTAGTAGAAGGACTCAAGCACAACCTTCTCTCCATATCTCAGTTTTGTGACAAAGGAATGAACTGCAACTTTACTTCAACTAATTGTTTCATCAAAGATGCAACTTCCGGAGTTACTCTACTGACTGGCAACAGAACATGTGATGTATATATGATAGATTTGAGTAATATTGTTTCTATTTCTGACCTCTGTTTTGTAGCCAAAAATGTTAGTGAAAGCAGCTGGTTATGGCATAAGCGGCTCAGCTACTTGAACTTCAAGTATCTAGCAAAACTGCAAAGGGATGGTCTTGTCAAAGGACTACCCAAAGTGGCTGACCATCATGATAAGAAATATAAAGCATGCCATCTTGGTAAGCAGCCCAAACAGTCATTTCCAAGCAAAACCACATCTTCAACGAACCGCTGTTTGCAACTGCTTCACATGATTTATTTGGACCTGTCCCAACCGCAAGTATAGGAGGAAACCGCTATACACTAGTGGTGGTTGATGATTATTCAAGATATACATGGGTGGAAATGATGGCCTCTAAAGATGATACTTATGGCATCGTAACTGCTCTCTTTAGACAGCTCCAAACTCAGAAATTGGATGACATCGTTGCTGTGCGTTCAGATAATGGAACTGAATTTACAAACAATGGTGTTGCCCAATATTGTGATGATCATGGTATTGATCATAATTTCTCTGCCGCTGGGGTTCCACAACAGAAGGAGTAGTGGAAAGGAAGAACAGAACTTTGATTGAAGCAGGAAAGACCATGATTGCAGAAGCCAAGCTTCCCAAGTACTTCTGGGCCGAAGCTGTCAATACCGCATGTTTCACCCAGAACCGCTCCCTTATCATCAAAGTTCACAACAAGACTCCTTATGAATTGTGGAGAGGCAGATCACCCAACATTGCCCTCTTTAAAATATTTGGATGCAAATGCTACATCTTGTATAATGGCAGGGAGCATCGAGGTAAATTTGATGCTAAAGCCGATGAAGGTATTTTTGTTGGTTACTCTAAACATTCAAAAGCTTTTCGTTGTTTCAATAAGACTTCATTAAAAATTGTAGAGTCAGTCCATGTTACATTTGATGAACATGGTCTTCTTGAGCCACATATGGCTCCAAATGTTGCTGATGATTTTAGTGGTTTGAGACAGGTACATCTTACCCTAATCATGCAACCGCAAATGACCAACCTTCTCAAACCGCTCCATCAGGTTCTCCAGCCGCTCCAAATCAAACCGAAGGTGTTGCTGTAGAACCGCACTCTTCTGATCCCATTCAAACCGTTGATCCAGTTCCAATCATCACCTTCAATGAAGATTTCAATGATTATCAAGAAGAGCCTCCTCTAGAAAATCTTCAAGAAATAGTGGTTCATGAAGACCTCCCTCCAGAAATTAATGAGCATAGAGACCATCCAACAACCAATGTTATAGGTCCTATCAGTTCTGGTGTTCAAACAAGAGGAAGCTTAACCCATAGAGATAACCACAGTTTGTTCTCAACCGCACTGTTATCTCAGATGGAACCGAAGAAGGTAGATGAAGCTCTAACTGATCCAAGTTGGGTAGCTGCAATGCAAGAAGAGCTCAATCGTTTGAAAGATGCAGAGTTTGGACTCTAGTTCCAAGGCCCAAGGATCATACTGTAATTGGAACAAAATGGGTATACAGAAATAAGATGGATGAAAATGGTACTAAAACAAGAAACAAAGCAAGGTTGGTTTCTCAAGGTTATAGGCAAGAAGAAGGGATTGATTATGATGAAACCTTTGCCCCTGTAGCCATACTTGAAGCCATTAGATTGTTCCTGGCCTATGCCTCCTTCAAGAAATTCAAGTTATATCAAATAGATGCGAAGATTGCATTTCTAAATGGTGAACTACAAGAAGAAGTTTATGTAGCTCAACCGCCAGGATTTGAAGACAATAAATATCCTAATCATGTCTTCAAACTCAAAAAGGCCTTGTATGGACTCAAACAAGCTCCAAGGGCATGGTATGACACTCTATCTAAATTTCTTATTGAGCAAGGATTCTCTCGAGGTAAAATTGATACAACCTTATTTATTGCTAAACACAAAGGTCATTCATTATTAGTTCAAATATATGTTGATGATATTATTTTCGGGTCTACTAATGAAACTATGTGTGTTAAGTTTGAGAAGCTTATGAAAGGTAAATTTGAGATGAGTATGATGGGAGAGTTGACATTCTTTCTTGGACTCCAAATCAAGCAATGTCATGATGGAATCTATATCAACCAAACCAAATACACCAAAGACTTGATCAATAAACTTGGGCTTGAAACTTCTAAGCCAGTTGATTACCCAATGCAAAAGGCCTGCAGTTTGGATCGAGATGAACAAGGTAAGAAAGTGAATCAGACACTCTACCGAGGTATGATTGGCTCTCTTCTTTACTTAACTGCAAGTAGGCCAGATATAATGTTCAGTGTGTGTGTTTTTGCTAGATTTCAAGCTGACCCTAGAGAATCTCATCTTATAGCTGTTAAACGTATTATTAGATATTTATGTGGCTCTGTTAATCTTGGACTTTGGTACTCCAAAGAATCCACTTTTGATCTATTAGGTTATTCAGATGCTGACTTTGTATCTTGTAAGATTGACAGAAAGAGCACTAGTGGTACATGTTAGTTCCTTGGATCTCGGCTTGTATCATGGTCCAGCAAGAAACAAGCGTCGGTTTCAGTCTCAACCGCTGAAGCTGAATACATAGCGGCTGGAAGCTGTTGCTCTCAAATTCTCTGGATGAAACAGCAGTTGGAAGATTATGAAGTATTTGAAAAGAATTGCCCTATCTACTGTGATAGTACTGCAGCAATTTCTATCTCCAACAATCCAGTTCAACACTCAAAAACCAAGCATATTGACATAAGATATCATTTCCTCAAAGATCATGTTGAAAAGAAGAATATTTTTCTAGCAAAGGTGGGAACCGATGATCAAATTGCTGATATCCTCACCAAACCGCTTGAAAATTCAAGGTTCTTTCACTTACGAGGAGAAATGGTTTGCTGGAACTTACTTAATATATTTCATGCCTATTTATTGTTCTAATAATATCTGTTAAGTATTTTGGCTCTTCTAATAAAAAGCAAATAGCTAGCGGTTCTATCAAATATTAAACAGCAATAATAAAGGTTCGGCTGAAGATTCCACTCAAACCGAACAGTCAAGAAGAATATCTTCAGTTTGATCCAAACCGGAGCGTGAAAGAAACGACTCGGTTTGATCTACTGAAATCGAATACGAATCTGAGAGATATCGGTTTCATCAAAACCGATAATGAGGAAAAGGTAAGTCGGTTTACTCAAACCGCTCAGGTATGGTTAATTGCAGTTTAGTCCCTTCTTTATGTCATTTCATTCTTTAATGACCTTTTTGCAATTATCTCTGCCTCATTTAATGCGAATCGACAGGTACGCTGACGGTTAAGTTTTCCTCAGCCGTCATGGCCGCTCCACTACCCGAGGTGGTTAATTGAGTATAAAAGACAAACTAAATTTTAATTTAACTTTTTACCTTCTTACTCTTTTTAGCAAAATCTCTCTCTTTCTCTCTCTCCTCTGCACTCTCTCTGCATTCTCTTTGTTCTCACTCTAAAAATTTCATACTTAAACGATTTTCGAAATGGCACCAAATAAAACCATTGATCTTGCTTCTACTTCTACATCGTCCAAACCATCTAAGCCCGATATGGTATGAATTTCTAAAGCCTAACTCAGTATTTTTTTTATCCGCCATTGTTGCTTGAAAAAGCTTGTTCATTTTCTTCATCTTCATTCCCACCAATCAAACTTTCTCCTACCTTTTCAAAACCTCTTATTCCCAAACCTCAAATTAAACCTCTCTCTCCATTACATCAGAATGTGGAGAAATCCCTTAACTTTGCAATGGATGCCTCCTCTCTCAAAGCTTCCAAAGCCAAATCTATTCCAGAACTCATTCCTTCACCTAATCTTTTCCTCCCTATCTCCTCTCCTCCTAAACCATCAACTTCTAAACCGTCATCTGTTCAGTTCTCTGAAGAACAGTTGGCTGAGATTTATAAAGCCTTTCCCAACCTTAAACCTTCTACTCAAACCGTGCCTGAGCAGACCGAAAAGTCTGAGGCTGCGGTTCAGCCTGAGCAGACCACAGTGTCTGAGGCTGCAGTTTTGCCTGAGCAGACTGATGCGTCTGAGTCATTAATTGAACCTGAGCAAGGTGATGAAATTCTTGAGGTTAAACCGCAAAAGAAGAGAAGGAAGTTGATAAAGAAATATGAGTTTGTGGAACACTGGCAGACAAGGCCACCTGGTGCAGTAGACTTCAGTGAGGCTCAAGACAAGAAGGATCACTCACCTCTTGAAGGTGCATTTGCAAAAGAATTAAGAGAAAGAGCTGAGATGAGAAAGGCAGGAATTGACCCAATGATGGTTGAAATCTCCCCTCCTTCACTTAAAAGAAAACTGAACTTTGATTCACCAGAGCATACTCCATCTCCATCTTCATCTCCTGATTTACCATATGCTCCTACAACGGTTTTGCCAACTCCGGTTTTGCCATCTACTTCTTTGTCGGTTCAACCGCTGCCTCTTCCTTCAGTTCAACTACTGGTTATGACTTCAGTTCAGACTTCAGTTTCTTTCATAAAACTGACACCAAAGAAAAGGAAGAGTGCCACAGAACTGGCATCTTATCTGAAGAGGTTCAAGGCTGAGACTTTAAGGGAAAGAAGGGCTGGAGCTCGTGCCCGTGCCGCCGCCAAATCCGAAGACATATTTTTAAAGGCTGGCCGCCCCAACCCTTATGCAATTTTTCCCAAGGATGATATGGAAGCATTTGTTGATCAAATCATTATCTCTGTTGCAGAACAGATCATTGCTGAAACCGCCTATCAGGTTCTCATGGATCCTTTTCTTGCCTCTCAATTCTTTCTATACTTTAACTGTCATTGCATTCCAAACCTATACCGCCTATTCATTTGTAACGCCCATCCTTATTATCGTTAAATATTTGACATATTTGTTAAATACTTGAACTTGCATATTATGTGTTAGTTTTACTTGGGTTAAATCTTTAACTGCTTTAAATAGTTAAGGTGGTTAAATGTCTAGTTTTGACTTTTGGGTCATTTGTGAAAATTTGACTTTAGGGGTCTTTTTGTTAAAAGTGAAACTTGAGGGGCCTAAGTGTCATTTTTGAAAGTTGAAAGGATAAATGTTGTTTGCCTTCTTCTCTGAGGCAAATTTCCCAAATCTTTACGTTGCTCTTCCTCTGTTCTGAAAAGCTAGGGTTAGAATTTTCCCTATTCCCGACTCCTCGAGTTTAATTATCCCTCCGTTCTTGATTCCGATCCCGGATTAATATTCGTGGCGTTGAATAGAGCGTTCCAGGCCGAACAGAAATAAGTTTGGGTCAACTTGAATTTTGACTAGGTAAGTTATTAGCTCCCCCTTACTTGTAATAACATGCATAAATGTTATTCTCAATACTTGTGATTGTTAATTTTGTGTTTGGGGTGATTTTTGTGGTACTTGTAATTGTGGGACAAAGGGAGTAAAATTCTACTGTGAAAGGGAATAACTAGAAATGAAAGTAATAGTTTTGGAACTTGTATGCGCTCCTTGGTATTGTTAAATGTTAGTGAAAAGTTACTCCTAAGCTTGGGACGGAGAATTGTTAAGTTTGAACTCAGGGGAAATTTACCAAATTGTGCTGAGCACGGTCGTGCGCCTTTAATTGGCACGGTCGTGCCAAATATCGCCTTTAGGCAAAATCTCTCGGCAGAGTTAGCACGGTCGTGCGCCTTTTATGGGCACGGTCGTGCCAAAAATGAATTTTGGGTGAAAATCCCTCGGCAGATTTAGCACGGTCGTGCGCCTTTTATGGGCACGGTCGTGCCGAAAAGGAATTTTGTGTGAAAACCTCTCGGCTTTGATAGCACGGTCGTGCCACTTTTGCACGCACGGTCGTGCCAAGTGGAAATTCTGATTTTTCCTTCTTGAATTGTTTCCTTCATAACTTTCTATAGGAAAGTCGGAATCAAGATCCGAAAGAAGCTGAATAACCTAGACTCAGAGGGCTATTCAAAGACTAAATTAATGAGGTTTTAAAGTGATTGTCTAGAGAACTTAGATAGGTGTTTTAGGACATTGAACATAAGTATAAGAGTAGTATCTCTTCTTTATGTCTTGAAAGTGCTATGAACAAGCACTAATGTGTTATACTTGTTGTGAATCCAATGATTGTACACCTTAGAGGCATTAGCATAAGGTCTTAGACTTGAACATCCTAAGAATAAGATTGGGATTTGGTAAGAGTAAATGTATAACTCTTATACTTGTTTGAATGTCCAAAGATTGGAAGTTATAACTTGAAGTATAAGACCTTAAAAGCTTGTACGTGATTTGAACATCCAAAGAATTGGATTAAGACTTGAATATAAGATAATAAAATCTTGTACTTGACTTGACACCAATACATATGTATGGTAGTGAACTAGAAAGTGCTATAAGTAAGCACTAACGTGTATGAGACATGTTCTTGTTGTGTATGTGCAAACATTGCATACATTTTCTTGATACAAGGTGACTTCTTGATTACTTGAAGCATGTTCCTTGTTGAGCTAGTCCACTACATTTGGATTAGTTCTTCTCCCGTTGTTCAAGTAAATATCTACTTGTACTTTCTTGTGTGAGTCCAGCTGGTTCTCCTTGCTTGTTCGAAAATGTATAGGTTCACGCTTGTCGCGAGAGCTGGGGTTTAAGTGACAATCGGGTCCCTATGTATTTCCGCCCGACCCCTTACTACCGGCCATAGTAAGGGCATAGCTTCCTTAGTTGGAGCAATAAGCCTGACTTAAGTGAATGCTAAATTCCCGTCCCGAACACCTCATGAATAATCATGAGTACTGATATTGAGAATGACACTGGTTACCGGGTCTTCTGATATATACTGAATAATCAGTTCCTGTTATTGATCGTGATGTCAAAGTAATACAAGCTTCGACAACAATGGTATTCTTGGGAGGAATAAGGAAGGAAGCAATATCCTTATAACTTGCTTGTTTAGCTTATGTGCTGATTGATGAGTGGATTATCCTCTCATATACTTGTTACTTGATGATACTTGAGATATGATTATTTGAGTATATACTTGAATTGCATGATAACATGTCATGTAGTTGCATCTAATAGCTTACTGAGATTTATCTCACCCTTTATTTGCTTTCCCCCCCAGGAAAGGAAGGATAGTGCGTAGTGAGGCTCGACATAGTTGGGAGCTTGCTTCGCAGGTCGTGATTATTTTGGGGCTTGTGTCCTTTTACACTTGGTGAGGACGATGTATTATGGGTTTTGTAACTCCTTATTTTGGGGTAGACAGTTCTTGTTGTCACTAGACATCTTGTATAGTACTCTTAATGCCAGCTTATGTGCTAGGCATGTTTCCGCTGTGTATGTATTAAGTTTGGTTTTAAATTTTCTTGTCTAGAACTCGTGTTGTGAGCTAGTATAGCTCCTTACTCTAGAGTATATATATCATGTCAGTTTGTTAAACAAATGTCATTAAGTTTCTTGTTAAGTTTCTTGTTTCCCGTTAGGCACTCCCATCCAGGTTCGAGGTTCTATTAGGGGATCCCGGGACCTGGGGGCGTGTCATCATTGTTCCTTCCCCTTCCATTTTTGTTTATAATGATTACATGAGGTATCCTGTTCCTTCACCTCCTTCTCAAACCGACATTGTTCCTTATTCTTTTTCCCTTCCTTTTGACCTCATAGAATTTGAAACCGCACTTAGGATGTCTATGGTGTTGGGTTTCCAAGCAACATGCGCAGCGGAAAATAGCATTCAAAATTTATGAAACCCAAAGCCCATAGATCCATTCATATGATTAAGTCAAATACAACAAAATGAATATTACAAAAACTAACCCTTGATGACTATGAATTTGCAACCTTGAATTCGATAGAAGCTTGAAATTTTGATCACGAACAAAACAAGAATCACGAACTTTGAAGATGATGAATTTCACCCTCTAGCGGTATCCACACGCGAACGAATATCAAGAACACTTGATCTTGGTTGCTAGACCAAATTATGAAACACGTTTTCATAATTAAACATGAACTATATTGAATATTATTTGTGTATAATTTTGTTCTTCAATCTAGGATCTCTTAGAACAAAATAAAACTCTCTCAAACTCTTTTGATACTCACACAAACATTAGCCTTGAGTTGTGGCCGAATTCTGATGTTTATACACAAGTAAGACCTATTCCAAATAGGAAACTTGTGTTAAAACCCGTCCAAAATTCGATTCCAAGTCAAATAAGGAATCTGTCCCCGACAGTACTGTGCGGCCGCCCAAACAGAAGCGTGCGACCGCCCAAAACCATGTGCGGTCGCCCAGCCATTTTGGACGGTCGTCCAGAAGGCCCAGAAAATCCAATTTTCCAAAATTTCCAATATAGTCCTTATTTAGGATTCGTTCTATTGTGTGTGACCCTCTAGGATTATACTAAGTTGGCAATGGGTTCAAACATGAAACCATAAGATATGATTAGGTTCTAGCAAACCGTCATACCTACCCAAATAGTATAACTAGATACAAGTTCGCATTCCTTTTAGAACATGTCACATCCCTTTGTCCACGATGTCATTGAACACAAGTCATGGTCAATAAGTCAACTTATTTTGTTCAATACTTTCTCGATTCCGAATATGTTGATAATTCAAATGACATTGATCCAATCAATCCATTTGAGTTTGGCCAAACATTTCACCAACATCATTCCTTCGAGGGGCCCAAGCTTGACATCTCTCCGAAGAGGGACAAATCCATTTAGCTTATTATTCTTCCCTACATGAATCCAATCATGCCAATCATACACTTTATAACTACCGGGTTAAGGCAGCGTTTGAGTATGTCAAACATAATCTTCATCAAGTGGAAGACTATAATAACTTCATGTCTAAGGATTCAAATGACATAACTAATATGAGATTTATATATGACATCGACCATGACATACATCTCATACCGCGGGTCATGTCCAGTACCTTGTTCCAAACAAGTACCCATAAATCTAACATGATCATCCCATGATCATTTAGCCTTTATACTAGTGCTTAACAAGCTCTAGGGACGGAGATTATTATAAGCAAACACGAGCCATAATAATAATCTTATTATCTCTTTATCATTATGAATAAAATGATAACTTATACAACGTTTAACAAACGTGCCTAGGGCACCAACACCAACATATGGGTCAATCTTTAGATGAGGCCCATATTCTTTTGAAAGGCAAGGAAAAACTGCATTCCTCCCCTTCCCATCAATCTGATGATGCCATCTCCATCTCTGATGATGATGATGATGATGATGGGCCTATGCCTGACTATACTCCTTCTGATGAGCCCCCTCATTCATTTCAATCTTATCCAATTCTGCCTCTTCATGCCTCAACCGCTGATTTGATAGATGCAGTTAGACACATTCAGTTTCATCAGCAAGCCGCCTCTTCTCGGTTTGACACTCATCTCCTCACTATTCAGTCTGATCTTGATGCCATTAAGGGGGAGAGAGTGAATGATATTTTTGAGATCAAAAAGATGCTGAAAGGAGTTTTGGAAAATCAACTTGTACTTCAAGACATGGTCAAAACCAACCATGAGATCTACTCCCTAAAGCAGCAAGCAGTTGAAACCAGGATGGACTCTATAGAAGGAAAGCTTGACATTCTGGCTCAACATTCTTTTGACAGCACTGAGCACTTAATGCTTAGAACCGGCAGATTAGTCAGACAAACTGCTGCTATTGAAACTAGAATCAACGAACCTACTGTGGTTCGGCTTCGTGCAGCAGATTTGGTTGTTGAAACCGCTCATGCCTCCGGTTCAGGAAATGCTGTTCCAACCGACAATGCCAATGTTGATCAAGCCGCCCCAGATCAAGCTGATGTTGATAATCAAGCCGCGCAGGCAAATGTTGAAGAAAATGAAGAAGTGATAGCTCCTGCCGCCGGTGATGAAATAGACTAGATTTCATTTCTTAGTCTTTTTGATTTCCTTATAATTCACTACATTGTAAGTTCAAAACCTTTATTATTGAATTATAATGAGAATGATTGCATAGCATTCTGTTTCAAAAACTTTGTTTATTCAAACAGCTTGTTTGTGAAACAATGCTTGTATTTTCGAAACCTCATGCACTACATTTCATCATGAAAATATTTTTAAGTGCATTTTGTTTTAAACATTCAGTTTAAACATGCATATCTGATTTTCAAAATCACTTCATTTTATATGCATCTGAATGAATTTCTCTTCTATCTATTCCTTTTTTTATTATTTATTTTATTTTGATAGATTAGAAATCTATGATCTAGCATAGTGTGTGCATTGACTTGGGACATGCAATTTCATGAAATTCATTTCGGACATGTTTTTACCAAGTACAATGTTTTGCTATTATCATAGTGTGGTAATGGCATCAATCAAATAGGGGGAAATTGTTAGGATTCATTGTTAGTACACCCACCTTAATTTGATTGATCAATGCCACGTGTCTTTTTATGGACTTTAGGACCGCATGTAATGAAGTTTTACTTCAATTTTTAGATAAGTCCATTTCTAGATTTTTGCTTGTCTAGGCTGAATATAGTTCGGTTTTACTCCTCGCGGTTTGGAGTCTCAAGCCATCATCTTTGATCCGCCAGCATGGAACCCTAAGTCCCTCATCAAACCGCAGTATGTGGCTTTGATGAAACCGCACATCAAGTTCATCCTTCAAACCACTCCTATGCCTGGTGGAAACCGCAGTGCAGTTATTGAAGAATTAAAGAGATGTCATTTATTCCTTAGAAAAACATTCCCTCTTCAACTGTAAAGGAATGATATTATGTCATGTCAAAACAACTCTAAGTTAACTTGGAGTTACTGCAAGGAATGTCGGTCTTGTCCAAGCAATTTGAATTGTTTACCGTTAGTCCTTTCTGCAACAAAGGACGGATGTCAGGTAGTGGTGCTACAACTACCTAGGACTACAAGACAAAACAAAGGACGAAATTGACAGCTCATCCAATAGGATTTCAACAGTAAAATTGTACCCGGAGATTTGAATCAAATCTTTACCCAACGGTCACAAGGGTGCATTGCCTATAAATAGCCTTCATTCCTCAACAATGAAGGTTTCTGAGCTTCAAAAGATTTATTCCCAAGTGTTCAAGTTTGCTTTGAAGATTCAAACCCAGATATTCATATCTTCAAACCATCTCCTTAGCAAACCCAGATTTCTTCATCAAAGCTTCAAGCCTAACAACCTTTCATACTTAGTCTTTACACCGAAAGATTTCCATTTGGTCAACCATCATTTAGATACTTAGAGCATTTGATTTCTTTCCACACACACACCCGATTTATATGATCACATAGATTATATACTTCGAAAACACCGGTTGTTATTATAGCTTAGGTTAGACTTATTGTTTAGAGTTTAGATTCATCTTGTAAAACCTCCTCTAAATTAATACAAGTCTCATAGCTATTAGAAAATCCTAGACTAACCATCTAGGTAGAGGACGTAGTTCATTTAAGAACGAACCTCTTCAATTTGTGTGTTTGATCTTTATTTTCTGTCTTGGTATTTATCTTTCTTGTTTGTGATCTTTAACTTGTCTCCATATACGAAATGACTTGAAAGATGAATTGTGTTTTCCTTTAAACTTTAAGTTTAACTATTCAGTTGCATCATAGTGTTTTCTCAACCTGAGTCAAACCGCCCAACTCTTTAACTATCCTATTTGGCCAAACCGCAAACTCCGCTGTGCATTTTATCAGTTCGGTTCTTGTGCTTTGAACCGCAGTTGGCCAAACTGATAAGTACTCGGTTGATTTTAAGGGTATTTTGGAAAAAAATTTGGACCGCTATTCACCCTCCCCCCTCTAGCGGTTCTATACCCTTGTTGCCCTCTGGGACCAACAATATGTATTTAGGGTTTTTAGTGTGTTAAATGTGAGCCTTTGATTAGTTTTCAATCAACGGTTGAGAGGGGTAGTTGAAAGTATATGTGGTATCTATGTGAATCTTTAGTCACCAATCAGCCAATGAGGGTGACATAGTAGTATAAATTAATTATTACTCCCTCTGTCCCACTCGAATTAAGATTCTTGGTTAATCTAATTATACTTTGACCAATAATTTGAATAACATAATGATGCTAATAAATAATTTAAAATTGTTATAGTATCACAGTTACCAATAAATTCAATAACTATTTTTAGATTTTCATTAACATAATTATTTTTCTTCAAATTATTGGTCAAAGTATAATAAAAATGACCAAGAATCATAATTCGAGTGGGGCGGAGGGAGCGTGTGTTAATTTAATTAATTTTAATAATTAATTGATTTAATTAAGTTCATGAATAATAATTTTTAATTTATGTTTATTTTTAATATTAGTTAACTATTAAAAATTAATCATTGGTTTCAAAACAAGTATAACACATTAGTGCATATTCATAGCACTTTCAAGACATATAAAAGAGTTGTTACTCTTATACTTAAGTTATCATTTAAGTTCTATAGGTTCTCATGTTCAAGACTAAGTTCTAATGCCCCAAAAGGTACATATACACTTGCTAGGACATCTTATACTAAGGCTCTATGCCTTAGGAGGGGTAAGCTTTCATTTCAATTTAGATTTAAAACACTTTTGTTAAAACAGGGGACCGGGCGGGCGCCTACAATGGACCGGGCGGCCGCTCATAATAGCACTTTTGAAACCAAAACTTCTGATGAAATGGACGGGCGCTCGAAGGATAACCAGGCGGGCGCCTGGTGCGATTTTCAGCAACACTCAATTTCTTTCCAGGCTTAAGAATTCTCCATCCCAAGCGTAGGAGTAACTTTTTACTAACATTTACACATACCCAAGGATGCATTAACATTCCCAATTCACAAATTTCAAATTCTTTCATTATTTTTACACAGAGGGTTATACTGCCTTTGTCCCAAAATTACAAGTATCACATAAATTGCCCCAAACACGAAATTGACAAACAAAAGTATCAGGAATAACATATATGCATGTTATTACAAGCAAGGGGGGGCTAATAACTTACCTAGTCCAAAATCAAAGTTACCCAAATAAATTTCTGATCGGCCTGGAACGCTCTATTCAATGCCACGAATATTTATCCGGGATCAGAATCAAGAACGGAGGGATAATTAAACTCGAGGAGTCGACAATAGGGTAAAACTCTAACCCTAGTTTTTGAAACAGAGGAAAGAACGAGAAGAATTAGGGAATTAAGCTTTCTCTGAGAAGAAGCTACATAAGATATACTTGACACTTTCCAAGAATGACACCTAGGCCCCTCAAGTTTCACTTTTAACAAAAAGGCCCCTAAAGTCAAATTTTCACAAATGACCCAAAAGTCAAAACTAAACATTTAACCACCTTAATATTATAAAGCAGTTAAGAATTTAACCCAAGTAAAACTAGCACATAATATGCAAGTTCAAGAATTTAACAAGTAAGTCAAATATTTAACGAGAATAAGGATGGGCGTTACATCCTCCCCACCTTAAAGAAAATTCGTCCACGAATTTTACTTACCAAAATTTTCAAATAGGCTCGGGTATTTATCTCGCATCCCTTTCTCGTTTTCCCAAGTAGCCTCTTCAATTTCATGATTTCTCCAAAGGACCTTCACAATAGGAATCCTTTTGGTGCGCAAGACTTGCTCTTTCCAGTCAAGAATTTCAACAGGTTGTTCCTCATAAGACAAATCAGGCTGAAATGGAATAGCCTCATACTCAAGAACATGCGACTCATCCGCCATATACTTGCGAAGCATAGATACATGGAATACATCATAAATACCAGATAAAGAAGGTGGTAAAGCCACTCTATAAGCCAACTTCCCAACTCTTTCAAGAATCTCGAATGGACCGATATAACGAGGAGATAACTTTCCTTTTTTCCCAAATCTCTTTATACCTCTACGAGGAGAGACCTTCAAGAATACAAAGTCACATACCTGGAATTCAAGATCCCTTCTACGATGATCAGCAATACTCTTTTGTCTACTCTGAGCTGTCCGCAATATATCTCGAATGAGTTTCACACTCTCAACTGATTGTTGAACCATTTCAGGACCCAAGAGTCTAGCTTCTCCCACTTCATCCCAGCATATAGGAGATCGACATTTTCTGCCATAAAGAGCTTCATAAGGAGCCATTTCAATACTAGACTGATAACTGTTGTTATAAGCAAACTCAGCCAAAGGAAGACGAGTATCCCAACTGCCTTTAAAGTCAACAACACAAGCACATAACATATCCTCGAGAATCTGTATAAGTCTCTCAGATTGCCCATCAGATTGAGGATGAAAAGCTGTACTGAAATTCAATTTAGTACCCATAGCACCCTGAAGAGCCTGCCAAAATCGAGAAGTAAAACGAGGATCTCTGTCAGACACAATACTCAAAGGAACTCCATGGAGTCGAACAATCTCCTGAACATACAAAGATGCCAACTGAGACAATGGATATCCCATGGAAACAGACAAGAAGTGAGCTGACTTAGTCAACCTGTCCACTATAACCCAAACAGCATCATGGTCTCGTCTGGTACGTGGCAAACCAGTCACAAAATCCATCGTGATATGCTCCCATTTCCACTCTGGAATTTCTAATGGTTGCAACAAACCTGCTGGACGTTGATGTTCCACCTTTACTTGTTGACAAGTCAAACATTTGGACACATACTCAGCAATTTCTCTTTTCATGTTGTTCCACCAGAAATGTTTCTTCAAGTCTTGGTACATTTTTGTGCTTCAAGGATGAATAGTATACTTGGCTTTGTGAGCCTCTTCAAGAACTTTCTTCTTAATCTCAAGATCAACTGGAATACAAACTCTGCCTCGAAAGGTAAGAATTCCATCACTGTTGAAAGAAAAATCTGGTTGCTTTCCTTCATTCATTCCACAAATAATTTTCTGCAATTCAGAATCAGTTACCTGAGCTTCTTTGATCTGTTGGAGTAAATCTGAAGTAGCCTTTATATTAGCAAGAATAAATCCATGATTTGATTCACAAGGACTCCAATCACACAAGTCTTCTAACAATTTCCATTCACGAATCATCAAGCAAGAAATATAAGTCTTTCTGCTCAGTGCATCTGCCACAACATTTGCTTTTCCTGGATGATAAAGAATAGTACAATCATGATCCTTCAATTTCTCCATCCATCTACGTTGTCTCATGTTAAGTTCTTTCTGAGAAAACAAGTACTTCAAGCTCTTATGATCTGTAAAGACTTCAAATTTTGTTCCATACAAGTAATGTCTCCATTTATGCAAAGCAAAAATAATCGCAGCCAACTCTAAATCATGAGTAAGATAATACTTTTCATAAGGAGATAATTTTCAAGAAGCATAAGCTATTACCTTGCCATCTTGCATTAAAACACAACCCAATCCTTCTTTAGAAGCATCAGTATAAACCATGAAATTTTCAGAACCACTAGGCAAAGCCAAGACTGGAGCTGTCGTTAAGCGCCTTTTCAACTCTTGAAAACTTGCTTCACACTTGTCATTCCACTCAAAAGAACTAGCTTTTCAAGTCAGATTAGTCAATGGAGTAGCAATTTTAGAGAATCCCTCAATGAATCTCCGATAATAACTAGCCAAGCCCAAGAAACTACGGATCTCTGTCACTGTAGTTGGCCTCTTCCAGTTTACAACTGCTTCAACTTTGGAAGGATCTACTGCAATACCAGTAGCAGACACAACATGTCCCAAGAATGAAACCTCTTCTAACCAGAAAGCACACTTGCTGAATTTTGCAAATAATTGTTTCTCCCGAAGAACTTGCAATACCACTCTGAGATGTTGCTCATGCTCAGCCCGTGATTTAGTATACACCAGAATGTCATCAATGAATACCACCACGAAACAATCAAGATATGGTTTGAATATACGGTTCATCAAATCCATAAATACAGCTGGAGCATTTGCCAAACCGAATGGCATAACAATAAACTCATAATGCCCATACTGGTACGGAAAGCTGTCTTTGGTATATCCTCAGTTCTGATTTTCAACTGATGATAACCACTTCTCAAGTCAAGCTTCGAGTACACTACTGAACCCTGAAGTTGATCAAACAAGTCATCAATATGAGGTAACAGATATTTGTTCTTGATAGTTACCTGATTAAGATCTCTGTAATCAACACACAATCGCAGAGTCCCATCTTTCTTTCTGACAAATAATACTGGTGCACCCCACGGTGATACACTAGGCCTGATGAAGCCCCTTTCAAGTAATTCCTCAAGCTGTGTTTTTAACTCTCTCAACTCAGCTGGAGCCATTCTATAAGGTGCTTTAGAGATTGGTGATGTACCTGGTAATAACTCAATACAGAACTCAAGCTCTCGATCAGGTGGCATGTTATACTCAGAAGAGAACACATCTGAAAATTCAGACACAACAGGAATATCCTCCATCTTGGGAACAGATAAACTTTGGTCAAGCACACATGCGAGATACCCGGCACAACCACGAGATAAAAGTTTTCTAGCTTTTAAAGCAGAAATAACATGTATAGCACATATAGGCCTATCACCTTCAAAGGTAAAATCAGGCAAACCAGGTATAGAAAAAGTTACTACTTTTCTATAACAATCAACAGATGCATGATGCACATATAGCCAATCCATGCCAAGAATCACGTCAAAGTCCCTTATAGGTAACACGACTAGGTCAGCAAGAAGGGCATGATCACCCACAAAAACCTCACATTTCTTGTAAACCTCAGAAGCAAACATGCAATCTCCCATAGGGGAAGATACTTCTAGCACATAAGGTATAGAATCAGGAAGAACATGCAAATGCGACACAAAATGAGATGCCATATAAGAATGAGATGAGCCTGGATCTATCAGGACTCGCGCTCTCGTACTAGAAAGTAATATAGTACCTCCTATGACCGCAGAAGACTCAGCTACACCCTGCTGATCTAGAGCAAACACTCGACCCTGAACTTTAGGTCGACCCCCACTATCTCTTTTAGAACCTGAAGCTTGCTGACTTGTACCCCAACTTGACTTCCTTTGCCTTTAGGACAATTCTTGATAAAGTGCCCAGTTTTACCACAAGATAAACATCTTCCTTGCTTTAGCCAACACTTGTCTTCAGAATGGCCTTCTTTCGAACAATAACCACATACTCTCCTGGGACCTTGGACTGTTCTCCTCGAACCATATGATACACTACCTTTACTTTCAGATGGCTGTCGGAATCGACGTTCTTGGCGGCTAGATTTACCACCCTTAGAACCAGATCCCTGTGCTTTCTCTTATACACGACCTGTCATGGTTGTTCCCAACTTCACCTTGTGTTCTTCAATGTCATTTTCAATATCATAAGCCTTCTCCACTGCTTGATGATAACTAGTAAGCTGTAGAGAAAGAAGTTGCTTCCTATACTCAGTCCTCAACCCCTTCACAAACCTCTGTGCCTTCTTGGTTTCATTTGGAACTAAGTGATCACAATACCTAGCCAATTCTGTGAACTTGGTTGAGTATTGCCCAACTGTCAAACTTCCCTGCTCCAGATTAAGAAATTCCATCTCTTTTCTATCTTGGACCACTGTTGGAATGAACTGTGACTTGAATGCTTTAAGAAAATTCTCCCAAGTCTGTGGTACCCCTTCCAGTTCCCAGCTTTTATTCAACACTTGCCACCAATGTTCAGCAGCTTTTTCAAGTTTAAAGGTTGCAAAGGTTACCTTATCACCACCTGCACATCTCAAGGCTGTAAAGATCTTCTCAATACTTTCAATCCATTCCTCTGCCTTCTTAGCATCAAATTCCCCATCAAATCTACGAGGTTTCAACTTCAAGAACCTTGTAAGTCGATTAAGATAATCCCAGTCTATATTATCAACCATCTCTTCTTGAGGAGTTACAGATCTCAGCTGATTACTACCACTTGTACCTTCAGAACTCATTGTACCTGTAGGTAAACACTCGGCGTTAATAACACCCCAAGACTAACCCATACCTAGGCCATAGACCCTATCCAGACTTAGAGAAAACCAAGGTAGCTAAACAGGGTAGCTAAACCAGGGTAGCTCTGATACCAACCTGACACGCCCCCAGGATCCCCTAATAGAACCTCGAACCCGGATGCGCGTGACTAACAAGGAACGAGAAACTTAACAAGAAACTGGATGACAACTGTTTATAACAAACTGACATGATATATATACTCTAGAGTAAGGAGCTAAGATAGCTCACACCACGAGTTCTAGACAAGAAAATTTAAACCAAACATGATTATACACAGCGGAAACATGCCTAGCTCATATGCTGGCATTACAAGATGTCTAGAGAAACAAGAGACAACAAGTCTACCCAAAAATAATGAGTTACATAACCCATAACACATCATCCTCACCAAAATGTAAAAGGACCACGATCCCCAAAAGAATAATAACCACCTGCGTAGTAAGCTCCCTGCTATGTCGAGCCTCACTGCGCACTATCACTAGCCTTCCTTTGATCTAAGGAAAACAAATAAACAAGGAACGGGGTGAGATAAATCTCAGTAAGCTATTAGATGCAACTACATGACATGTTATCATGCAATTCAAGTAGATACTCAAGTAATCATATATCAAGTATCATCAAGTAACAAGTATATGAGAGGCTAAGCCACTCATCAAGTAGCACATAAGGCTAAAAAAGAAAGTTATAAAGGATATTGCTTCCTTCCTTATTCCTCCCAAGAATACCATTATTGTCGTAGCTTTTATTACTTTGACAAATCACGATCAATATCAAGAAACTGGCAAGAAACTGAATAAGCAGTTCTTATAAGACCCGGTAACCAGTGTCATTCCCAAGATCAAGACTCACGAGGTGTTCAAGAGTTTAGCATTCACTTAAGTCAGGCGTATTGCTCCAACCAAGGAAGCTATGCCCTTACTATGGCCGGTAGTAAGAGGTCAAGCGCAAATACATAGGGACCCGATTATCACTTAAGCCCCAGCTCTCGCAATAAGCGTGAACCTATATATTTCCGAACAAGCAAGGAGAACCAGCTGGACTCACACAAGAATGTACAAGTAGGTATTTACTTGAACTACGGGAGAAGAACTAATCCAAAAGTAGTGGACTAGTTCAACAAGGAACATGCTTCAAGTAATCAAGAAGTCACCTTGTTATCAAGCAACTATATGCAATGTTTGCACATACACAACAAGAACATGTCTCATACAAGTTAGTGCTTGTTCATAGCACTTTCTAGTTCATTACCATACATATGTATTGGCATCAAGTCATGTACAAGATTTTATTATCTTATATTCAAGTCTTAATCCAATTCTTTGGATGTTCAAGTCATGTACAAGATTTTATTGTCTTATACTTCAAGTTATAACTACAATATTTGGACATTCAAGCATGTATAAGAGTTATACATTTACTCTTACAAAATCCTAATCCTATTCTTAGGATGTTCAAGTCTACAACTTTGTTCTAATGCCCCTAAGGTGAACAATCATTGGTTTCAAAACAAGTATAACACATTAGTGCTTATTCATAGCACTTTCAAGACATATAAAAGAGTTGTTACTCTTATACTTAAGTTCTCATTTAAGTTCTATAGGTTATCATGTTCAAGACTAAGTTCTAATGCCCCAAAAGGTACATATACACTTGCTAGGACATCTTATACTAAGGCTCTATGCCTTAGGAAGGGTAAGCTTTCATTTCAATTTAGATTTAAAACACTTTTGTTGAAACAAGGGACCGGGCGGGCGCCTACAATGGACCGGGCGGCCGCTCATAATAGCACTTTTGAAACCAAAACTTCTGATGAAATGGGCGGGCGCTCGAAGGATAACCAGGCAGGCGCCTGGTGCGATTTTCAGCAACACTCAATTTCTTTCCAGTCTTAAGAATTCTCCGTCCCAAGCGTAGGAGTAACTTTTTACTAACATTTACACATACCCAAGGATGCATTAACATTCCCAATTCACAAATTTCAAATTCTTTCATTATTTTTACACAGAGGGTTATACTGCCTTTGTCCCAAAATTACAAGTATCAGATAAATTGCCCCAAACACGAAATTAACAAACAAAAGTATCAGGAATAACATATATGCATGTTATTACAAGCAAGGGGGAGCTAATAACTTACCTAGTCCAAAATCAAAGTTACCCAAATAAATTTCTGATCGACCTGGAACGCTCTATTCAATGCCACGAATATTTATCCGGGATCAGAATCAAGAACGGAGGGATAATTAAACTCGAGGAGTCGACAATAGGGTAAAACTCTAACCCTAGTTTTTGAAACAGAGGAAAGAACGAGAAGAATTAGGGAATTAAGCTTTCTCTGAGAAGAAGCTACACAAGATGTACTTGACACTTTTCAAGAATGATACCTAGGCCCCTCAAGTTTCACTTTTAACAAAAAGGCCCCTAAAGTCAAATTTTCACAAATGACCCAAAAGTCAAAACTAAACATTTAACCACCTTAATATTCTAAAGCAGTTAAGAATTTAACCCAAGTAAAACTAGCACATAATATGCAAGTTCAAGAATTTAACAAGTAAGTCAAATATTTAACGAGAATAAGGATGGGCGTTACACCCGCCCCACCCATAGGGGGGCAAACCATTTAATCTCTCAAGGAAATCCGTCTCACGTGTCAGACCGTCTCATACAAGTTTTTGTCAATTTATCTTGGGGAATAATATAATAGTTAACAATTTCACCCCTACATGTTGTTAATGAAGTAACACCAATTTAAAATATAACGTATATTACAAAAATTTAACGAAATAATAGCATTTTGGAATGTCCAGTTATGTTTTATAACGGGTGTTAAAAAAGTTGTCTCAAAATTTTGAAAATAAAAGTACGCAAACCACATTTGATGTTTCCAAAGTTTGCGTGTCAAATTGAAAAAAACTAAAAGTATGCATGTCAGTTTTGCAATAAACTCCTTTATTCCTTGGCAAAGTATGAATAGTGTTTTGAACAATTTTGTCATCGTAAAGTTCATATATTACAAAAAAACCATCACTCGCCATCTACTTTTCACTCGCTTGCTTTATAAATGAACAATTATATCCTTCACACATTACTATTTTTGACTCAAAATTGCCTTGGTTTCTTAATAAGCGTATAAAGTCAAACTAAGAAACTTAAACCAGGACGGAGGGAGTAATTTTTTATTACTTTTTCATAATAAGTTGATTGACAATTTGGTCAAAATTCATTTGTGTTGACCATTAAAAAACAAAAGTGGTCAAACAAAATGAGACGTATGGAGTTTTTTATTATATATAATCATAATTTTAGCTTCCAAAACAATTTCTCCCTTCGTCTTAGTTTAATTTTCTTAGTTTGACTTTGCATGCTTATTAAGTAATTAATACTTCCTCCGTCCCAGCATAAGTAGGACTAAAGGAGTGGGCACAATAATTTATAAAAAGTGATATACATGTGATTGAAAATGAAGAGATAGAATGAGTCGGGTGAATAGTAGTGTTGGTTGAGTAAATTGAATTGGTGGCAAAACGAAGAGAGAGGAAATGAGTGGGGTTAAATGGTGGAGTACGGTGAATATAAATATATTAAAACGTTTTCATTTTGGACAGTCTCACTTGTGGTGGGACAGACTAAAAGTGAAAGAATTTTCACTTCTGCTGGCACGGAGGGAGTAAAAAATAAGTCAACAATTGTAATGAGCTGGATGAAAAGTAGGTTGGGTGAGTATTGGTTTCTCTGTAATTCTATGAACTTTTGAAAACAAGGTCGTTTAAAATATTGTTTGTACTTTTTAATTTAACGAATAAATCAATTTAAAAATCTGAAATTTAAGCAGACCAAAAACGAAAATAAAAATTTTAAATTGAAACGAAAGGATATATTTATATAATTGATTAGTCAAACAGATTTTTATTTATAAATTAATTTTTTGTATATCACTATGAGCCCATCTTTAGATGAGCATAGTTTTCATTTTTAATTTTGATTCATCGTATTAAGTATTAAGAATATTTTATTTAGAGAAATGTGGTGTTTGATGTATTAAGCACTTGTTGCTTGATGCTTAATAGATTGCAAGATATATTTTGGAGGTAGGGTGCCTTTGATGACATATTGATGTATACTGTTAGAGGCTACGTGAGGCTCTTAATGATTGAGAATCAAAATCATTGCTTAATCAATAAGAGCCTCATGGAACTTTCAACATGTAGAGCTCAATGTTATTAAGGCACCTTACCTCAAAATTATACCTTGCAATCCTTTAAGCATCAAGCATCAAATGCTTAATACGTCAAACACCACCGAAGTCTTATGTGAGACGGTCTCACACATGATCGGGTCTTGATGAGAGAGAAAATGAGCTTTCCCTGTCCCGCACATAGGGAGCAAACCATTTATTCTCTAAACGAGATCCGTTTGAGACCGTCTCAAATAAGATTTTGTCTTTTAGTTATTTTAGTTAGACAGTTAGTTGAAAAATTGGAGACAATAAACTTTGATTTTCGTGGTTTGGAGGCAAATTACATTCAGTTTATCGTACTTTGTTTCTATCACATTTTTTTACTCACTGTATTTCTAAATCTCGTCTATACATTATCTAAGTTAAACTTTTGAGAAAAAATTGTTTTACACTCAATGTAAAACTTGTTTTCATCCGTCAATGTAAAACAAAATCTCTTAATGTAAAACGTGTTTTACACATCTCCTAATGTAAAACAGATTTTTCGGAAAACTGACTCTAATACAAAAGAAATATCTGAGAAGGTTTTAGAATCTGGATTAAAAGAAAATAATTAAAAAAAAAATAGAGTGAAAGCTTAATCTTATACGAGCTAGTCTCTCATGAGAACAAGGGGATCTGTCTCATCTATGGGACGGGTTTTTTTACCTGGATCCATGACCCATGGGGCATAACCTGCCACGTGGCAGCTACCCATTGGCCAAAAAAAGATTTTTTTTTGAGTTTTTATATTTTTTTCAGCTTTTTCGTCGTTTACCAAAAGTAATAGTTACCATAACTTAATGTAATGACTGTATAGATATAAAGTAACATTGTTCATAAGTAAACGTAACACTTGTTTTACGAAAACAAAAGCTCGTTTTACCCATTTTTTCAAATGTAAATACTAACTATAATTACATGTAACCCAAACAATATCTAAATGTAATTATCATTTATACTGAAATGTAATAGTGCTTTTGCAAAAATGAAAAATATTGTATATTTTGATTTAATTTTTTGAAAGAAAGTAACATTTGAAAAGTAACAACTCATATACATGAATGTAATTGTTTGTACAAGTAAATGTAACACTTTAATAAAAGAAATTATAACATATTTCTATAGATAATGTAATACTTTTACATGTAATACTAATCAAGTGTTTTTAGCTCTAAAAATGTAAATGGTTGAATTATTACTTTTTCTATACATATGTGTTACAATTATGTATAAACACTGTTACATATAAGTAACACGTTCGTTACATTTTAATTGTAATAACTACTCCCTCCGTCCCGGAGTAAGAGTCATACCCCTCATTTGCACGCTTATTAATAAATATTGGAAGTGATGTAAATGTTGTGAGTGTAAAAGTAAACTAGGAGAGCGAATGAGTGGAAGAGAATAGTGAATTGATTGGTGTTGTAAGTATAAAAGTAAAATAGGAGAGAGAATGAGTGGAGTGAATAGTAAAGATTCTTTGCCATTTTAGGAATAGAACTCTTACTCTGGGACGTACCAAAATGGAAAGTATGAGTCTTACTCCGGGACGGATGGAGTATTACTTTTGGCAAACGAAGAAAACATTAAAAAAAAAAAAAAAAAACACTGTTACTTTTTCTGTATATATGTATTACTTTTATGTATACAAACTGTTACATTTAGTTATAGTAACTATTACTTTTGACAAATCGAAAGTCGCCCCATGAGTCATGGAGCCGGTTCGTGGACCCGTCTTATAGATGAGACGGATCCCCTTGTTCTCACGTAAGTTTTTGTCATCTTATATACGTAAGTTTTTGTCATCGTATATTCCTCCACAAGACTCTTCTTAGATACACCAGTACTTACTAGTACCACTAACTTTTTTGTGTCATCACTTACGCGGACACACGCCATTTATCCTCTTTCTCTATTCTTTTAGCTTACTCCCCAAGCAAAAAAAAAACGCATATTATTTCTTTTTAACTCCATTCACACTACCCACTCACCTTCTATCTCTCTCTCTCTCTATATATATAGATATATATGTTGCAATCTGAAAATTCATAACAACTTTCTGGAACAATTGATCATTCACATTCAGATTCAATTTCTCATAAAATCAATCGATCATGACAGTATCGATGAAGAGAAGCAGAGATGACGATACAGAGGTTGAGAATTTCGCCATGGTCAACTGCTTAATGCTTCTCTCTCGTCTCGAAAACAACGACGACAGCCAATCGCCTACTTTTTCCGGCCGTACTTTCCGGTGCAAAACTTGTGACAGGGAGTTTCAATCTTTCCAAGCTCTGGGCGGCCACCGTGCTAGCCATAATAATAAAAAGCGTAATTATTTGCTTCCGATCTACTAATTCACTCCCCTGAAAAGGCTAAGACCCATGAGTGCTCAATTTGTGGTCTCGACTTTCCGGTGGGACAAGCGCTCGGAGGGCATATGAGGCGGCACCGCGGTGCCCTGGCTGAAAAATCTGCGGAGGAGACAAGTATACCGTCGGCTCCGACGCTGATGCCGATGATCAGGAAGTCGAATAGTAAGAGAGTTATGTGGTTGAATTTGGATTTGACTCTGGCACCGCCGGAGAATGATTTGAAGATGGGGAATCAGACTGCAGGTCCAGTTTTGCAATTAGGATTTTAATTTGGTGAATTTTGTATTTATTTATTTTTTCGTTTGTTAGATTTATGAACCCCCTTTGGTGTAAAAAGAAAACATAAAAAAAATATGAACCATTTGTACATAAATACAGTCATACATACAGATATGGAGTAGTATATACTACAGGTGATTTGAACTTAGATTTCTGAAATATCTATAGTGAAATTTTCTGGTAATTAATCTTGTTATACGATTGTACACTACTACGTATAGAGATAGAGGTGATTGTATATACACATGAAATGATCACTTCATATAAGAAGCAAAAGTATATCTTTACAAAATGAGCAAGTATCATGTGAGAACAAGGGGATCCGTCTCATGGTAGAGACGGGTCATTTTTTACCCATGACCGGTCTTGCCACGTGGCAACCACCCATTGGCCAAAAAAAAAAAAAAATTGCTTTTTTTTAGCTTTTATATTTTTTTTCGACTTTTCCGTCGTTTACCAAAAGTAATAGTTACCATAACTTAATGTAATGACTGTATACATATAAAGTATCATTGTTCATAAGTAAACGTAACACCTGTTTAACAAAAACTCGTTTTACCCATTTTTTCAAATGTAATACTAACTATAATTACGTGTAACCCAAACAATATCTAAATGTAATTATCATCTGAAATGTAATAGTGCTTTTGCAAAAATGTAAAATATTGTGTATTTTGATTTAATTTTTTGAAAGAAAGTAACATTTAAAAAGTAACAACTCATATACATGAATGTAATTGTTTGTATAAGTAAACGTAACACTTTAATAAAAGAAATTATAACATATTTCTATAGTTGAATTATTACTTTTTCTAAAAATGTAATACTTTCACATGTAATACTAATCAAGTGTTTTTAGCTCTAAAAATGTAAATGGTTGAATTATTACTTTTTCTATACAGATGTGATACAATTATGTATAAACACTGTTACATATAAGTAACATGTTCGTTACATTTTAGTTGTAATAAGTATTACTTTTGGCAAACGAAGAAAACATAAAAAAACACTGTTACTTTTTCTGTATATATGTATTACTTTTATGTATACAAGCTGGTACATTTAGTTATAGTAACTATTAATTTTGACAAACCGAAAAAAAAATGGGACCTATGAGAGGCTGCCACGTGGCAGGGTCGCCCCCATGGGTCATGGAGCCGGTTCGTGGGTCGGGTCATGGGTCACAAAAAACTTCTCTACCATGAGACGGGTCTTCCATGTTCGCATGGAAGTTTTTGTCTTACAAAATTTATTCCCGTTCATTATTATTGAAACATCTAAAAACTCTTGATCAACACTTAATTTAAATTTTATTTTTATATATTTATTTTAAGACGGAGAGAGTAGTAAGTGATATACAAATTATACAAATGATTTCCCATATTGATGTGCCTACAAAATGTAGTATTGTAAATATGCTAGCCTTGAAGGGTAAAATGGTGATTGCAAATGATAGGGCAAAGGCTCATCCCCTATAAATAGATGACCCTCTCCTTGGATATCCAGGTTCGATTTCTGACTCCCTTACTCTAAATTTCGAATTATGTTTCAGATTTAGATAATATTGAGAGAGACTGATTCTCACGCCGGAGGGGCTTCCGCCGGAGTCGCCCCCGGCCTAAGTTTACGGTGCTCGTGTGTGTAGGTGATGACGGAGAAGAAAGCCGATGTCCGCTCTAGACTACAAGCTTGGAACCCGATTGCTACCCGAGATTTTCCGGTAACATCATTTGGTTCCGTTGCCGGACCGATCTCTTCTCCGTCCTCAGAACAAGAAGACTTCATTAAGGGGGAGAGATGTCAAAAAATAGGGAGGGGGCGGGGGGCAGATACGTAAAGAGGGGAGAAAGGGAAAAATCGATCTGGAGGGGAAATCCCCAAAACCGGTCGGGAAGGAAAATCGACGACGACGGTCATCATCTTCATCTCCTCACCTTCAAGTTCTCTCTAGCAACATCAAACCGGATTCCGGCCAGATCTGTACCCGCGACCCCAGCACCGATCTACCTCACGAAAACTAACCTGGGTGAGTTCCGATCTGGCGAGTTCAAGCCCGGCGAGTTCCCACTTGGCGAGATCGATTTTGACGAGTTCCGATCTGGCGAGTTCGAGCCCGGCGAGTTCAAGCCCGGCGAGTTCCCACTTGACGAGATCGATTTTGGCGAGTTCCGGCCCGGCGAGTTCGAGCCTGGCGAGTTCCGATTTGGGGAATCCGGCCTGGCGAGTTCCGGCTTGGCGAGATCGATTTTGGCGAGTTCCGAACCTCGCAAATTCCGATTTGGCGAATCCCGGCATGGCGAGTTCCGATCTGGCGAGTTCCTCACCTGGCGATTTCTGACTTAGCAAGTTCCGAGCTTGGCGAGATCAAACCTTGGCGGGATCAGTCTTGGCGAGATCGAACCTTGGTGAAATCGAATTTGGCTATTTTCAGGTGACTTCTCTCTGATTATACCCCTGCTAAATATCTTGGCATGAATTTGTGGTTGTACATGCTTGTTCTGTTAGATTCATGAATTGTGCGATATTATTGATGCTTACTTAAGTATGAAAATTAAACCACCTATGATTTGTTTTGTTGCTTGGCAAGTAAAATGAAGTGGGCAAGTAGTCAAAAAAAAAATGAAAAGAAAGAAAGGGATCACGAACAGCTTTTAGGTAAATTCCCAAGCTGTCCTCCACTGTTGTGAATCAAGTGGTACGTACTGCGTGTACGGTATTCCCTCCGTTCTGGACTAACTTACATGTATTAAGAAAAAATAAATAGTATGAGTATGAAAAAGTAAGTAAGAGAAAGTGTGAAAGATAAAATGGGTAGGGAGTTTTAGTTGTGAGGGTGACAAATATGTCACATGGTTCATTTTATTTAATAAAACAACTAAAACCTCAAGTCCGAGACAAAGAAAAAAGAGGTACATAATAAGGAAGTACCAAAAGAACTAAAGTTAATGTTCTCTTTCTTTAAGTTACATGTCTACTATATAGTTTATATGATTTATTGATATGCTTAGTTGTGCATTCAGTTTGATCATAGGAATATTTGTTGGTAAAAGTGAAGAATTGAAACGGATGTTGTTGTCATACTCCGCTCTAAACGATGCCCTGATTTAATTGGTAAAAATCAAATCACGTGTAAACATGATTGAGATATATGAAAAGAATTTGGGAGACGAGAAAAATAGTGTCCAATTGAATGGCATATGTGATTTTTTGTGAGATTTTATTGTTAATCTCACAACTGAAAGTAGAATGTGATAAGATTTAAGTGTACAGTAACATGTTATATCTTGGAGATCTTGAAATGATTTATAAAAAGAAATCTGAGTTACTGGAGTGTATGGAAAAATTAATGAAATGAATACATTGTTGCAAGTAGGCTCCGTGCGTATAGTTGGAAAAATACTTGATTTATGTCTTGATTTAGTTGCGTAATATTAAAATTGTTATATTACCAAAGGTTGCCTAAAGACAAGCCTTACTTTTGGAGGGGGTATAGAGGGTATGTACCCAAAGAACGATGAATGTTAAATTTTAGCATTTGCTAAACAAAATATGGACATGTAATATATCAAAGATGAAGCACTAGAAATTGTTAGAGAGCAAGAATGTTGCGGGATAAATTCTAAACATACTTGGAAAATGTCAAAGTCGAGGAACAGAGAATGTGTTAGATTAATAAAGGGGAAAGGAAAGGCTTGGTTTGAAAATAAGGCAAGTCGCATATAAAACAAAGTGAAAAGTAGTGAATGAAAATTAAGAACCAATATGAAAATTGCCTCCTTGGCTCACTCGTAAATAACCGAGTTAAGGAGTGGGGGGCTTCTGATGTGCCCACACAAAAATTGTAGTGTAAATGTGTTGGTCTTCAAGGGCAAAATAGTCATAGTAGTGATAAAAAAAAAAAAAAAAAAAAGTATTAGCGTTCCAGAAAGTTAGTCGCCATGTCAGCGCGGCTTGTGGGATCGCACCTTAGCGGGTGATGAGATCTCTCAAAGTTGATGAAGTCACCATGTCGTGTTATTTGGCTCACATCCTGATCAACTGTTGGGGCTCACATCCCGAACTGTCGTGTTATTTGGCTTACATCCTGATCAACTGGTGGGGCTCACATCCCGAACTGTCGTGTTATTTGGCTCACATCCTGATCAACTGTTGGGGCTCACATCCCGAACTGTCGTGTTATTTGGCTCACATCCTGATCAACTGTTGGGGCTCACATCCCGAACTGTCGTGTTATTTGGCTCACATCCTGATCAACTGTTGGGCTCACATCCCGAACTGTCGTGTTATTTGGCTCACATCCTGATCAACTGGTGGGGCTCACATCCCGAACTGTAGTGTTACTGTCGTGTTGCTTGGCTCACATCCTGATCAACTGTTAGGGCTCACATCCCGAACTGTCAAGTTAGTTGGGGCTCACATCCCGAACTGTCAAGTTGATTGGCACACCGTGGACATGGCAATGTTTATCCTGTTGACATTCTCAAGCTGTTTGAGCCAGCACGAAAGCGGCACAGCCGCGACATCATCTCGGATGATTGTCAAAAATCAGTCAAGCTGTTTGTGTCAGCTCGAAAGCGGCATGGCCGCGACATCATCTCGGATGATTGTCGAAAAGATCCAAGAGTTGCTAAGAGATGTCGTGATAGGGTAAATCCATCATGATGCCATTGACATGTTTAAAACAGCAACAATGCCATTAATATAAGGAAAGCTATAGCAAGATGACATTGAACGTTCCATGTCGGGGCGGGTAAAACTCCCATGTCGGGATGGATGAAAGAATTTTCATAGCAAAATAAAAGTTCTTGACTTGATATTATGCATATGCTTGTTTGTTACACTTGTGAGATATGTGTTTGTATGATTATCTACTTGATTGCTTAGTGTTTGGCAAAGGTCATTGCGGTCATTACGAGTATTGAATCCACAATTTCCGTAATACCCAAATTGATTAAGGGATAAGTTTATATATAGTGAATTTTTACTTGTTTTGTCAGGATAATGATAAAACTAGAACATAAATAATGGATGATAAAATCAAGACCTCTAGATAATATGCATTGTAATAGATGTTAAATCTCGTAAAGGGATGAAGGCTTATGAGCTAAAGTGACTAATGATAATTGTGGAAAGTAAAAAATGGTGGTTTTGATATTATATCCCCATAAATGAATGCCGGCTCGGATATGGTTCGTGCGTGAGAAATGAAAAAAGATGGTTGCGCTTATTTTTTTACAGAAATACACTTACAGGTATATGATTATTTGTTTGGTTACCCATAGATTGTTAAATGGTTATGGACTTGAAAGTGCTAAGCAAAAAAGGGCTATGCAAACGACTTAGCTTAAAGGTGCTAAGCAAACTATCAGTTTAAATCAGAAAATTGTTGTGGTAACGAGGTTACGTGAATAACCATGAAAGTACTCCTTTAACTCGTTCATAAATAATCGAGTTAAGGAGTGAGGGGCTAATGATGTGCCTACAAAATGTAGTATTGTAAATATGCTAGCCTTGAAGGGTAAAATGGTCATTGCAAATGATAGGGCAAAGGCTCATCCCCTATAAATAGATGACCCTCTCCTTGGATATCCAGGTTCGATTTCTGACTCCCTTACTCTAAATTTCGAATTATGTTTCAGATTTAGATAATATTGAGAGAGACTGATTCTCACGCCGGAGGGGCTTCCGCCGGAGTCGCCCCCGGCCTAAGTTTACGGTGCTCGTGTGTGTAGGTGATGACGGAGAAGAAAGCCGATGTCCGCTCTAGACTACAAGCTTGGAACCCGATTGCTACCCGAGATTCTCCGGTAACATCACTTATCGCATCAATCGTTTTTTTTTTTTAAACGCGTATTGCATCACTAGTTAGTGTAAATTAGAACTTGTCGTTTTATTAAGATGATTTATTAACTTTTTCAAAAATTTAGATATTCAAGATTTAATATTCATTTTTTTGACAAAGATTTAATATTCATTTTAAGAGGAAAGAATAACACAAACGTGTCGTATGAGTAGAGTAAAAAAAATTCCCTTATAAATGTCACTTCTATTTATTTATTTTCGACAACATAATTGAATTTTGAATGGAAATTGAAAAAGAAACATCTTCATGAAATTCTATCAACCCACGAGCAGATTATTAATGAATCTATTAAAATATGATTATTAATATTTTATATGTATGAAATTATTAGATTTTAATAACTCATTAATCAAACTTTAATTAATTAGAAAACAAACTAAACTCTCTCTTTCTTTAAATTAATGTCTATTTTAAAAAAATGTTTAAAAATGATTTTTGGAAACATTTTGTTCCAAAATATTTTTACCAAAATTTTCACTATCACTGTATACTCCTTCCGACCCACTCGAATTAGGACAAATTTCTATTTTTGGTGTCTCATTCGAATTAGGACAACCCAAAACTGGAAGTATTTTATTTAATGAGACTCACATTCATACTCACAATAATTTTCCACTCATTATTCTCTACCTCACTTTCTCTCTCCCACTTCACTTTTCATACTCGAGCAATGCTAGGGGCACAAAATAAAGTCACAAAATATTGCTTACAAAATGAAGTGGTGATATTTTATTGGTTGCATCGATAATGGACCCGTCACACTCTACTTAAAAACACTAATAGAATCATTACACCTATGATTTTGTAAGCAAATTTTTGTGACTTTTTTGTATCCCTAGTATTATTCTTCATACTCACAACACCAACACCAACTCCACTAGTGAAAAACTAGTAAAAAACGTGTTTTACGTTAAGAGAGCGTAAAACGTGTTTTTAAGTTTGGCGCGGTGGCATTTTTGTAATTAACGGGAAGTTGTTGTGCATTGATCGGAAGTGCCAGTGGTAGTGTAAAAAAGTGTCAGCACATGTACACTGGCACTTATTGACACTAACACTGGCAGTTTTTAATAAGTGTCAGTATCAATGTTAAAAAGTGCCAGTGTAATGGCTAGCAATTATTAACACTACCACTGGCACTTTTAATAAGTGTCAGTATCAATGTAAAAAAGTGCCAGTATACTCACTTGCAATTTTTACATTACCACTGGCAATTAAGAAAAGTGTCAGTTTCATGTTTATAAAACGCCAGCATGAAATCACTGGCTATTTGTAATGTTAACACTGGGCATTTATCATGGTTGCCAGTATTTATGAAAATGTCACCCCTTGTTTCGAAGTATAATTGTCAGCGTCTTTGAAAAACACGTTTTTCCTTAACTTAAGGAAAAACGCGTTTTTTTAAAGACCAACTCACTGCACTAACACTTTATCTATAAAAAAATATTAAAATTTTTCAAAAAAAAAATAGACATTCATTTTTAAAAAAAAAATACTTATTATGAGATGAAGCTAATATTTTAAATATAAAGGTAAATGTTGTTTCACGATCAAATTGTGGGAAATAGAAAATTTCTATATATAGTGTTGCTTCTAGAATATAAAAGAAGTGACAATAATGGAAACCGTGTGAAATGATGACCAAAAAAATTCCAGTACCAAGAACTTTTTTTTTTTTTTTTTTTTTTGACATTGTCCACGCCATAAGGATGCAAGCAGAGGGCTCGAACTCTAGCGCTCAATAATGAAACTTGGCTTTACCACTAGCACACTCCATTGGGGACACCATACTAAGAACTTAATTTTCTTAACAAAATATTTATTTTGCCATTTTAAATATCAAGTTGAAGCAGAGGCGGAGCTACCCTTAAGGGAAAGGGGGCAATTGCCCCCATTGATTTTTAAAAAACAAAAATTTAGTAGTGCAAAATTTACAAAAATTTGAGGTTTAGTACAATTTTTTGAAATTTGCCCCCTTTGAGATGAAAGTATTAATACACTAGATTTTTTTTTTGCCCCCATTGACAAAATACAGTTGAAATTTTATTGTAGTGTAACTTTGCCCCCATTGAAAAAAAATCCTGGTTCCGCCACTGAGTTGAAGAGTATTATTTAATAAATATGTATATATGATTTTTTTTTTAATTAATGATTAGTATTTACTACTTCACTTTCTCTCTCCTACACAACACCATATTTTAAATATTTTTTCTTAATTATCGATCTTAAAATTAAAGTAAATGAGTACTTGCTTGTTAATAATATGCTTTACAATACTTCAAAAACAAAAAATGCTTTACAAATTTCTCTTGTTACAATTATATTATCAAAATCAGCTATTATGACGAGCAAGCAAGCATGATGTGTAAGGACATGGCTTGCAACACAAGTCATTTAGACTTCCATTTATAAAATTATGATTATAATGTTAATTTATAAAGTATAGTTGATAATAAAATGTGTAGAATTCCTGGATATATAATTACCTAATTGTGATGAGCAAAAGGGTAATATAATATCACTAAGCTTCTTGAAAGGGTGTAGTCCCTAGGTGAAGTGACACAATGTTTCCTATTTAAAGGCCCTTCCATCAAGCCTAGAAACAACTATTCATTCTTGTTATCTCTCCTAAATTCTCTTCACATTATTGAAGTACTTGAGAGATTAAGAAGTCACTATTACTTAGAAGATCTTCATTCCCTACTTCTTCTTCTTCATCTTATTTCTCCCTACATCATCCATGGATTCAACAGGTATATATTTTATCGCTTCCGCTTCATCTCTTCCTTAATCATATTCTAAAGTGAGTGGGGCATTCAGGGATTAAAATTGTTCCAACAATTGGTATCAGAGCCTGGTTCATCTTTAGTTTAAGTTTGAGTTCTTTTTTTTTGGAAAGTGTATACTTTCAATTTTGATCCATTTTCCCTATTGAATCATTAAGTTTTGATGTTGATTAAGGACTCTAATTCGTTCATAGAGCATTGATAATCATCATTTAAAATTCAGAAAAGGTTTGAAAGTTTTGTTCATTAAAACTAAATGGTTCAAGTGTGACTATCCCTTCATAACATGGTTTTATGTTTTCGTGCATACCATGTGGATCTACTCACTTGATTCCATTAATTTTAAGGCAAGATTATCCCTAAATAACATGGTTTTACGTTTTAAGTACACACCATGTGGATCTACTTGCAATTCATGGCCTTTTGGGAATAAATTAAACAAATTCAGAAAGTGCAGAAAATGAGGTGCTCGGCAAGTCATTTGTTTTGCTCGGCCGAGCATATAAAAAGGCGCGAACTGCTCGGCCGAGTCTTTGAATTTGCTCGGCCGAGCACATGAACAGGCGCCAAAAATGGCATAAACCGGTCGGACCTTTGGTCGAGTTCGGTCCGGTTCTCTTGAATACCCGGTCGGGTCTTTGGTTATGCCCGGTCGGACCAAGACTTGCGCGGCCGAGCATTTGGTTTTGCATGGTCGAGCATTGTATGTCAAACAAGGCATTTGTTTCTTATTAAGGTGCTCGGCCGAGCACATCATATGACTCGGCCGAGCAGCTCGGTCGAGCGTTTTGTTTAGAGCGGCCGAGCATAATGTGACAAATTGACCAAAACATTCTGATTAAGGTGCTCGGCCGAGCACTTCATAAGACTCGGTCGAGCAGTTACTGTTCACAGGTTTTGGACTTTTCTAAGTTTTGCACTATTTTGTTTTTCCCTTGGAACAAAACCTACATTATTTCAAACCTAAAAAGTTATGATTAATTATATGCTTTGACAATTTTATTCATTGTTTAAATAATATTATCGCCTAAGTGATTTACGTTATTTAAACCCTTAAATTGTAAAGTGTTGGATGTTTAAGTTAATATGTGAATGACTTGAATTTTCCAAAGAAGATCTTGACATTTGACTAAACTTAGGCATTCATGTGGTAACAAATAAAATGAACATTAGGATATTTTGTTAGGTACTTATGTCGGCCCAAAGGAAGATTAAGTATTTATTAAAATATAAGTTTAAATTACTTGTTACCTAAGGCAATCATTTATGAGTCATCTCGCAATCCAAAGATTAGTTTTGATGTCATGTTGATTGTCTTATTGATGGATTTCGTTGATATAATTAATCATTTTTCATTTTGTAGTTTCTTATTCATGTTTTTGTTTTCATTCTTTTTTGTTCTCAAAACCCAACAGATTTACTTATTGCTTCATCCGTGATTACTGCTATGAGAACTTTACCGATGCTTAACGGGACTAATTTTAAAACTTGGAAAAATAAATTGATAATGATCTTAGGCTATATGGACATAGATCACGCATTAAGGGAACCGTTTCCTCCTCCTCTTTCTGATATAAGCACTCAAGAAGATTTCTTAAATAATGAGAATTGGGAACGCTTCAACCGCGTGAGCCTAATGATCATGAATATAGTTATCCCGGAGACCATTTTGGACGGTGTCTCCAAGGACGTTGATGCTAAAACATTCCTTGATATGATTGAGGGATGTTTGGCATCTACCTCTTCTCATGGGACAAAGAGAAAAGGGAAGGACATTGCGGTTGCAAGTAAAAAGAAGCTTAAGGGATCATCTCATGATCATAAAGAGGAATGCTTCTTTTGCAAGGACCTCACTCACATGAAGTACGACTGCCCTAAGTATCACGCTTGGCGTGCTAAGAAAGGTATGTCATTTGGAATTATTTGTGATAAAGGATAATTTGGTTTCATTCCCTACATATACATAGTGGTTGAATTATGTTACAACAACTCACATAATGAATGTCTATGTAGGATTGCCTGAAATACCGAAGTCCTGGAGAAGATGAAGGATTCTTCTATATGGAAGCCGGGATCCGGTTGAAGTGAAAGGCATCGGGAATTTTGGTTATTGTTAAAGTGCTTAGTGTTATTTGTATAAATAATCATTTGTTGTGCCGTCATTTAGACGGAATTTGATATTTATCACACTATTGAACAAAAAAGGTTATTTTGTTCATCTTTTATAAATGTGGTTTTTATTTTAAATTCCAATGTTGTTGGTACTAGTACTTTGTCAAGTGTTCTTTATTTACTTGACATTATTCAAACAATAAATGTGTCCCTTAAATAATGAAACCAAAACTAGAAAGCAAAAGTTATCAAGTAAAATTTATATTTTATTAAAGCATAGGCATTTGGGTCATATTTTCAAGAGGAAAATTGATAAGCTTATGTTAAAGGAAAATATTAAACAAACTTGATAATTTGGAAAATACTTTTGCATTAAATGCCTTAAAGTAAATTTACAAACATTATAGTATTCTCGAGAGCATCAAGTGTCTCAATGAACTAATGCATTCGGATATTTGTAGGCCATTAATTATTCCTTCATGGAAAATGTCAACAATAGTTATTATGTTCAAAATGACTAACTCTTAGTTTGAATACATTTATTTGCTTTATAAAATATTGAGTTTCGACGTTGTAAAAGTCTTATAAAGACAAAGTTGGAAATCAACTTTGAAGACTATTAAGAACATTAGGGTCATTCATGATGGTGCATACATCTTTGGAATGATTGTTAAAAGGAACAACGTCTAGGTCCTTTTTACTCGCTATTTTGAAAGAGTGTGGGATTATCTTTCTCTACATTGAGCCGGGTACGCCTAGCATGAATATTGTAATAGAGACATATTGAAATCCTTAAGGATATGGTAATAAGTATACTTCTCTTACCTCACTCATTATGGGCGATACGTTAAAGCCGCAACCTTTATTCTCATTAAAGCTCCCTCTAAGGCTACTAATATAAACTCTTAATGATTTAAGGACACGTTCCTTATTCGTCCTTAAATCATATTCATTTATGGGGTTGTCTAGCATAAGGATAGACTTTATAAGTCTACTAAGGGCAAGTTAGACGTAAGATTATTAGTAGTTATTCATGGGGTAAGCCGAGAGAACTAGGGGATATATAAATTTTACAACCCGAAAGTTAGAACGTTTTGAAAAACGAGAAATGCTAGGTTCTTTTAAGGATGTTGAATTTAGTGGGAGAATTTGAAGTAATATTTTGAATTTGAAAAGGAAGAGGAATTCATTTGTATGGAATCCATTTATATACCATTTCCCATAGTTTCAATTGGATATCAAGTTTTGAACTTGACATTCAAGAAGAACATATAATTCAAATTAAATATGATTTCCCTATAAATATTGAACAACATGGAAATGTTGATCATAAGAAGAAAATTCAACAACCTCAAAATAAGATAGAACCGGTGCCCTTTGGAAGATCCAATAGAGTAAGAAGAAAGTGCAAATCCGGATAATTATGAAGTGTATATTGCCGAGAATAAAGGACACTTAGGTTTAGTGGGAGATGGGTCTCTCATTTTCCATGAAACCATTAATAGTTCTAATTCTCATATAGTAAATTAATGTCATAAATGAAGGGTTAAAATCTATAAGGATAACAACGTTTGGGATCTTGTCCCATTACCTAAAGATGTGAAACCTATTGGGATTAAATTAATCTTTATGACCAAAATGATTCACAAGGTAATATGGAAAGATATAAAGCTCATCTAATTGTTAAAGATTTGACTCAAAAAGAAGACATTAATTATAAAGAAAGCACTTTTCCGGTATCTTCTAAAAACACTTTTAGATCATTATGGCACATATAGCATATTATGATCTTGAAATTTATCAAATGGATATAAAGACAACTTTCCTTAATGGAGACATTGAGGAATATATGGTTGATTTGGATCAAACTAAGCAATTAGTTTGTGAATTTAAAGAAATCCATTTGTGGACAATGGTACTTAATCAAGTTATTTTTATTTGGTTTTTGAAAAGAATCTTGATTAAGATTGTGTATACCATAAGTTCAGTGGGAGTAAATTTATAATTTTGGTCTTATATATGGATGATGATTTTGCTTGCTAGTAATGATATGAACCTTATTAAGGAAACTAAGAAATTTCTTATTTGAAATGAAGATCTTGGTAAGGCATCTTTGTATTAAGAATCCAAATTCACTGTGATCACTCACGAGATGTTTTAGGATTATCACAAAAGGCCATATGAAAAGGTATTACAAAAGGTTTAGCATGCAAAAATGTAAACCACATGACACCCCTAATTTTAAAGGAGACATTCTTAGTCTCAAACAGTGTCCTAAAAGTAAATTTTGAATCCAAGTATATGGAAAATTCCCTCTTTACATCAGCAGTAGGAAGCTTAATGTATATGTATATCTTACATTTAATGTTGGGATGCTTGGTCAAACCAAAGCAATCCGGAAAGAACATTAAGTAGCAGCCAAAAGAATGATAGAAGTATTTACAAAACACTAAAGAACTACATGCCTATGTTTTGAAGTCGGATCATCTTGAGATCATTAGGTATTCCGACATTAGTTAAATATATGGCTGCATATATTTTAATGGACTGTAATTTGTCAAAACAAGTGTCGAAAGACCAATTAAGAAATGACTATCAGGTAGCAGTTCTGTACTCTAACAAGAGTTTATGGATTTAGACATTATTAATCTTGTTATAAAGAAAAGAGTACAACATGAACGAAAGGGATACAACTTATAGAAACAAACTCTATTTAGAGGATCCATTTATGAAAGAGTTATCATCTTCAGTGTTTCACGAGCATGTTGCTCATATGGGTGTAACAACTTTTGATAACATTTAGTATAGTGGGAGTTTGTGTTGTTCTTTCATTAATTGTTCTATTATTTAAAAGTTTTGATCTCATTTGGTTAAGTTGGACTAGTTGGAAGAATATGTATATATTCATTATGATTCCATGCTACACATCTATACTTTTGATCTATGTCATTTAGTTAGATTTGTATACGTGATTATTGTGGGTTTAGTTGCGAATCAATTACAACGACTGCCCCTTTAGTCCTATACTTGTATGGCTAATGGACGAGATTGTTATAAATGACAATAAAGTGCGCACATTAGGGTTGTCATTTGTGTTATATTCATGATTTAAAGGAAGGACTTTGTTTTGCAACCCAAGTGGGAGATTGTAAGGACATGGCTTGCAACACAAGTCATTTAGACTTCCATTTATAAAATTATGATTATAATGTTAATTTATAAAGTATAGTTGATAATAAAATGTGTAGAATTCTTGGATATATAATTACCTAATTATGATGGGCAAAAGGGTAATATAATATCACTAAGCTTCTTGAAAGGGTGTAGTCCATAGGTGAAGTGACACAATGTTTCCTATTTAAAGGGGCCCTTCCATGGATTCAACATGTATATATTTTATCGCTTCCGCTTCATCTCTTCCTCAATCTTATTCTAAAGTGAGTGTGACATTCAGGGATTAAAATTGTTCCAACATGATGTACCATCGTATAGCCAAGACAGACTTCTAGCAGGACTCTCCTCCGAGTCATAGATGACCAATGAAATCAAATCATCAAAAGAGTTCGATTTAAGGAGACTTTTACCCGGCTCAAATTTTTTCCTTATCAGGTTTGAACCAAATCCCCTACTATCTCGGATCTAATGCTTGTAGATTACTCCACCAATACGGTATAAATATGGAATCCAAATCCCTCAATTCATGGCTATTCTCTTCTCCTCTTTCTCTTTTTCTTTAAACAACAGATTACTTATTCTCACGCCCGAGGGTTTTAGCCAGAAACCTTCCGACGGGTCGTTTGCTCATCTTTTTCAGGCTACGGAAGATCTTCCAGATTATCCATTTGTGGATCCGGCAACTGATCTCCAATTTTGGCCCAATCAACACTTCGAATTCTTGATGAAATATGGTAAATAATTGAGAGCTTTATTAGTTAAATGTTTAAAGGGTTAATGACAATTTAGGGCCTGAACTCCAGGGGGTGCGTCTAAAAGGGGTCTCGATTTTTTTTCCGCTAGATCAGGGCTTCAAATCAAATTTTTTGGCAATTAGGGGCTTTCTGACGGTTTCCGTCAATTTCCACCGTTAAGTCGACATGTGCGGCGCACGTGACTTTTGACTGAGGGCAAATTGGGCAATCCCATTTGGGCTAATGACAATTTAGGGCCTGAACTCAAGGGGGCGTCTAAAAGGGGCCTCAACTTTTTTTCCCGCTAAATCAGGACTCAAAATCAATTTTTTTGGCAATTAGGGGCTTTCTGAATTTTTCTGTCAAAAACCACCGTTAAGTGGACATGTGTGCTGCACGTTACTTTTCACGGAGAGAAAATTGGGCAATCACGTTGTTGGGTATGCCCACATATATCTCAGTTTTAATGTAATAGGATTTATTAGATTTGATTGATCCATCACCTAAGTTTTATTTCATGGACTTTAGACCCACATGTAAGAAGTATTTATACTTCATTTTTTTGGTTGTCCATTGTTATAGAATAGGCTTAGAAATAGGGCAAGAAGATCAAAATTCAAGAAAAATTACTCAGTGAGTTTGAGCCGCGCATATGCGCCTCCTGCGCCATGCGCCATGCGCCTTTCTTCATTCGCGCCATGCACCTCTCAGAACGCGCGCACAAGGAGTTATTCCTAGCTTTGATACGCGCCTCTACACCCCTTGATTTAGCGCACACATAATGTGTGCCTCTTAGCTCAAACGCGCCTCAAAGTGTTTATTCAACACTCAGTGATTTATTGAAGATTCAAAGACTTGAAGAGAATTCAAATTACGCCAATGATCCAACGGTGGTTAAAAGATGCATATGCGCCTAATCTATTGACACGTGTCCACAACGGTCACATTTATGTTGAGTGTCAAAATGGCCATAATATATGCATGCTCCAATCAACGAGCGACAGCACATCTTATCCACAAGGATTTCCAACGGCTAGTTTTTTTAAGTTCACTATAAATACCCCATAACTTCAACATTTTGAAGTTGCTGAGTTTTGCTAAGAATTTCAAGAATTTCTCTCTCAAAGCATTTGTTGAAGATTTGAAGATTGCCTTCGTTTTTCCAGAATTTCTCAAAAACATCTTCATACCTTCATCCTTAGCCCAGATCTTCAAGCTATAACACTTTAATTTCATTGTGCTCTAAATCATAAAGATCTAAAGAGCCTTGATACTAAAATCACACACGCACCTCTTTAAGTTTGATCACTTAGATCCATCTTTTAGAGATACACCGGTTATTGTTTTGGATTTGTTCATTCATAGAATATTAGATCTTGAGTTAGTGTAGAAGCTCAAAAGTTGTAATTTGTAACAGTTACTCATTATATAAGATCTCCATTAAGACTAACCATCTTGGTAGAGGACGTAGATCTTTCATTGATCGAACCTCTCCAAATAGCTTGTGTTATTATCTTGTCATTTACTTTCAAGTTATTATCTTCACTCACTATTTGCTTGTTTACTCATTGTAGATTGATTGATCTGAATTGTGTTGTGTTGTTAACTCATTTGCCTTAGTTTCTTATTTCACCCACTTTGAGCCAAAATCCTTAGTGTGTGTGTGTGCGCTCCCTTTATCACACTTTGCGCCTATTCACATTACTAAATTCCGCTGTGCATTTCACTCACTCAATTAGGCTCATTTCATAACGCTTATTTGATAAAGTGCGCATTTGCAATTGAGTTTTTCAAGGGTACGAAAAGAATATTAAAACAGCTATTCACCCCCCCCCCTCTAGCTATTTTTCATACCCTTGTTGCCCTTTGGGACCAACAAGTGGTATCAGATCAAACACCTTTATAAAACATTTTTCGTTTTTCAAGCTTAACAGCTTGGGTGCCGATTCTAAATGGCAAACTCAAAACCTATGGCAACTGCAAACTACACTCACGTTCCGGTCTTTGATGAAGATCATTTTGACGTGTGGAAATTCAGCATATTGACTCATCTCAACTCAATCGATGAAAGGCTCCATGACACCGTCGTTTATGGACCTTATAATCCGATGAAGGCGAATCCAAATCCACGCACCAACGCTGCTCAACCTACAGTTCTAAAACCAAGGGAAGAATGGACCGAGGAAGAAATTAGAAGAGTTGCAAATGATGGCAAAGCAAGAAACATTCTTCTAAGCACTCTAAGCACGGCTATGAAACAACAATTCATGCATTGTGCTACTGCAAATGAGCTATGGGAAACAACAAGTCATGCATTGTGCTACTGCAAATGAGCTATGGGATGCTATTGAAGAGCATATAGAAGGAGACACGGTTTGCAAGGAGAACAAGAAATACGAAGTACAAAAGAGATTTAACAATTTCTCTCAACTCCCTGGTGAAAACTTGAGGCAAACTTATGAACGCTACTGTGAAATTATCAATCTATGTATTTCACTTGGCATGAAGTTCACCAACAAAGATTTGAACGTAAATTTTCTATAAGCTTTTGGATCAAGATACCTACATAATCTAGCGCTCTTGAAGACACTGGAAACTTTAGATGTATGGACATTAAGGAACCTTTATGCAATCTCAAGGTTTACGAACTCAAACTTCAGCGAATTAGCGAAACTGAAGGAAAGTCAAAATCTATGGCTATGGTGGCGCACAGAGAAGCTACGCCTGCACCTGCGCCTGTTCCTGCGCCGGCACACGATGAGAAAAGTTCCGATCCCAAAATTTCTACTTCTGAGCTATTAGACATGGATGATGAAGACTTCGCTTTATTTGTGAAGAAATTTCAAAAGTTCAGAAAATTCTCAGACCCGGCTCAACCAACAAATTTCAAGGATCTACCAGCAAAGCTCCTCAAAAGTTTACAAGGAGCAGTGATTCTAAAAGAAAAGAAGATCTTGTTTGTTTTAATTGCAGGAAACCCGGACATTTTGCATCAAGCTGCTCAATCCCCAATTTGAATATATGCAGAAGAAGAGC
>JAOWBW010002206.1:56142-111028 GCA_026119855.1 Campanula takesimana
ACCGCCTAATATTTCTAAGCGAAAACGGCTTACAAACTGCCGGGTCAAGAGTCAATGGGCTGACGTCAAGGACCGCCTAAGATTTCTAAGTGAAAACAGGCTTACAAACTGTCGGTTCAAGATTCATTGGGCTTACGTCAAGGACCGCCTAAGATTTCTAAGCGAAAACGGGCTTACAAACTGCCGGGTCTAGAGTCAATGGGCTTACGTCAAGGACCGCCTAAGATTTCTAAGCGAAAACGGGCTTACAAACTGCTGGGTCAAGAGTCAATGGGCTTACGTCAAGGACCACCTAAGACTTCTAAGCGAAAACGGGCTTACAAACTTCCGGGTCAAGAGTCAATGGGCTTACATCAAGGACCGCCTAAGATTTCTAAGCGAAAACGGGCTTACAAACTGCCGGGTCAAGAGTCAATGGGCTTACGCAAGGACCGCCAAAGATTTGTAAGCGGAAACGGGATTAGAAACTGCCGGGTCAAGAATCAATGGGCTTACGTCGAGGACCGCCTAAGATTTCTAAGCAAAAACGGGCTTACAAACTGCCGGGTTAAGAGTCAACGGGCTTACATCAAGGACCGCCTAAGATTTCTAAGCGAATACGGGCTTACAAACTACCGAGTCATTTTACATAAAAGCAATGCCAACAAATGGGCTTACGTCACATTGAGACCGCCTAAGATTTCTAAGCGAAAACGGGCTTACAAACTGCCGGGTCAAGAGCAATGGGCTTACGTCAAGGACCGCCTAAGATTTCTCAGCGAAAATGGGCTTACAAACTGCCGGGTCATTTTACATAAAAGCAATGACAACAAATGGGCTTACGTCCTATTGGGACCGCCTAATATTTCTAAGCGAAAACGGGCTTACAAACTGCCAGGTCAAGAGTCAATGGGCTTGCGTCAAGGACCGCCTAAGATTTCTAAGCAAAAATGGCCGTACAAACTGCCGGGTCATGAGTCAATGGGCTTACGTCAAAGACCGCCTAAGATTTCTAAGCGAAAACGGGCTAACAAACTACCGGGTCAAGAGTCAATGGGCTTACGTCAAGGACCGCCTAAGATTTCTAAGCAAAAACGGGCTTACAAACTGCTGGGTCAAGAGTCAATGGGCTTGCGTCAAGGACCGCCTAAGATTTCTAAGAGAAAACGGGCTTACAAACTGTCGGGTCAAGATTCATTGGGCTTACGTCAAGGATCGCCTAAGATTTCTAAGCGAAAACGGGCTTACAAACTGCCGTGTCTAGAGTCAATGGGCTTACGTTAAGGACCGCCTAAGATTTCTTAGCGAAAACGGGCTTACAAACTGCTGGGTCAAGAGTCAATGGGCTTACGTCAAGGACCACCTAAGACTTCTAAGCGAAAACGGGCTTACAAACTACCGGTCAAGAGTTAATGGGCATACATCAAGGACCGCCTAAGATTTCTAAGCGAAAACGGGCTTACAAACTGCCGGGTCAAGAGTCCATGGGCTTACATCAAGAACCGCCTAAGATTTCTAAGCCAAAACGGGCATACAAACTGCCAGGTCAATAGTCAATGGGCTTGCGTCAAGGACCGCCAAAGATTTCTAAGCAAAAACGAGCTTACAAACTGCTGGGTCAAGAGTCAATGGGCTTACGCAAGGACCGCCAAGGATTTGTAAGAGGAAACGGGCTTACAAACTGCCGGGTCAAGAGTCAATGGGCTTGCATCAAGGACCGCCTAAGATTTCTAAGCAAAAATGGCCGTACAAACTGCCGGGTCATGATTCAATGGGCTTACGTCAAAGACCGCCTAAGATTTCTAAGCGAAAACGGGCTAACAAACTACCGGGTTAAGAGTCAATGGGGTTGCGTCAAGGACCGCCTAAGATTTCTAAGCAAAAATGGCCGTACAAACTGCCGGGTCATGAGTCAATGGGCTTACGTCAAGGACCGCCTAAGATTTCTAAGCGAAAACGGGCTTACAAACTGCCGGGTCAAGAGTCAATGGGCTGACGTCAAGGACCGCCTAAGATTTCTAAGTGAAAACAGGCTTACAAACTGTCGGGTCAAGATTCATTGGGCTTACGTCAAGGACCGCCTAAGATTTCTAAGCGAAAACGGGCTTACAAACTGCCGGGTCTAGAGTCAATGGGCTTACGTCAAGGACCGCCTAAGATTTCTAAGCGAAAACGGGCTTACAAACTGCTGGGTCAAGAGTCAATGGGCTTACGTCAAGGACCACCTAAGACTTCTAAGCGAAAACGGGCTTACAAACTACCGGGTCAAGAGTCAATGGGCTTACATCAAGGACCGCCTAAGATTTCTAAGCGAAAACGGCTTACAAACTGCCGGGTCAAGAGTCAATGGGCTTACGCAAGGACCGCCAAAGATTTGTAAGCGGAAACGGACTTACAAACTGCCGGGTCAAGAGTCAATGGGCTTACGTCAAGGACCGCCTGATATTTCTAAGCGATAACGGGCTTAAAAACTGCCGAGTCAAGAGTCAATGTGCTTATGTTAAGGACCGCCTGAGATTTCTAAGCAAAAACGGGCTTACAAACTGCCGGGTCAAGAGTCAATGGGCTTACGTCAAGAACCGACTAATATTTCTAAACGAAAACGGGCTTACAAACTGCCGGGTCAAGAGTCAATGGGCTTACGTTAAGGACCGCCTAAGATTTCTAAGCAAAAACGGGCTTACCAATTGTCGGGTGAAGAGTCAATGGGCTTACGTCAAGGACCGCCTAAGATTTCAAAGCAAAAACGGGCTTACAAACTGCCGGGTCAAGAGTCAATGGGCTTACATCAAGGACCGCCTAAGATTTCTAAGCAAAAACGGGCTTACAAACTGCCGGGTCAAGAGTCAACGTGCTTACGTCAAGGACCGCCTAAGATTTCTAAGCGAATACGGTCTTACAAACTACCGAGTCATTTTACATAAAATCAATGACAACAAATGGGCTTACGTCACATTGGGACCGCCTAAGATTTCTAAGCGAAAACGGGCTTACAAACTGCCGGGTCAAGAGTCAATGGGCTTACGTCAAGGACCGCCTAAGATTTTTAAGCGAAAATGGGCTTACAAACTGCCGGGTCATTTTACATAAAAGAATGACAACAAATGGGCTTACGTCATATTGGAACCGCCAAAGATTTCTAAGCGAAAACGGGCTTACAAACTGCCCGGTCAAGAGTCAATGGGCTTACGTCAAGGACCGCATAAGCTTTCTAAGCGAAAACAGGCTTACAAACTTCCAGGTCAAGAATCAATGGGGTTGCGTCAAGGACCGCCTAAGATTTCTTAGCAAAAATGGCCTTACAAACTGCCGGGTCATGAGTCAATGGGCTTACGTCAAGGACCGCCTAAGATTTCTAAGCGAAAACGGGCTACCAAACTGCCAGGTCAAGAGTCAATGGGCTTACTTCAAGGACCTCCTAAGATTTCTAAGCAAAAACGGGCTTACAAACTGCCGGGTCAAGAATCAATGGGCTTACGTCAAGGACCGCCTAAGATTTCTAAGCGAAAACGGGCTTACAAACTGTCGGGTCAAGAGTCATTGGGCTTACGTCAAGGACCGCCTACGATTTCAAAGCGAAAACGGGCTTACAAACTGCCGGGTCTAGAGTCAATGGGCTTACGTCAAGGACCGCCTAAGATTTCTAAGCGAAAACGGGCTTACAAACTTCTCGGTCAAGAGTCAATGGGCTTACGTCAAGAACCACCTAAGACTTCTAAGCGAAAATGGGCTTATAAACTGCCGGGTCAAGAGTCAATGGGCTTACATCAAGGACCGCCTACGATTTCTAAGCGAAAACGGGCTTACAAACTGCCGGGTCAAGAGTCAATGGGCTTACGACAAGGACTGCCTAAGATTTCTAAGCGAAAACGAGCTTACAAACTGCCGCGTCAAGAGTCAATGTGCTTATACCAAGGACCGCCTAAGATTTCTAAGCAAAAACGGGCTTACAAACTGCCGGGTCAAGAGTCAATGGGCTTACGTCAAGAACCGACTAAGATTTCTAAGCGAAAACAGGCTTACAAACTGCTGGGTCAAGAGTCAATGGCTTACGCATGGACCGCCAAAGATTTGTAAGCAAAAACGGGCTTACAAATTTTCGGGTCAAGAGTCAATGGGGTTACGTCAAGGACCGTCTAAGATTTCTAAGCGAAAACGGGCTTACAAACTGCCGGGTCAAGAGTCAATGGGCTTACGTCAAGGACCGCTAAGATTTCTAATTGAAAACGAGCTTACAAATTACCAGGTCAAGAGTCAACGGGCTTACGTCAAGGACCGCCTAAGATTTCTAAGAGAAAATGGACTTACAAACTACCGAGTCATTTTACATAAAAGCAATGACAACAAATGGGCTTACGTCATATTGGGACCGCCTAAGATTTCTAAGCGAAAACGGGCTTACAAAGTGCCCGGTCAAGAGTCAATGGGCTTACGTCAAGGACCGCCTAAAATTTCTAAGCGAAAACGGGCTTACAAACTGCCAGGTCATGAGTCAATGGGCTTCCGTCAAGGACCACCTAAGATTTCTAAGCAAAAATGGCCATACAAACTGCCGGGTCATGAGTCAATGGGTTTATATCAAGGACCGCCTAAGATTTCTAAGCAAAAACGGGCTAACAAACTGCCGGGTCAAGAGTCAATGGGCTTACGTCAAGGACCGCCTAAGATTTCTAAGCAAAAACGGGCTTACAAACTGCCGGGTCAAGAGTCAATGGGCTTACGTCAAGGACCGCCTAAGATTTCTAAGTGAAAACGGGGTTACAAACTGCCGGGTCTAGAGTCAATGGGCTTACGTCAAGGAACGCCTAAGATTTCTAAGCGAAAACAGGCTTACAAGCTGTTGGGTCAAAAGTTAATGGGCTTACGTCAAGAACTACCTAAGACTTCTAAGCGAAAACGGGCTTACAAATTGGCGAGTCAAGAGTCAATGGGCTTACATCAAGGACCGCGTAAGATTTCTAAGCGAAAACGGGCTTACAAACTGCCGGGTCAAGAGTCAATGGGCTTACGTCAAGAACCGACAAAGATTTCTAAGCGAAAACGGGCTTACAAACTGCTGGTTCAAGATTCAATGGGCTTACATAAGGACCGCCAAAGATTTGTAAGCAAAAACGGGCTTACAAATTATCGGGTCAAGAGTCAATGGGCTTACGTCAAGGACCGCCTAATATTTCTAAGCGAAAACGGGCTTACAAACTGCCGGGTCAAGAGTCAATGGGATTACGTCAAGGACCGCCTAAGATTTCTAATTGAAAACGGGCTTACAAACTGGCGGGTCAAGAGTCAACGGGCTTACGTCAAGGACCGCCTAAGATTTCTAAGCGAATACGGGCTCACAAACTACAGAGTCATTTTACATCAAAGCAATGACAACAAATGGGCTTACGTCACATTGGGACCGCCTAAGATTTCTAAGCGAAAACGGGCTTACAAACTGCCGGGTCAAGAGTCAATGGGCTTACTTCAAGGACCGCCTAAGATTTCTAAGCGAAAATGGGCTTACAAACTGCCAGGTCATTTTACATAAAAGCAATGACAACAAATGGGCTTACGTCATATTGGGACCGCCTAAGATTTCTAAGCAAAAACGGGCTTACAAACTGCCCGGTCAAGAGTTAATGGGCTTACGTCAAGGACCGCCTATGATTTCTAAGCGAAAACGGGCTTACAAGCATGGTGGAATCCGATGAGTATATGGGACCGCGAGAAGGTCTATATACTAGTGTGACGATTCCACTATTTTTCTAGAAACCCCAAAAAGGACTCCGTCCTTCCGACTTTGTAAAAAAAAAAAAAATAGTCTTTTTTCTCTATGTGGTTGAGTCTTTTTCCTTGTTTGTGGGTTTAATCATATTACTCAAAAGGTGTTTGTGGGGCCAACCTAAGATCAACCGTGTTCTTCCAATAGGTCCAATGGCTTCCAATGGCAACAACAACAACGGTGGAAATGATTTCGTGTCCAACAAAGGGTTACTCAATATAATGAAATCAATGGGGGAACAAATGGATAGGATTGTCGAGGATGCCCGCCGTAGAGACAATTTGTGGCAAGCCCGTTTCGATATCGACAAGAGGATTCACAAAGAAGAGGTTTCCGAACTCAAGGCCCGTCTTGATTATGGAAGAAGAATTCACGAGGAAGAGGTTTCCGAACTCAAAGCCCGTTTGCAAGAGCTCACCGACGGCAAAGCAAAGTTCAATGGTAAATCATGCTCAAGTGGCCCGACCCTCAAAAGCTACAAAGGTACCACCAACAACCGAGTTTTCACTCCTCTCCTAGGAGTAACCCAAGCCGAGGCATTTGAAACTTTGGTGGCAAGTGGGAAGGTCAAGCCTTTGGAAGGGTACAAGCCGAAGGCGATACTGAAGAATCATGCACATAGTGAATGGTGCGGCTACCACAAGCATAGTGGCCATACTACCGAAGGGTGCTTCCTTCTCCGAAACATCATCCAAGATTTGATCGACAACGGCGAATTTACTGTGGGTGAAAATCAACCGCTAGAGAATGGCAACATGCAAGAACCCATCAAGGAAAAAGCTTGGTTTTGAAGTGGGCCTTCAACAAGAGATCATGCCACAAGGAGACTACAACGGCAAAGACGACGACAGCAATCTCCGTTTCTCTTTCTCTACCTAGTAGTAGAAAAAAAAAAAGTCAAAGTCCTCTTTTGTGTGCATTAAGTTTTCTTCCTTCTCATGTCAATGTTTGAGTCGATTTTATCAAATAAAAGTCGTTCTTGTCCTCATACACAATTCCAAGTTGTTCAATTTAATTCTTGGCAAAATGATGAAAAGATGTCTAAACAAGTTTTAGAACGAAGGCCATCGCTTGAACGCCTAGGGGCTAAACATCGTGACGAAGGCAACGACATCAACAACAACGGCGAATCCAAGACATCAAGCATGGAGAAAAATCAAGCAAAGTGTTGTTCAAATAGATACCTAGGTCCTAGAATTACTTAATCCCAATCATGTCTACACTTAGGGTCCCCCAATTTTATTAGAACCTTTTTAAGGTGCCCTTAGGATCCTTTGTGATCAGCACAGGTGTATTTCAACTCTTCAACAAGACAAACCAGCAAGAGGAAGCAAATCAGCAGATCAGTTAACAAAGTTGCCGATCAACTCCATGCCGATCAACTTGATACACAAGTTGCCGATCAACAACATGCCGATATAATAGACAGTCTGCACTGTCAGTCAGGTGACATCATTTCATTAAAGTCAACCTTGCTGATTGTCTCTATACTGTTTTATTATAAAGTAGTTTACCTACTCTGTAATGATTTCTACGCCGTCTGACACATAGCTACTTTTAGCTATACTCTGTCTCTACTTGCTTTTGCAGGTAACCGGTTGAGACAAAGGGGTCTTTACCCATCAGACTTTTAAGGCACGCGTATCTTCGCCATTAATGCCAAGGATACTGCATTAAATGCTCCTCACCTACCCAGCTGGAAATTCAAATGTTATCCTTCTTCAACAAGCTAAGACATTAACTCCTCCTATATATAGAGGACTCAGTGCATTGAAGAAGGTTGGTGATTTTAGTGCATTGAAGAGAGTTGGTTGTTTGCAGCATTCATTGAAGCTCAAACATTCCTTGTCCAGATAATCATTAGATCATTTAATAGGACATACACTTGTGCACAAACTCTACAACACTGTTAGTATTCCCGAACTAGATTATTTTAAGGAATACGTTGTCTGAGTTTTCACACACCCACCTGAGTGAGATAAGTTCTTTTGAACTTGCCGCTCAAATACACTTGGTCAGATATTTGCTTTACGATTCATTAAACTTTCTCTAGAATTTAGTCTTTGTATCCGGCAAAGCCGCTCTTGTAATAGACTAGGGATATTTAATAGTGCTCTTAACCCAAATCCAAGTTCTGACCAAACTTGGTAGAGGACGTAGCAGTATTTACACTGTGAACCTCTCCAAATCTCTGTGTCCTCTGTTACTTACTGTCCTTGCCGGTTGGAACTCTATCACCGGCAAATCATTGCTGTTCTTGCTGACTCAACATCATTTCCATTGACCAATCTCTTGAAACTGCATTGAACTTTTAGAAACTACTTTGTGTTTAAACCAAGCTCTCAAAACCTTTTTATAACTGATTTTGTGTGAGTTAAAACAAGTCATATCTTCTCCGCTGCGCTTACTGATAATAGTTTGCAATCTGATAAGTGACTTTGCATTATAAACGTGTTTTCTTTGAAAAGTTTTAATTAGGCTATTCACCCCCCCCCCCTCTAGCCTATTTTCCTACCAATTGGGCCTAACAATTGGTATCAGAGCTTGGAATTTTGAAAGAAATTTCCAAGCTTTGCAGCTTGTTTGCCGATACCATGGCAGGAAAAATCATGCAGTCATTCAACATCACCACCATTCCGTTGTTGAATGTCAACGAGTTTGGTGTCTGGAAATCTCGTATGATAAAGTATATGAACTCAATCGATGACCGGTTGATGAAGGTCATAGAAGGTGGTCCAATCATTCCGTTAAAAGTTTCAACCACCTACAGACCTATTCCCTCCACTCCGCTGACACAACATGCTGATCGAGAAACTGAAGGAAACCCATGTTCAGATTGATGAAACTTTGATTGAGAAACCCAGAGAGGAATGGACCGACGACGACAAACTTTCTGCTGCCCTAGATGGAAAAGCATGCCACATTATCTCATGTGGATTTGATGACAAGCAATACAAACTTATTGACTTGTGCTCCACGGCTCAAGAATGCTGGAACAAGCTCCTTGCATACTTTGAAGGTGACGAGCAGGTGAAGGACAACAGACTCTACGACTGCATTGCTGAGTTTGAATCCTTCAAGAAACAAGATGGTGAATCACTAAGGAGTGCCTACGACAGATTTTGCGAGGTAAGTAATTTATGTGCTTCATTAGGTAAAGTTTATACTATGAAAGATCTTAATATTCGTTTTCTAAGTTCTTTGGGAAATGAGTATCATACTAAGGTCACCGCTGTTAGAGAAGTGAGAGACTTAAACAAGACTTCTATTCAGAATCTTGTGTCTAGTCTATTTCTGTATGAGAGAGAACTGCAAAAACTTAACGTTCTCGACAAAAATTTCAAAAACTTGTCTCTATCAGCTCAGTCACAGATATCCTTTCCTTCAAACAAATTCCCTCCTATAGATCCACCTCAAACATCCTGCAGTTCCAATACCCATGAAATAACCTCAGAAAAACCTATGGAAGAAGACGAATTTGCCGCCTTCGCTAGGAACTACAAAAGGTTTAAAGACTTCAAAAGGATGCAGAAAGGAAACTACCAGCAACCAAAATCCTTCACACCACCATTTCAGAAACCAGCAAGCTACAATAAACCCTCTACTAGTGCTACCGATGGAAAGAACAACAAAGGTGATCTGGTCTGCTTCAACTGTAGAAAACCTGGTCACTTTGCTTCTAAATGTCCTCAACCAAAATATGAATACATGAGGAAGTCATTCAACCAGAGACATCCTAAGTCTAGAAGCTTTGTTGCCGATGAAAGCACAGAAAAGGCCTTGCCGGTTTGGTGTGAAACTGATTCCGATGAAGATGCCGATGAAGATGAAGATGCCGATGTAAGTTTTGTCGCCCTAGATTTGGAAGATGCCGATGTATCATCATTGCCGACTCCAGTCTACCGAGATCCATCTCCACCAAGAACTCCAGTCAAAGAAGAATATGCTGGAAGACCTCAACCACACTTCAAAGAAATAAGTGTCAAAGCTGAAAACCCATATGGATACAAAGTACACCAAGTGGGAACCTCACTCTATGGCCAGTGTAACTCTTCTCAATTCACCACCATCAAATCAAAATCCTTACCGATGACCAGAAAACTATTATTCAATGAACAATCTAGCATTGCCAAAAACATATCAAAACCCATCTCTTCCCTACCTGACTTCTCTCCTGGACCCATTGCCTCTGCTCCTAAAATTTTAGCTGATCCTTGTCCTGAAATATCCAAAGCTGAAATGATAGAGACAATGGATGAACTTTTTATCGATCATGAGAAGCTGAGTAGCGTTCATAAAGTGATGGCTGCTAATTTCAAAAGAATTTCTAACGAGAATAGCTCGCTTATGTCTGAACTTTCAGTTCTCAAAGGACACGAGCTTGAGTCTATTTCTTTAAAGAAAGAAAACCTGGATCTCAAATGCCAAGTAGCAGTATTGATAGCTCAGATCGAAGATCTTGTGAAAAGAAACAATCATCTCTCAAGGATTGTTGATTCTTACACAAAATCTAGAGTTGCTGTTGAAACTATCCTACAGACCCAAATGTCATATAAGGACCAATCTGGGTTAGGATTTGATTCCAGCAGCAGTAGCTCTACTGAAACTTGTGCTACCGAGAAAAAGGATGAGAAAGTTGAATGTAGTCCTGTTAACTCAGTGCACAAGGATGCTAAGCCAATATACAGTGCTGTGGCAATGAAGTATCCTAAGAACCAGAACAAAAGGAATGATAAGCACAAACAAAGATATGTTAAGGTTGCTGATACTGAGTCTGCCGATAACGGTATTCTTGGTGAATACATCAGCAGAGCAAGTGCTGCCGATCTGACCTCCTCTGCCGCCGATGGACAAGTGCCTAAAAAGGTAACTGCCAAAGGTAAACAGAATGGAAAGAAAGGCAACACTGGCACCTTTAAACCTACTAAGTTTGTGCCTGCTCAATTCCCTAGTTCTGCCGATGCACCAACTAAACAGAATGATATTCTACCGACTCCACAGCCTATCAGTCAAGTGAGATGTTCTAATTGTTTTGATTATGGTCACAAGGCTCATGAATGCCTCTTGAAGCATCTATCTGGACCCACTGAGGTTACATCCTCTAGTGGTGGCCAGATGTGGTTGCCAAAGAGGAACTAACCCTCGGACCCATGAATAAGGGGGACCATAAGCATACTGTTTTATTTCAGGAATGCCTTCATGGCCTCAACTGGTGCAAGCAAGGATTTGTGGATTCTAGATAGTGGCTGCTCAAGACATATGACAGGATTTGCAGATCTTCTTGCCGACATTATCGAAGCATCAGGTCCCCCAGTAGTGTTTGGTGATAATGCCAGAGGAAAAATCGTCGGTATTGGTACCATCAAGAGAGGTGCAGTTACTGTACAGAAGGTCTCTCTAGTGGATGGTCTGAAACACAACCTTCTATCAATATCACAATTCTGTGATAAAGGAATGCAATGCGTATTTACTACTTCCAGTTGCTATGGTGAAAGACATTGCTTCCAATGAGACTCTTCTCACTGCCAAACGAAAGGTAACATTTATGCAGTAGACTTAAGTGCTATTACTGGTGTTGCTAATGTTTGTTTTGTAGCTAAGAACATCAGTGAGAACTCATGGCTATGGCACAAGAGACTCAGTCACTTGAACTTCAAATACTCTATCCAAGCTTGCCGGTTCAAATCTTGTTACCGGTCTGCCTCAAGTGTCTGCTGATCAAGCAAAGAAATGCAAGGCCTGCCAGCTTGGAAAACAACATAAGTCATCTTTCCGAAGCAAGCCCTGCATGTCAACTTCTAAGTGCCTCCAATTGCTACATATGGATCTATTTGGCCCACATCTACAGCAAGTATCGGGGGAAGTAGATACACCTTGGTTGTAGTAGATGATTTCTCTAGATATACTTGGGTGGAAACTTTCAGTCACAAAGATGACACCTATGCTGTTGCCACCAAGTTATTCAGACTACTACAAACTCAGAAAGAAAGCGATATCATCAGTATGAGATCAGACAACGGCACTGAATTCAAGAACAATGTATTGCTCAGTACTGTGATGATCATGGTATAGACCACAACTTCTCAGCTGCGGTACACCACAACAAAATGGTGTTGTTGAGAGGAAGAACAGAACTCTCATGAAGCTGGTAAGACCATGATTGCCGAAGCCAGGCTGCCGAAGTACTTTTGGGCTGAAGCGATCAATACAGCCTGCTTTACCCAGAAAAGATCTCTAATCAACAAAATTCCATAACAAGACTCCTTATGAACTCTGGAGAGGCAGAATTCCCAACATTGGATTCTTCAAGATATTCGGCTGCAAAATGTTACGTGCTATACAATGGAAAAGAGCACAGAGGTAAATTTGATGAGAAAGCCGATGAAGGAATCTTTGTGGATACGCTAAACACAGTAAGGCCTTTCGAGTTTTCAATAAGAAACTTTTGAAAATTGTTGAATCTGTTCATGTAACCTTTGATGAATTTGATTTGTTAGAGTCTGACAAGGCTCCAAATAGTACTAATGTGTCTAGTGCTCATGAGACAGGTGAATCCAGTAATACTAATCCTGCAGATCAAGTACCAGCTGCTGATCCAGTCATTTTCAGCAGAAGAATCAGCAGATGCTCCGTATTTTCCTTCATCAGCAGAACCAGAACCTGCTGATGAATTTCATAATCCGTTTGCCGATGCAAACTCTGCTGATCATCCTGAAGACAGATCTAGCCCTCAACCAATTTCTGTTATAAGACCTATTCCTCCAAGCTTTCATCCACCTCTCACTCAAAGTTCTTCTCCTATACCTTCTGCTGATCTTGATCCTCCTCTAGAATCCTTACAACAAGAATCAGTAAGACAAGATGTGCCGAGAGAAGTCAGAATTGTTCGTGATCATCCATTAGAAAATGTGATTGGTGATGTCTTTGGTCCCAGATTAACAATGAACCTTAGTAGAGCATTTGCTGAAAGCCTTTTCCCATCTGCTATGGTCTCCGATATAGAAACCAAAGAAGACTGAAGAAGCTCTTGCCGATCCTAGTTTGGTTGAAGCCATGCAAGAGGAACTGAATCAGTTTGAAAGATGCAAAGTATGGGAACTTGTGCCAAGACCAACTTCTCAGCAAGTTATTGGTACTAAGTGGGTTTACAGGAACAAAATTGGATGAAGCTGGGAAAATCATTAGAAACAAAGCAAGGTTAGTTGCTAAAGGCTACCGTCAAGAGGAAGGAATCGACTACGATGAGACATTTGCTCCTGTTGCAAGATTGGAAGCTATAAGATTTTCTTAGCCTATGCTGCCTTCAAGGAATTCAAGCTATATCAAATGGACGTGAAAAGTGCCTTCCTGAATGGAGAACTCCAAGAACTAGTCTATGTTGAACAACCACCAGGTTTTGAGGACTCCAAGAAGCCTGATCATGTCTACCGATTGAAGAAAGCACTCTATGGCTTAAAGCAAGCCTCAAGATCATGGTATGAAACCCTTTCTAAGTTCTTACTTAGCAATGGCTTAGGCTTCACTCGAGGTAAAATCGATACTACTTTATTTGTTGCCAAGCATAAGGGTCATTCATTGTTTGTTCAAATTTATGTCGATGATATTATTTTTGGTTCCACTAACGAATCCCTTTGCAAGAGAGATTTGAGAAACTGATGCAGAGCAAGTTCGAGATGAGCATGATGGGTGAACTAACATATTTCCTTGGACTGTAAGTCAAACAAACCCATGAAGGAATATTCATCAGTCAAGCCAAGTATGCCAAAGAACTTATCAAGAAGTTTGGCTTTGACAATGCTCACTCTCAAAGCACACCGATGGGCACTAACATTCATTTAGATAAGGATGAGTCTGGTAAGAAAGTAGACATGACTGTCTACCGAGGTATGATAGGCTCACTCCTCTATCTTACTGCCAGTAGACCAGATATTATGTTTGCTGTTTGTGTTTGTGCCAGGTTTCAAGCTGACCCTAGGGAATCCCCATTTGCAGGCTGTTAAAACGTATTATTAAATATTTATGTGGCACTGCTAACCTTGGATTATGGTATGCAAGAGATTCATCTTTCAATCTTATAGGTTATTCAGATGCAGACTTTGCAGCTTGTAGGGTGACCAGAAAGAGTACAAGTGGAACTTGCCAATTTCTTGGTGATAGATTGGTGTCTTGGTCCTGTAAGAAGCAAGCATCAATTTCCACTTCCACTACTGAAGCTGAGTACATAGCTGCCGGCAGTTGCTGTTCACAGATTCTATGGATGAAGCAGCAGCTGGTTGACTATGAAGTACCATCTCAAATTTGTCCCATCTATTGTGACAACCAATCAGCAATTTCAGTATCAAACAATCCGGTCATGCATTCCAAAACCAAGCACATAGACATCAAGTATCACTTTCTGAAGGAACATGTTGAAAAAGGGGAATGTAGTGCTGCTCAAAGTTCATACCGATTACCAAAGAGCAGACATACTGACAAAGCCCTTAGATCAGAAAAGATTTGAATTTCCTCAGAGGTGAATTAGGTATGATTGATTTTTATGGTTAAAATTGTGCTAACTTTGCTACTTGTGTTAGTCTGCCGATCAAATCAGCAGAGCATCAATTATCTTGCTGACCACGGACATGCCGACAAAATCTTGCCGATTCAATCATCTTGCCGATTCTATCTATATATCTTGCCGATTCAATCATCTTGTCGATTTCTATCTATATATCTTGCCGATTCAATCATCTTGCCGATTCAATCATTTGCCGATTCAAGCTATCTTGCCGATTGATAAAATCAAATCAGCACGTCTCTGCAAAAGTTAAGATTCCTGACACATGACGTAGAAATCAAATCAAAAGGTACATCGGTCCCACCATCTCCCTGACACGTGTGTGTACCTCTCTTATCCAAAATCGTGTCAAGATGTATTCCATTTAATGCGATACATCAGCAGGTAAACAGGTCATCATCACTTCTATTTTATTTTTGACTAATTTACCCTTTCTCCCTCTTACTTTTAACTGTTCACCTTACCGATTTGTGTGCGCATTAATTTTTGCGTGCGCACGGTCTCCGAGACAAAAGGTAAGTTATTTCTCCCCCTTGCCCTTTCATATTCTCTCTCTCCCCCATAACATATATAACGCCTTTCAAAATTCCATTAAGCTCTTTCTCCGCCATTTTTCTCTCTGCTCTCTATTCTCTCTATCTCTCCTCTTTCCAGATTACCAATTCATCGTTTTATTTGTTCATCTATTCATAATCTGGTAAGAGTTAATGTTTATCTCTTGCTCATTTCTAATCATCTATGGTTTGATTTGTCTTTATGTCTAACATTGAGAGTTGTTTGAGTAATTTTGCAGACAATGTCCGGCGAAAAAGATATCTACGGAGGCTATGTTGACTCCGACTACTTCAACGATGAAGCCGACGGGGTTTTCTTGAAGAATCTTCTTATTGGGTCCTTGCTTGATTCGTTCATCACTCCATCAGGAGTTAGTTTCAGTATTTGTGGATCTTGTCAAAGAATTCTTCTCCAACTCTTCAGTTGTCCGCGCTCGTGCTGATTTCCTCCGTTATCGTCTCCATCAATTCTACTGTTTTGGGCGTGCAGATTCTCTATTTCTCCCTCTTCTATCTCTGAGTTTTTCCCAATCTTGGGATGAAGGGTTGAGTGCTCTAGTTGATGAGCAGGAACTGGATAGGGCTTGGATTATCATGAGAGGTGCTGGCACAAGGCTGAGTGGCACTAATCATCTGAAGATTCATTAATCCCCGAGATACTATGCTTTGGCTGAGATAGTTGATAGATGTCTCATTTGCCGATCTGGATCCCACAGAAATATTACTGATGTGCAATTTGAAGCTATGGCCGCCATTGTTCTGCAGATTGAGTTCAACTGGTGTGCCTACATATTCAGGATTATCGCTACGGCTGCTGATAAGTGGGGCTTCTGACAGATTGAAGAACAAGGCCAATCCTGGAAAAGGGATGCCATTATCTGTTGATAATATGATTCTGAGGAGAAATGCCATGTAGTGGCTGCCGATCGCTTTCCATCCAGCTTGCCTTTCAATAGGTTGAAGTTCTTTGATGCTAAGGATTGGAAAAGGATTTCAAAGAATGCTTCCAGTGCCGATGCCCCTTCTGTGGCTCCTGCACCTGTTGTTTCTAAAAGGAAGAAAAAGGCAAAGACCATTCCTTCAGTTGCTTCTCAATCAGCAGCAGTCTCTACTCCTGCTACTTCAACAGATAGGATTCTTGCCGATCTACTCCTGGTGCTCCAAAGAAAAGGAAACTGATAAAGGTTGCCGATCAAGTGGTGACAAAGAAGGTGAAGCTTGCCGATGAAGTTCCTTCTTCCACTATTCCTCCTGCTGATCCAGAGCTAAGCTAATTAGGTTTGCCCCTGCTCATCTTGCCGGTGCTTCCCTATCTACCGATCCTGCTGTCAAGGTTGAAATTCCTGATGAAGAATTCACTGATGACTTTGTCGATGGCAAAAGTATTGAGGATGTCATTGAGAAGCTCAAGTCTCAGACTCCTAGGAAATGCGCTCCAATCAGAAACCCAACTTTCCACACCTTCTACAAGAACCCTTGGTCCTTCACCAACAAGGTCTTGATCAAGAAATGGGTCTTTCCGATTGACCATCTGCCTCCCTTTATTCGTCGTCTTCTTCAGTTCATGAAGAGATGAAAGACACTGTCACTCCCGGAAATCCTGCTGATTATGTTGATCAAAGGAGTTTGGACAGACGGACTGATATGTGGAAAGAGAAGTTTGTACCTCTATCAAAGTTCAAGCAGTTGAAAGAGGCTGAACTAAAGCTCAATTTTTGGTCGGTATTTTGAATTCCTACCACTTTCCTGGAACCAGATCTATCTCTTTCATGACAGAATTAGACAAGATATGATGGTTCAGGATGTATGGATTATCTACGCCAGGACTTTCAATCAGCTCTCTCAATTCACAGAGTTTGATCCTTATCAGATAGGCAGAATGGAGAATAATGAAGATCTTCTGACCTACAATGATGACGAGGCTCCTGCTGACAGTCCTCTCAATGCACACTTCTTCAGATCAGTCAAGAAAGTCACTATGGACTTGATTGACAAATCCAATGAAATTTCTGCTGAAGCAAGATGCCGATCGCCTAGCTGCCGAAAATCTTGCCGATCCATCTGCTCAAGCTCCTTCTCCCAGCAGCAGCAAGACTTTATCTGATGCCGATGGTCATTCTGCCGATGATGTAGATGCTGCTGATAATTCTTTTATTGCCGATGGTGACTCTGCTGACGGTGATTCTGATGCTGATAATGATGATGGTGCTGATTTGCTTGGTGATTTGGTCTGTGCTCACAAAAACACTGCTGACTCTCCTTCCACTTCAGTTACAACAGATAGTGACAAGATGCCAATCAGAACTGTCATGGCTAAAGCTTCCACTACTGAAGTCTTTGCAGAATCTGTATTTGAGGGTGATAGTAGTGTTGAAGGAAGGCATGCCGATGATTCTATCAAAGATATAGTGGAATTTCATGTTGAGGCAAACTTCAGACACTCAACCCTCTGATGGGTCTATCTGCCGACCTTGCTGCTCCAGTTGAGACAAACTATGGACACTCAACAGGTGGATGTATGTTTCAGGAGGGAACTTGCTGAAAAAGTGACTAATGAGACAACTGCTGACACTCATCTTACTGAGAAAACTACAGACACTCAGTTAATATCAGTCACCCCTGAAATACAGATTGTTCCTCCTACTGGAATCAAGGAGGTTGTGGAGTTGGGAGGAGGTGCTGATGATAGTACTCCTAATATGGATGCTAACATTGCTGCTAGTCTACAGTTTGAAGAGATTCTTCATCAGCCTTTGTTCAGCTTGCCGTCCGTTATCATCCCCTCTTACCGGCTCCTGCTGCTGCTCATGCCGATGTAGATCATGCTGATGAAGCTGATCCTGTTGCTGCTCGTGCCGATGTAAATCATGCCGATGAGATAGATCCTGCTGATACATGGTGGTTGGAGAACAAGCCTTTGTGATCCTGATGCTGTTGATACCTCCACCACCCAGCTATGATTATTTTCTCAATGGGAAGGATAGATGGTATGTGCTCATTTCTTCCAGCTGATCACCACTTCCAATCATTCATCCCCAATGGTAACCAGCCATTCACAAATTTGGACCGCCTCTCTTCACTGTTCATCCAAGGTTATCCTTCAGTATACCTTAGGCAAATGTCCACTCCCATTCGGCAAAGGACCACCCTAATGTAACCAAGCATAACATTCTCTCCAGGAGGTTCTACCAGTGATAGTCCAATCTATCTTCCCTGGATTCTCAATGATGATGACATTGTTCGTACAAAGGGAAAGACTCCTCGGATTTCTAGACTTAAGAAGAAAGTGGTCTATGACCCAATCGATCTAGACCAGGACAGATAAAGATTAGAGGGTGATCTACCCTTCCCCGGTCCTTCTCCAACTGAAGTGTGCATTACTACAAATGGATGGATGAGAAGCTGCTTGATGATCAATGATCTGCTGACTGACATCATTGAAGTTAGGCATACCAATCCTCGTGGCCTTCTTTATTTAATCAAGTCTGCCGCTTTGGCTATGACTCTGCCATTATTCCATCCTCGTCAGTGTGCCGATCATCTAGTCTATACTCAAGGCTGATGAATGCCGGGTTAATGACTATGATTCTTGAGGTCGTGCTTACTTGAACTTAATCTTGGCTACCTTCCTTCACTTGAAGACGGTGGTATATTTCATCTGCCGACTGATCGTGCTGTTATAGTTCATCCTGCTTTTTCCTTTGCCGATCTTTCGTGCCGATGATTCTGATGACTCCATTGTCTCAACTTTTGTCCCTACCGATTTCTTCTCTTCTGCTGATGATGCTGCCCTTCAATGGTTCTTACTTATTCCTGCGCTCCTGTTCCTCCCTCTCCATCTCAGCCGATCTTGATCTCCTCTGATGATGAGATGATGACTGATGATGTGCTTATTGAAGATGCTGATCTGAATAATAAAGATTTTATCCCTTCAATTGTGCTCCCGACGTCTGCCAGTATTTTCCAGCCGACCATCGTCAACAGTCTGTATGAGTATTTGAAAGTTTAGTGAAGGCGATTTCACAAATCAGCAAGTGCCTGCCACTCGTGCTGATGTTGGTGATATGGCTCTTTCTGTTGGTGACCTGGTTAAGGATGTTCATAAAGACCTGGTTAAGCGTCTACGTAAGTCCAATCAGGAGGAGGAGAATACTCTGGTTAAAGAATTGAAAGCTCTCCTTGCTGACAGAGACGAGCGTATTATGGCTCTTTCTGAATCCTTGGGGACAACTCATAGCATTCAACAGAATCTTGTTGATAATCAGAGGCTGCAGATAAGAGATATGGGAAGGACTTGAAACAGAATTGTCTAAGACCAAAAGCTGCCCTTGCCGAAGCTAATCTGAAGATAGCTGCTCTTGAAGCCAACAACAAGATGCTGTCTGAAAGATTGGAAAGTGCGCAGAGAAGACAGAGCAAAGCAAAGAGGAAAGCTGAAAGAAAAGAAGAAAGAGCAAGGAAGAAGGCTAGGAAGACTGAATCTACAAGGACTCAACTCCAGCAGCAGATCCCAAGATTTCTGATCCTCCAGCTGCTGATCCTTGAGTCACATAGCCTATGATGTAGATATCTTATTGAAGACCTTCACAGACAAATTGTCTTTGCTTATAAATTTTTTATTGTGCTAATATGTTTTTTCTTATATTTGTGTTGTTATCTGCATTATTCTGTGCTATTTCCTTTTGCAGATCATCACTCTTGCCGATTCCTTGAACCGGCTTCACCATTTATTTTGGTGAATCCACCTTTTGCATTAGACATCTAGTGTGGACTTACCTTAGGATTTGGTTATAACTAGATATCCTTAGAAATCTTTTCCTAAGATAAGTGATGTCTTTAGCTTTAAGGGTGATTGGACTTAAGTAATTAGGAGGAGATTGTTGTTTAAATAGATACCTAGGTCCCTAGAATTACTTAATCCCAATCATGTCTACACTTAGGGTCCCCCAATTTTATTAGAACCTTTTTAAGGTGCCTTAGGATCCTTTGTGATCAGCACAGGTGTATTTCAACTCTTCAACAAGACAAACAGCAAGAGGAAGCAAATCAGCAGATCAGTTAACAAAGTTGCCGATCAACTCCATGCCGATCAACTTGATACACAAGTTGCCGATCAACAACATGCCGATATAATAGACAGTCTGCACTGTCAGTCAGGTGACATCATTTCATAAAAGTCAACCTTGCTGATTGTCTCTATACTGTTTTATTATAAAGTAGTTTACCTACTCTGTAATGATTCTACGCCGTCTGACACACATAGCTACTTTAGCTATACTCTGTCTCTACTTGCTTTTGCAGGTAACCGGTGGAGACAAAGGGGTCTTTACCCATCAGACTTTTAAGGCACGCGTATCTTCGCCATTAATGCCAAGGATACTGCATTAAATGCTCCTCACCTAACCCAGCTGGAAATTCAAATGTTATCCTTCTTCAACAAGCTAAGACATTAACTCCTCCTATATATAGAGGACTCAGTGCATTGAAGAAGGTTGGTGATTTTAGTGCATTGAAGAGAGTTGTGTTGTTTGCAGCATTCATTGAAGCTCAAAACATCCTTGTCCAGATAATCATTAGATCATTTAATAGGACATACACTTGTGCACAAACTCTACACACACTGTTAGTATTCCCGAACTAGATTATTTTAAGGATATACGTTGTTCTGAGTTTTCACACACCCACCTGAGTGAGATAAGTTCTTTTGAACTTGCCGCTCAAATACACTTGGTCAGATATTTGCTTTACGATTCATTAAACTTTCTCTAGAATTTAGTCTTTGTATCCGGCAAAGCCGCTCTTGTAATAGACTAGGGATATTTAATAGTGCTCTTAACCCAAATCCAAGTTTCTGACCAAACTTGGTAGAGGACGTAGCAGTATTTACACTGTGAACCTCTCCAAATCTCTGTGTCCTCTGTTACTTACTGTCCTGGGCGTGGAACTCTATCACCGGAACATCATTGCTGTTCTTGCTGACTCAACATCATTTCCATCGACCAATCTCTTGAAACTGCATAACTTTTAGAAACTACTTTGTGTTTAAACCAAGCTCTCAAAACCTTTTATAAACTGATTTTGTGTGAGTTAAAACAAGTCATATCTTCTCCGCTGCGCTTACTGATAATAGTTTGCAATCTGATAAGTGACTTTGCATTTTTAAAACGTGTTTCTTTGAAAAAGGTTAATTAGGCTATTCACCCCCCCCCTCTAGCCTATTTTCCTACCAATTGGCCTAACACAAAGTTTTCAAAAGGGGGATCAAAAAAAAAAAAAAAAAAAAAAAGCTCACTAGGTTGAAGTCATCAAATCAACCTAGGCAAAAGTTAGAGCACAAAAAAAAAATAAAAAAAAAAATAAATCCCCCTCAATCAAAAGTACAAGATCAACATCATTCCACCGATGAACGCGAAGCAACAATTCATCACGGCGAATGGAGAATCAACAGAACTACGGTGACCTGAGCCTCTCACTGGAGGAACGTAGGCAACCTGCGAGTCCGGTCTCATGCAAGAAAGAATATATGTTTAGCCCTAGCGCGTTATGGTGATCGGCCTTCATCTCGAACTTGTCAAGACATGTTTGTACGATTCATTTGCCAATGATTAATCACCAAAAGATTGAACAATTTTCTTAGATTTGGAATCATTTCGCGTTCCTTGTCGAGTCTAGGGACTTCTATTCTTTCTGCATACTCCCAATTTGTTGCAATCAATTGGGGCTTTCCTTCTCTTCTCTCTTAATGACTTACTTGCCTTCATGAGTCATTCAAAAATGGTCAATACATGAAGTCAATACTAGGGACACTTCCCTAATCAAGTCAATGTCACTCACCTTTAGTGACAAGAGGTCTCCACCGCAAAATCACATGTCTTATCTCCTCAGCTTGAGTCAATGCACACTCCCTCATTAATCGAGTCAAAATGAAGACGCAAAAGAGATGCCCGCTAGATTGAAAACCCAAAAGGGCGGTCTAGGCAAAAAACGGGTGCGTCATAAAAAAAATGAGAGAGTAAGAGAGAGAAGGGAAAGAGAAATGAGATCTCCGGCCTCTAAAGAAGACAACTACACGAGCTCTACATTGGATCTCCTCAGCAAGTCAATTCCCACCGAGTCAACTTGGGATTGCAAAAGACTCGACAAGATATGGCACCATCAAAGGTTGTTTTGGGTTATTGGCATCATTCTCCAGCAGTGTGTATTTTTGGATTCATGAAAAGAAGGCCCGTGGTAGCCAAGACCTATCCGAGAACGAGCCCATCATAAAAGGGCACGAGTTGCACAAATAATCCCTAGCTAGTCAATTGGCTTGGGAAACAAATAGCAACAACATGTGTCTCAGTTTTCAAAGCTTCTTCAAGTATGTGCTTCTAAAGTACGCCGAAAGGCTCCCGAGAAATGGAGTAGCTCTTGCCATGTCCTCTCATGTTTGTTCCCTCGCTCGAGGATGAGTCACTCTTGCTTTGCTCAACAAATTGTGACGCCCTAGGGGCTATGTGACTCAAGGACAAGGACTTCTTTGCTTCACTTGACAATCAATACGCCTAGAGGCTATGTTCGAGAAAGATGTGTGAGACTATCCTCAAAGTCTCCCAAAAGGGATGTCAAAAAGCCCTCTTGTCGCATGTGCCCCGTGCTCATTCCCCCAATCAAGGATGGAACCTTTCTCACAATCAATGATGGCACTCTAAGGGCTACGGTCAAGTCTTAAAGGCTCTGTTGGTCCCAGAGACACAACAAGGGTATGAAGAGGCTAGAGGGGGGGGTGAATAGGCTATTTAAAATTTCAACCCTTTTTGAAAATTCAACCTTTATGCTTACACTTGAATTTTGCGACTACGCGGTCAAGTATAAAATGCACAGCGGAAGTTTTCGTTAAAAACAAGTTGAGTTGATTTTAGACACGTATAATGCGGTAGGCAGATAATGCGGTAGGTGAGTTTGCGGTAGGCAAATCTGCGGTAGATAGGGGTGAGGTAGGTTAAGAGATTGAAAAACTTGTGTCTCAGAGGTTTTAGGCAAATGATAAGTTGGTCAGAATTTAGCTAAGGCATGAGGTAGACAACAAACACAATTCACAATTGTTCTTAAATCTGAAAGATTAAACACTAAAAGACAAACAAGATTAATATGAACAAGTGAAGAACAATATGAACAAGATGAACAAGACTTAAAGTAAATTTGCAGAAAGGTAAAGTGCAGTAAGTAAATGACACAATGATTTGGAAAGGTTCGATCTGTTAAAGATCTACGTCCTTTACCAAGATAGTCAGTCTTGGATTTTGAATGGAGGATGTATAATCTCTGAGTACAGATTACAAAGATGAAGAACTGAATTAACTCCTATTTTCTATGAAGAACAATCCTAGACTTAGACCAGTGTTCCCTAATGATTCAATCTATGTGATTGATCAATCGGGGTGAGTGTGTGTGTAAGAATCAAGAGCTCTTTGAAATCTATATGATTTTAGAGCCTAATGAATCTTGTGTTGAGAGCTTGAGATTTGATCTTGAAGGTTGCTGGAGATTTGTTGAAACTTGAGGTTGAGTGCTTGAAGATTCAAAGGATTCTGGAAATCTTGAGTATGATCTTCATCACCAAGAATTTCAACAGCAATTTCTCTCTTGGAATCTCAGCTCGTCTTCAATGAAGAATCAAGGTCTATTTATAGCCTTGAAGGAGAAACTAGCCGTTTGAATTGTTGGAGGGCAAGTTTGGAGGACAATGACTGTGATTTCTAATTGGAGCCCCAGTCTGAGTTGTCCTTTTGTTGCAGAGTCATGGTGGTCCAACTGTACTAAAATGACAGTTGTATTCAAATTTGAATTTGAATTTGCAACGTTCTAAACTAACCAGGTAAGGACACACGTGTGACCATGGTTAAGTTTGAACAAACTTGAGTTTCTTCAACCATGGTTCCATGCGGGTAGAGTTAACTTGCGGTAGGATGGAACCATGTGGCAAGATGGATTGCATGAGGTAACCTTGGGCTAAGCCTATTCAACTATAAAGTGGACTATTCTATAAAGTGGACTATTCTAAATGAAGTACAAGTGGACTATTCTAAATGAAGTACAAGTACTTCTTACAATATAATGCGGTAGGGGGCGCCATCTACCTTGCTAGAGGAAGCCTCTGCGTAGGTTCATCCATGGCAATACCCTTTCATCTTTGCCTTGCCAGTTTGTTTCTTAAGGTAGACATAGTTGAACTCTAGTTTCTTCTTTGGTTCTTGTCCTACACCTTTTGAAACATGATGTTTAGCCTTCGACCCTTCCAAAGTTTGTTGGGTAAATTCTCATCTCTTTCACAACAAGATGCACATTTAAAGTTGTCATTATTTGAAATCCTAAGCCTTCCTTATCACCACTAGCTTTGGGATTCTAAGATTTGTTCCATAGTGACACGAGAATTGGTCCACTCATTAGTGATCTTTTTCAAGTCATTTATCTCAGCGACCAATTCATCATTTTTAACTTTAAATATAGCATTTTGTTCTTCTAAGAAACGGTTTCGATCAGTAAGAGGAGTCATGCTCTTGATCTGCTCCTTAAGGAGGGTGAGTTCAGATCTTAGTAGAGATTTCTCCGTCTTAAGCTGGGAAATTTCTTCAGTTGAAAGTGCTAAAGCTTCCTTCATGCCAGAAAACTTACTAATTTACCTGTTCAGCTTTTGCAAACATCTTTTCTTGTTCATCGGGGGAAATGTCAAACTTGACTTGAGGTGTGGTAGACAGAACTTCCTTCACTTTGGGGTTTAGTAGAGCCTTCTTTGCTGCACTAACATCACATCTTTGAAAATAGAAGATCACCATTTTTTTGAACCGGAGTTAGGATCCTTTTTCAGCAAGTTCATCGGCCGTATACTTATCCGTTTAGGTTTTGCATTTGGTGAGCGACGACTTTTATTATCATCCTCATCATCGGACTGAACGACCAAACAAATGTGACCTTCTTCAGAACCTCATCACTTTCATCAGAGTCTGACTCTATCCAAGTAGCTACTCTTTTGAGGTAGATTCTTCTTCAGCCATCATTCCCTTTTGCTTTGAATACCTTGGAGTAAAGTTACTTTTCTTCTTCATATACTCATACTTGGGAATTGGACATTCTGATGCGAAGTGACCTGGTTTCCTGCAATTAAAACAAACAAGATCTTCTTTCTTCTTGGAGAAGTTGAAGTTCTCTTTTTTCTTTGAAGGGCTGCTCCTTGAAAACCTTGTTGGAGCTTTGCTTGTTGATCGGGTCTTGCTGTCTTTCTGATTTTTTGGAATCTTTTCACGAACATAGAAAAAATCATCATCATCCATATTAAGTAAATCTGATGTGGAGATTTTTTGATCTTCTTCCTCGATCACTTCTTCCTTTGAGCAAACCAACGATAAGCTCTTTGTTTTTCCTTCCATTTCAGCAATGTTGTTAAGCTTGATATCAAAGACCTTGAGGTTGGCATAGAGGCTTCTAAGAGACATGTCATCTAGTAGCTTGGTATCTTCAAGAGTATTTCTTTGTGTAGATATTGCGAACCAAGAGCGGCAAGAAAATTAACATTAATTTCTTTCTTGGTAAGCTTCTTTCCGAGTGCTGTATAAGTACTCACGATCTCACAATAACGATCGTAAGTGGCTCTAAGTGATTCACCGGGATCTTAGCAAAGTTGTTGAATCTTCTTTGAATTGCAAACTTTTTGCTTTCCTTGCAAGCTTGATCTCCTTCGATGTAATCTTCAATTGCATCCCAAAGTTCTTTTGCAGTAGAAACATTCCATGATCTGTCGACGCTGTGACGTACTCAAGGTGCTTAGAAGTATACTTTTTGCTTTCACATCCATTCCAAACCAGTCTTTTTCTCTTCATCGGTCCATTCAGCTTTTGGTTTCTTGATAGTCGGATTTGCACCATTGGTTTCTGGATCCGGATTAGCTTTCATTGGGAAGTATGGTCCAATGGTAAGACAATCACCAAGTTGCTCATCCATGGAGTAGAACTGAGTTAGAATGTTGTGCTTCCATACGTCAAAATTATCTTCGTCGAACGCTGGAACGTGAGTGAAGTTAACCGTTGCCATAGTTTTCTGACTTGCCATTTTGAATCGGCACCCAAGCTGTTAAGCTTGAAAAACAGAAGTTTTATAAAGGTGTTTGCTCTGATACCACTTGTTGGTCCCAGAGACACAACAAGGGTATGAAGAGAGGCTAGAGGGGGGGGGGGTGAATAGCCTATTTAAAATTTCAACCCTTTTTCAAAATTCAACCTTTATGCTTACACTTGAATTTTGCGGTAGATAAAAACTACGCGGTCAAGTATAAAATGCACAGCGGAAGTTTTCGTTAAAAACAAGTTGAGTTGATTTTAGACAAGTATAATGCGGTAGGCAGATAATGCGGTAGGTGAGTTTGCGGTAGGCAAATCTGCGGTAGATAGGGGTGAGGTAGGTTAAGAGATTGAAAAACTTGTGTCTCAGAGGTTTTAGGCAAATGATAAGTTGGTCAGAATTTAGCTAAGGCAATGAGGTAGACAAACAAACACAATTCACAATTGTTCTTAAATCTGAAAGATTAAACACTAAAGGACAAACAAGATTAATATGAACAAGTGAAGAACAATATGAACAAGACTTAAAGTAAATTTGCAGAAAGGTAAAGTGCAGTAAGTAAATGACACAATGATTTGGAAAGGTTCGATCTGTTAAAAGATCTACGTCTTTACCAAGATGGTCAGTCTTGGATTTTGAATGGAGGATGTATTAATTCTCTTGAGTACAGATTACAAGGATGAAGAACTGAATTAACTCCTATTTTCTATGAAGAACAATCCTATACTTAGACCAGTGTATCCCTAATGATTCAATCTATATGATTGATCAATCGGGGTGAGTGTGTGTGTAAGAATCAAGAGCTCTTTGAAATCTATATGATTTTAGAGCCTAATGAATCTTGTGTTGAGAGGCTTGAGATTTGATCTTGAAGGTTGCTGGAGATTTGTTGAAGACTTGAAGGTTGAGTGCTTGAAGATTCAAAGGATTCTGGAAATCTTGAGTATGATCTTCAATCACCAAGAATTTCAACAGCAATTTCTCTCTTGGAATCTCAGCTCGTCTTCAATGAAGAATTCAAGGTCTATTTATATCCTTGAAGGAGAAACTAGCCGTTTGAATTGTTGGAGGGCAAGTTTGGAGGACAATGAGCTGTTGATTTCTAATTGGAGCTCAGTCTGAGTTGTCCTTTTGTTGCAGAGTCATGGTGGTCCAACTGTACTAAAATGACAGTTGTATTCAAATTTGAAATTTGAATTTGCAACGTTCTAAACTAACCAAGGTAAGGACACACGTGTGACCATGGTTAAGTTTGAACAAACTTGAGTTTCTTCAACCATGGTTCCATGCGGCAAGATGGATTGCATGAGGTAACCTTGGGATATGCGGCAAGCATTGGTTCCGCGGTAGGCATCTTCATGCGGTAGGCAAAGGACCTACCTCATTTTTCCAGACTTAGAAAAAAATTGAGTCCTAATCTGCTAAGCCTATTCAACTATAAAGTGGACTATTCTAAATGAAGTACAAGTACTTCTTACAATATATCCTAAAGTCCACAAAGAGTAAAGTAAGGTTATGGGATCAATCAAATCTAGGTAATAGGAGTGGTTTATAATAAGCATATCCAACAGGCTCCCTCGGCAAAGAGCAATTAACTCCCCAGCAGTATCCCCAGCCGAGTCATGTGCAACATTGGAAGCCTCCTCAATTCGGCACCGAAGGTCTCAAGGGGCTTCGCAATCTACAATCTTTTGGGCTACGGCATTACAGTAATCCGAGCAAAGGGCAATATTGGGGATTCGCGACCGACAGTCTTTTGGGCAACAATACTCGAGCAACGCAATTTGGGAGTAGTCTCCATGAAAGGGATCAAGCTTCAAAGGGTCTCTCAACACTTCAAGTCAAAGGCCTCTTGGTTTTAAATGAAGACTCCGATGTTATGAATGAAGTTGATGATTTTTGTTTAGAACTCATAGCGAGATTTTGAAGGAAGTCTTAGAGAAAAGGAAAAAGATTCAATATGCTAAACTCTAATCAAAACAGGGTTTATAGCGGGAAATGCCACGGCTAATCCCAATGTTTCTGCAATTCAGCACCCCTTCTCCAAGATCAAAAGCACAAGGTACAGCTCAGATAAAGTTGGGCCACAGGACTAGTTGCATCCGAAGATCCGTCACTAGTTCAACTCAAGAAGAGTCAAGAAAGCATACTCATTTGGGACTTTATCACACCAAGACCTTATCCTCCGCGACTTCGACGACGCCGCAAGACATTACTGCATCTTTTGACATAATCCTCAGCCATTTGGGTATCGACCACAATGAGGCCATTCATCTCCCCAGTAAGAGCAATAAGGAGATCTCTATCAAAAATTCTACCAAACGGTACATCCTCTCTCAATGCCGAACCGATCACAAGATAATTTGGGGCTTTACATCGAAAGGTCTTCACACTCCACCGTCTTGAAGCTCGCAAACAAGAAGTTCATGACATTTGGGGCTTTGCAATCTCTCGAAGCTTGGTATCAATAATCTACTCTTGGGATTTGCTCACGCCAACAACAAAAGGCGATTTTTTGAATGGGCCAAAACTGATTTATCTTGGGGCTATGCAAGCCACTCAAAGTTTGGCATCAAAGGCATTCTAGGAGCTTTACAATCAGCAACCCCTTATCTCGGCATCAAATGCCTTTTGGAGCCCCATAATCGACAAATCTCTTGGGGCTAGACATCAATTTCGTTGAACACCACATCAACAACGACAGAATTCAACAAGGCAATCCGGACTTCGATCGAACATGACTTGATCTTGGGTTGGCTTTTACAAACACACAATGGTTAAAATGGTTCACCCACGAACTAAAAAAAAAAAAAAAACTTTTTCTCACTTGTGTGCATATTCTTTCCCTTCTAAAAAAAAAAAAAAAAAAAAATTCTTTTTTCTTTTTCTCCTTCTATGTGCAAAAGTATGTGCTTTACTTTGCCTTGCTCCATAGCTTCTTCCCCAGAGTTCTCCATCATCCTTGAACTACGATGGTCTGATTCCCTTCAAGGGATACGTAGGCAGCCTTTGGCACGACCAACCCATCATCCAGAGTACCATCTCGCCAACCCATCATCAAGAGCGTTCTCTCATCAACATCCGAAGAATGGACATTCTCCATCAAAGCATCCTCCGCGGACATCAGAAATCCATCTCCACTCAAGCGGCAATGGTAAGTGAAGGTATGAATACTCCAATGCTTTCCTCAAAATCACACCGCACACAAGATCACTCTCTACACTCTTACTTTCTCTCATTGCAAGGGTGTTCCAAAATCCCATCACACCACTAGCACAATTTCTCTCTCTTCATTTCACACTTCATGCATCTTCTTGCAAGAACACATATACCTGTCAAGCACACACATAACAGGTACCACCACGAAGTCAACAGCATCCGCTACTCAAGGCACTTCATCCCCACCAGAAAGTGGTCAACCGTGCCCACACCCCACAAAGTCAACAAAATAAGCAGATTCGGCTCCAAGTCGGGCAACTCGGTCCATATCGAGACAAGCTCCCATGAGCTCCAAGTCAGTAACTCGGTCCATATCGAGACAAGCCCATGAGCTCCAAGTCGGCAGCTCGGTCCATATCGAGACAAGCTCCCATGAGCTCCAAGTCCGCAGCTCGTTCCATATCGAGACAAGCTCCCATGCTCCAAGTCGGTAGCTCGGTCCATATCGAGACAAGCTCCCATGAGCTCCAAGTCGGCAGCTCGGTCCATATCGAGACAAGCTCCCATGAGCTCCAAGTCGGCAGCTCGGTCCATATCGAGACAAGCTCCCATGAGCTCCAAGTCGGAAGCTTGGTCCATATCGAGACAAGCTCCCATGAGCTCCAAGTCGGCAACCCGGTCCATATCGAGACAAGCTCCCAGAGCTCCAAGTCGGCAACTCAGTCCAAATCGAGACAAGCTCCCATAAGACCCAACTCAACAACTCGGTCCATATCGAGACAAGCTCCCATGACTCCAATACAACCCTCCAGCAAAAGTCGCTCATGCAGGGAGCGCACCTCTATCTATCGCAATTTCAAATTCCTACTTTTATCGAGTCTTTGTTTTCTTTTCTTCCTTTTTCTTTGTCGATATCCTCGGCGGGTGTTTTTACATTCGTCGACGTGATTTACTTTTCAATCCACGTCGCCGAGGGGCTCTGTAGACTCCCCGCCTTGGACCTCTCATGTCCCGATTGCATACACATTCTCTATCTTCCTCTCTTCTGTTATGTTTTGTTTACTTTCCGTTAACTTTTGTTACTTTCCGTTAAGTTCTTGACTTACTCCGTTAGTCTTGGATTTGACTAAGTGACAAATTCAACATTGAGTCTTTGTTTCATTTGTTTTCGTTTACTTTCATGATGTTCGTTAAGTTTTTCGACTAATTCCGTTAGTTTTGGGGCTTAACTGCATAACGGGGTTAACTTTTGGACTGAAATATGAATTTCCTGAAGCTGGGATACGCACGCCCTTTGCCCTCCTTTGTGGGAGGCGTGCTCCTCCCATAGGGGGTGTGGGAAGCGCGCGCTTCCCGCTTCCAGAATCTCAGATTTTGCCAAATTTCCCTCCTTTTCTGATTTGGAACCCCCAAGACCATTATGCCTTGTCTTGATCCGGGGAATGGCCATCTTTGTGACCACAAACACTTCTCCAACACCTATATAAACCTCTTCATTCCATCATGAAAGAGGAGGAGGATTTCTTAACACAAAAATACTTCAAAACACACAAAAGGTTATTTTTCAAGAAGTGGTCAACACAAAGATTTGGTTCTTCTCCATTCAAGCATAAGGTACAAGGTTTATTCTCTTCTTCTAAATTCTAAGTCTTATTTCCTTTCTTCATCTTCTCATCTCTTCTAAGTGAGTATGCAATCTCCATAAAAAAGGGATACAACAAAAAGGCCACTTCACTATTGAAGTTTGACCAAGGTTACATCCCAACATTCCAAACTACATTTTAATTCACCATTTTCATCTCTTCATGTAATTGTCTAGCATAATTATTACATGTAATATTTAGCATTAAATCAATAAAATCATTCTTTTCCCCTTTTCTTTTCATTATAATTGTTAGCACATTTCAATTTAATTAATTGAAGGACATGTAAATATTAGAACACCAAAAGTAGCAAGATAGGCTTAAGCCGGGCGAAGTGGGTGTTTAAGTACTTCCCACTCCGTTACCTAACCCCCGAACCCTTCTTCCTTGACTCTCTAATTTCGTGATCAATAAAAAATGCTATTTTCTTAGGTTTTCTCGCGTTCCTCTAAAACGTGGGTGGCGACTCTTAAACTCAAGTAGACATCTTAGGATAATTCACCGCCCTAGCCAAGCGGGGGTTTCCCGGGGTATCTACAACGTCAAGGACCGCCTAAGATTTCTAAGCGAAAACGGGCTTACAAACTGCCGCGTCAAGAGTCAATGTGCTTATGTTAAGGACCGCCTAAGATTTCTAAGCAAAAAACGGGCTTACAAACTGCCGGGTCAAGAGTCAATGGGCTTACGTCAAGAACCGACTAAGATTTCTAAACGAAAACGGGCTTACAAACTGCCGGGTCAAGAGTCAATGGGCTTAAGTTAAGGACCGCCTAAGATTTCTAAGCAAAACGGCTTACAAATTATCGGGTCTAGAGTCAATGGGCTTACGTCAAGGACCGCCTAAGATTTCTATGCGAAAACGGGTTTACAAACTGCCGGGTCAAGAGTCAATGGGCTTACGTCAAGGACCGCCTAAGATTTCTAATTGAAAATGGGCTTACAAACTGCCGGGTCAAGAGTCAATGGGCTTACGTCAAGGACCACCTAAGATTTCTAAGCGAAAATGGGCTTACAAACTGCCGCGTCATTTTACATAAAAGCAATGACAACAAATGGGCTTACGTCACATTGGGACCGCCTAAGATTTCTAAGAAAAAACGGGCTTACAAACTACCGGGTCAAGAGTCAATGGGCTAATGTCAAGGACCGCCTAATATTTCTAAGCGAAAACGGGCTTACAAACTACCGGGTCAAGAGTCAATGGGCTTGCGTTAAGGACCGCCTAAGATTTCTAAGCAAAAACGGGCTTACAAAATGCCGGGTCAAGAGTCAATGGGTTTACGTCAAGGACCGCCTAAGATTTCTAAGCAAAACGGGCTTACAAACTGCCGGGTCAAGAGCAACGGGCTTACGTCAAGGACCGCCTAAGATTTCTAAGCGAATACGGGCTTACAAACTACCGAGTCATTTTACATAAAAGCAATGACAACAAATAGGCTTACGTCACATTGGGACCGCCTAAGATTTCTAGGCGAAAACGGGCTTACAAACTGCCGGGTCAAGAGTCAATGTGCTTACGTCAAGGACCGCCTAAGATTTCTAAGCAAAAATGGGCTTACAAACTGCAGGGTCATTTTACATAAAAGCAATGACAACAAATGGGCTAACGTCATATTGGGACCGCCTAAGATTTCTAAGCGAAAACGGGCTTACAAACTGCCCAGTCAAGAGTCAATAGGCTTACGGCAAGGACCGCCTAAGATTTCTAAGCAAAATCGGGCTTACAAACTGCCAGGTCAAAAGTCAATGGGCTTGCATCAAGGACCGCCTAAGATTTCTTAGCAAAAATGGCCTTACAAACTGCCGGGTCATGAGTCAATGGGCTTACGTCAAGGACCGCCTAAGATTTCTAAGCGAAAATGGGATAACAAACTGCCGGGTCAAGAGTCAATGGGCTTACATCAAGGACCGCCTAAGATTTCTAAGCAACAACGGGCTTACAAACTGCCGGGTCAAGAGTCAATGGGCTTATGTCAAGGACCGCCTAAGATTTCTAAGCGAAAATGGGCTTACAAACTGCCGGGTTATTTTACATAAAAACAATGACAACAAATGGGCTTACGTCACATTGGGACCGCCTAAGATTTCTAAGCAAAAACGGGCCTACAAACTACCGGGTCAAGAGTCAATGGGCTTACGTCAAGGACCGCCTACGATTTCTAAGCGAAAACGGGCTTACAAACTACCGGGTCAAGAGTCAATGGGCTTGCGTTAAGGACCGCCTAAGATTTCTAAGCAAAAACGGGCTTACAAACTGCCGGGTCAAGAGTCAATGGGCTTACTTCAAGGACCGCCTAAGATTTCTAAGCGAAAACGGGCTTACAAACTGTCGGGTCAAGAGTCAATAGGCTTACGTTAAGGACCGCCTAATATTTCTAAGCAAAAACAGGCTGACAAACTGCCGGGTCAAGAGTTAATGGGCTTACGTCAAGGACCGCCTAAGATTTCTAAGCAAAAATGGGCTTACAAACTACCGGGTCAAGAGTCAATGGGCTTACGTCAAGGACTGCCCACGATTTCTAAGCGAAAACGGTCTTACAAACTGCCGGGTCAAGAGTCAATGGGCTTACTTCAAGGACCGCCTAAGATTTCTAAGCGAAAACGAGCTTACAAACTGTCGGGTCAAGAGTCAATGGGCTTACGTTAAGAACCGCCTAAGATTTCTAAGCAAAAATGGGCTTACAAACTGCCGGGTCAAGAGTCAATGGGCTTACGTCAAGGACCGCCTAAGATTTATAAGCAAAAACGGGCTTACAAACTGCTGGGTCAAGAGTCAACGGGCTTACGTCAAGGACCGCCTAAGATTTTTAAGCGAATACGGGCTTACAAACTACCGAGTCATTTTACATAAAAGCAATGACAACAAATGGGCTTACGTCACATAGGGACCACCTAAGATTTCTAAGCGAAAACGGGCTTACAAACTGCCGGGTCAAGAGTCAATGGGCTTACGTTAAGAACCGACTAAGATTTCTAAGCGAAAACGGGCTTACAAACTGCCGGGTCAAGAGTCAATGGGCTTACGTTAAGGACCGCCTAAGATTTCTAAGCAAAAACGGGCTTACAAATTGTCGGGTCAAGAGTCAATGGGCTTACGTCAAGGACCGCCTAAGATTTCTAAGCGAAAACGGGCTTACAAACTGCCGGGTCAAGAGTCAATGGGCTTACGTCAAGAACCGAATAAGATTTCTAAGCGAAAACGGGCTTACAAACTGCCGGTTCAAGAATCAATGGGCTTACGTTAAGGACCGCCTAAGATTTCTAAGCAAAAATGGGCTTACAAATTGTCGGGTCAAGAGTCAATGGGCTTACGTCAAGGACCGCCTAAGATTTCTAAGCGAAAACGGGCTTACAAACTGCCGGGTCAAGAGTCAATGGGCTTACGTCAAGAACCGACTAAGATCTCTAAGCGAAAACGGGCTTACAAACTGCCGGGTCAAGAGTCAATGGGCTTACGTTAAGGACCACCTAAGATTTCTAAGCAAAAAGGGGCTTACAAATTGTCGGGTCAAGAGTCAATGGGCTTACGTCAAGGACCGCCTAAGATTTCTAAGCGAAAACGGTCTTACAAACTGCCGGGTCAAGAGTCAATGGGCTTACATCAAGGACCGCCTAAGATTTCTAATTGAAAACGGGCATACAAACTGCCGGGTCAAGAGTCAATGGGCTTATGTCAAGGACCGCCTAAGATTTCTAAGCGAAAATGGGCTTACAAACTGCCGGGTTATTTTACATAAAAACAATGACAACAAATGGGCTTACGTCACATTGGGACCGCCTAAGATTTCTAAGCAAAAACGGGCCTACAAACTACCGGGTCAAGAGTCAATGGGCTTACGTCAAGGACCGCCTACGATTTCTAAGCGAAAACGGGCTTACAAACTACCGGGTCAAGAGTCAATGGGCTTGCGTTAAGGACCGCCTAAGATTTATAAGCAAAAACGGGCTTACAAACTGCTGGGTCAAGAGTCAACGGGCTTACGTCAAGGACCGCCTAAGATTTTTAAGCGAATACGGGCTTACAAACTACCGAGTCATTTTACATAAAAGCAATGACAACAAATGGGCTTACGTCACATAGGGACCACCTAAGATTTCTAAGCGAAAACGGGCTTACAAACTGCCGGGTCAAGAGTCAATGGGCTTACGTCAAGGACCGCCTAAGATTTCTAAGCAAAAATGGGCTTACAAACTGCAGGGTCATTTTACATAAAAGCAATGACAACAAATGGGCTAACGTCATATTGGGACCGCCTAAGATTTCTAAGCGAAAACGGGCTTACAAACTGCCCAGTCAAGAGTCAATGGGCTTACGTCAAGGACCGCCTAAGATTTCTAAGCAAAATCGGGCTTACAAACTGCCAGGTCAAAAGTCAATGGGCTTGCATCAAGGACCGCCTAAGATTTTTAGCAAAAATGGCCTTACAAACTGCCGGGTCATGAGTCAATGGGCTTACGTCAAGGACCGCCTAAGATTTCTAAGCGAAAATGGGATAACAAACTGCCGGGTCAAGAGTCAATGGGTTTACATCAAGGACCGCCTAAGATTTCTAAGCAAAACGGGCTTACAAACTGCCGGGTCAAGAGTCAATGGGCTTACGTCAAGGACCGCCTAAGATTTCTAAGTGAAAACGGGATTACAAACTGTCGGGTCAAGAGTCATGGGCTTACGTCAAGGACCGCCTAAGATTTCTAAGCGAAAACGGGCTTACAAACTGCCGGGTCTAGAGTCAATGGGCTTACGTCAAGGACAGCCTAATATTTCTATGCGAAAACGGGCTTACAAACTGCCGGGTCAAGAGTCAATGGGCTTACATCAAGGACCGCCTAAGATTTCTAAGCGAAAACGGGCTTACAAACTGCCGTGTCAAGAGTCAATGTGCTTATGTTAAGGACCGCCTAAGATTTCTAAGCAAAAACGGGCTTACAAACTGCCGGGTCAAGAGTCAATGGGCTTACGTCAAGAACCGACTAAGATTTCTAAGCGAAAACGGGCTTACAAACTGCCGGGTCAAGAGTCAATGGGCTTACGTCAAGGACCGCCTAAGATTTATAAGCAAAAACGGGCTTACAAACTGCTGGGTCAAGAGTCAACGGGCTTACGTCAAGGACCGCCTAAGATTTTAAGCGAATACGGGCTTACAAACTACCGAGTCATTTTACATAAAAGCAATGACAACAAATGGGCTTACGTCACATAGGGACCACCTAAGATTTCTAAGCGAAAACGGGCTTACAAACTGCCGGGTCAAGAGTCAATGGGCTTACGTTATGACCGACTAAGATTTCTAAGCGAAAACGGGCTTACAAACTGCCGGGTCAAGAGTCAATGGGCTTACGTTAAGGACCGCCTAAGATTTCTAAGCAAAAACGGGCTTACAAACTGTCGGGTCAAGAGTCAATGGGCTTACGTCAAGGACCGCCTAAGATTTCTAAGCGAAAACGGGCTTACAAACTGCCGGGTCAAGAGTCAATGGGCTTACGTCAAGAACCGAATAAGATTTCTAAGCGAAAACGGGCTTACAAACTGCCGGGTCAAGATCAATGGGCTTACGTTAAGGACCGCCTAAGATTTCTAAGCAAAAACGGGCTTACAAACTGTCGGGTCAAGAGTCAATGGGCTTACGTCAAGGACCGCCTAAGATTTCTAAGCGAAAACGGGCTTACAAACTGCCGGGTCAAGAGTCAATGGGCTTACGTCAAGACCGCCTAAGATTTCTAAGCGAAAACGGGCTTACAAACTGCCGGATCAAGAAGTCAATGGGCTTACGTTAAGGACCGCCTAAGATTTCTAAGCAAAAATGGGCTTACAAACTGTCGGGTCAAGAGTCAATGGGCTTACATCAAGGACCGCCTAAGATTTCTAAGCGAAAACGGGCTTACAAACTGCCGGGTCAAGAGTCAATGGGCTTACGTCAAGAACCGACTAAGATCTCTAAGCGAAAACGGGCTTACAAACTGCCGGGTCAAGAGTCAATGGGCTTACGTTAAGGACCACCTAAGATTTCTAAGCAAAAAGGGCTTACAAATTGTCGGGTCAAGAGTCAATGGGCTTACGTCAAGGACCGCCTAAGATTTCTAAGCGAAAACGGTCTTACAAACTGCCGGGTCAAGAGTCAATGGGCTTACGTCAAGGACCGCCTAAGATTTCTAATTGAAAACGGGCTTACAAACTGCCGGGTCAAGAGTCAATGGGCTTACGTCAAGGACCACCTAAGATTTCTAAGCGAAAATGGGCTTACAAACTGCCGGGTTATTTTACATAAAAACAATGACAACAAATGGGCTTACGTCACATTGGGACCGCCTAAGATTTCTAAGCAAAAACGGCTTACAAACTACCGGGTCAAGAGTCAATGGGCTTACGTCAAGGACCGCCTACGATTTCTAAGCGAAAACGGGCTTACAAACTACCGGGTCAAGAGTCAATGGGCTTGCGTTAAGGACCGCCTAAGATTTCTAAGCAAAAACGGGCTTACAAACTGCCGGGTCAAGAGTCAATGGGCTTACGTCAAGGACCGCCTAAGATTTCTAAGCGAAAACGGGCTTACAAACTGTCGGGTCAAGAGTCAATGGGCTTACGTTAAGGACTGCCTAATATTTCTAAGCAAAAACAGGCTGACAAACTGCCGGGTCAAGAGTTAATGGGCTTACGTCAAGGACCGCCTAAGATTTCTAAGCAAAAACGGGCTTACAAACTACCGGGTCAAGAGTCAATGGGCTTACGTCAAGGACCGCCTAACGATTTCTAAGCGAAAACGGTCTTACAAACTGCCGGGTCAAGAGTCAATGGGCTTACTTCAAGGACCGCCTAAGATTTCTAAGCGAAAACGGGCTTACAAACTGTCGGGTCAAGAGTCAATGGGCTTACGTTAAGAACCGCCTAAGATTTCTAAGCAAAAATGGCTTACAAACTGCCGGGTCAAGAGTCAATGGGCTTACGTCAAGGACCGCCTAAGATTTCTAAGCAAAAACGGGCTTACAAACTGCTGGGTCAAGAGTCAATGGGCTTACGTCAAGGACCGCCTAAGATTTTTAAGCGAAACGGGCTTACAAACTACCGAGTCATTTTACTAAGCAATGACAACAATGGGCTTACGTCACATAGGGACCACCTAAGATTTCTAAGCGAAAACGGGCTTACAAACTGCCGGGTCAAGAGTCAATGGGCTTACGTTAAGAACTGCCTAAGATTTCTAAGCGAAAACGGGCTTACAAACTGCCGGGTCAAGAGTCAATGGGTTTACGTTAAGGACCGCCTAAGATTTCTAAGCAAAACGGGCTTACAAATTGTCGGGTCAAGAGTCAATGGGCTTACGTCAAGGACCGCCTAAGATTTCTAAGCGCAAACGGGCTTACAAACTGCCGGGTCAAGAGTCAATGGGCTTACGTCAAGGAACCGCCTAAGATTTCTAAGCGAAAACGGGCTTACAAACTGCCGGGTCAAGAATCAATGGGCTTACGTTAAGGACCGCCTAAGATTTCTAAGCAAAAATGGGCTTAGAAATTGTCGGGTCAAGAGTCAATGGGCTTACGTCAAGGACCGCCTAAGATTTCTAAGCGAAAACGGGCTTACAAACTGCCGGGTCAAGAGTCAATGGGCTTACGTCAAGGACCGACTAAGATTTCTAAGCGAAAACGGGCTTACAAACTGCCGGGTCAAGAGTCAATGGGCTTACGTTAAGGACCGCCTAAGATTTCTAAGCAAAAACGGGCTTACAAATTGTCGGGTCAAGAGTCAATGGGCTTACGTCAAGGACCGCCTAAGATTTCTAAGCGAAAACGGGCTTACAAACTGCCGGGTCAAGAGTCAATGGGCTTACGTCAAGGACCGCCTAAGATTTCTAATTGAAAACGGGCTTACAAACTGCCGGGTCAAGAGTCAATGGGCTTACGTCAAGGACCGCCTAAGATTTCTAAGTGAAAAGGGCTTACAAACTGCCGGGTCATTTTACATAAAAGCAATGACAACAAATGGGCTTACGTCAATTGGGACCGCCTAAGATTTCTAAGAAAAACGGGCTTACAAACTACCGGGTCAAGAGTCAATGGGCTAACGTCAAGGACCGCCTAAGATTTCTAAGCGAAAACGGGCTTACAAACTACCGGGTCAAGAGTCAATGGGCTTGCGTTAAGGACCGCCTAAGATTTCTAAGCAAAAACGGGCTTACAAAATGCCGGGTCAAGAGTCAATGGGTTTACGCCAAGGACCGCCTAAGATTTCTAAGCAAAAACGGGCTTACAAACTGCCGGGTCAAGAGCAAACGGGCTTACGTCAAGGACCGCCTAAGATTTCTAAGCGAATACGGGCTTACAAACTACCGAGTCATTTTACATAAAAGCAATGACAACAAATAGGCTTACGTCACATTGGGACCGCCTAAGATTTCTAAGCGAAAACGGGCTTACAAACTGCCGGGTCAAGAGTCAATGTGCTTACGTCAAGGACCGCCTAAGATTTCTAAGCAAAAATGGGCTTACAAACTGCAGGGTCATTTTACATAAAAGCAATGACAACAAATGGGCTAACGTCATATTGGGACCGCCTAAGATTTCTAAGCGAAAACGGGCTTACAAACTGCCGGGTCAAGAGTCAATGGGCTTACGTCAAGGACCGCCTAAGATTTCTAAGCAAAATCGGGCTTACAAACTGCCAGGTCAAAGTCAATGGGCTTGCATCAAGGACCGCCTAAGATTTCTTAGCAAAAATGGCCTTACAAACTGCCGGGTCATGAGTCAATGGGCTTACGTCAAGGACCGCCTAAGATTTCTAAGCGAAAAGGGCTTAACAAACTGCCGGGTCAAGAGTCAATGGGCTTACATCAAGGACCGCCTAAGATTTCTAAGCAACAACGGGCTTACAAACTGCCGGGTCAAGAGTCAATGGGCTTACGTCAAGGACCGCCTAAGATTTCTAAGTGAAAACGGGCTTACAAACTGTCGGGTCAAGAGTCAATGGGCTTACGTCAAGGACCGCCTAAGATTTCTAAGCGAAAACGGGCTTACAAACTGCCGGGTCAAGAGTCAATGGGCTTACGTCAAGGACCGCCTAAGATTTCTAAGCGAAAACGGGCTTACAAACTGCCGGGTCAAGAGTCAATGGGCTTACATCAAGGACCGCCTAAGATTTCTAAGCGAAAACGGGCTTACAAACTGCCGGGTCAAGAGTCAATGTGCTTATGTTAAGGACCGCCTAATATTTCTAAGCAAAAACGGGCTTACAAACTGCCGGGTCAAGAGTCAATGGGCTTACGTCAAGAACCGACTAAGATTTCTAAGCGAAAAGGGCTTACAAACTGCCGGGTCAAGAGTCAATGGGCTTACGTTAAGGACCGCCTAAGATTTCTAAGCAAAAACGGGCTTACAAATTGTCGGGTCAAGAGTCAATGGGCTTACGTCAAGGACCGCCTAAGATTTCTAAGCGAAAACGGGCTTACAAACTGCCGGGTCAAGAGTCAATGGGCTTACATCAAGGACCGCCTAAGATTTCTAATTGAAAACGGGCTTACAAACTGCCGGGTCAAGAGTCAATGGGCTTACGTCAAGGACCGCCTAAGATTTCTAAGCGAAAATGGGCTTACAAACTGCCGGGTATTTTACATAAAAACAATGACAACAAATGGGCTTACGTCACGTTGGGACCGCCTAAGATTTCTAAGCAAAAACGGGCTTACAAACTAACGGGTCAAGAGTCAATGGGCTTACGTCAAGGACCGCCTAAGATTTCTAAGCGAAAACGGGCTTACAAACTACCGGGTCAAGAGTCAATGGGCTTACTTCAAGGACCGCCTAAGATTTCTAAGCAAAAACGGGCTTACAAACTACCGGGTCAAGAGTCAATGGGCTTACGTTAAGGACCGCCTAAGATTTCTAAGCAAAAACGGGCTTACAAACTGCCGGGTCAAGAGTCAATGGGCTTACTTCAAGGACCGCCTAAGATTTCTAAGCGAAAACGGGCTTACAAACTGTCGGGTCAAGAGTCAATGGGCTTACGTCAAGGACCGCCTAAGATTTCTAAGCAAAAACAGGCTGACAAACTGTCGGGTCAAGAGTAATGGGCTTACGTCAAGGACCGCCTAAGATTTCTAAGCAAAAACGGGCTTACAAACTACCGGGTCAAGAGTCAATGGGCTTACGTCAAGGACCGCCACGATTTCTAAGCGAAAACGGGCTTACAAACTGCCGGGTCAAGAGTCAATGGGCTTACTTCAAGGACCGCCTAAGATTCTAAGCGAAAACGGGCTTACAAACTGCCGGGTCAAGAGTCAATGGGCTTACGTAAGAACCGCCTAAGATTTCTAAGCAAAAATGGGCTTACAAACTGCCGGGTCAAGAGACAACGGGCTTACGTCAAGGACCGCCTAAGATTTTAAGCGAAAACGGGCTTACAAACTACCGAGTCATTTTACATAAAGCAATGACAACAAATGGGCTTACGTCACATAGGGACCACCTAAGATTTCTAAGCGAAAACGGGCTTACAAACTGCCGGGTCAAGAGTCAATGGGCTTACGTAAGAACCGCCTAAGATTTCTAAGCGAAAACGGGCTTACAAACTGCCGGGTCAAGAGTCAATGGGCTTACGTAAGGACCGCCTAAGATTTCTAAGCAAAAACGGGCTTACAAACTGTCGGGTCAAGAGTCAATGGGCTTACGTCAAGGACCGCCTAAGATTTCTAAGCGAAAACGGGCTTACAAACTGCCGGGTCAAGAGTCAATGGGCTTACGTCAAGAACCGAATAAGATTTCTAAGCGAAAACGGGCTTACAAACTGCCGGGTCAAGAATCAATGGGCTTACGTTAAGGACCGCCTAAGATTTCTAAGCAAAAATGGGCTTACAAATTGTCGGGTCAAGAGTCAATGGGCTTACGTCAAGGACCGCCTAAGATTTCTAAGCGAAAACGGGCTTACAAACTGCCGGGTCAAGAGTCAATGGGCTTACGTCAAGGACCGCCTAAGATTTCTAAGCGAAAACGGGCTTACAAACTGCCGGGTCAAGAGTCAATGGGCTTACGTAAGGACCGCCTAAGATTTCTAAGCAAAAACGGGCTTACAAATGTCGGGTCAAGAGTCAATGGGCTTACGTCAAGGACCGCCTAAGATTTCTAAGCGAAAACGGGCTTACAAACTGCCGGGTCAAGAGTCAATGGGCTTACATCAAGGACCGCCTAAGATTTCTAATTAAAACGGGCTTACAAACTGCCGGGTCAAGAGTCAATGGGCTTACGTCAAGGACCGCCTAAGATTTCTAAGTGAAAATGGGTTTACAAACTGCCGGGTCATTTTACATAAAAGCAATGACAACAAATGGGCTTACGTCACATTGGGACCGCCTAGATTTCTAAGCAAAAACGGGTTTACAAACTACCGGGTCAAGAGTCAATGGGCTTACGTCAAGGACCGCCTAAGATTACTAAGCAAAAACGGGCTTACAAACTACCGGGTCAGGAGTCAATGGGCTTACGTCAAGGACCGCCTAAGATTTCTAAGCGAAAACGGGCTTACAAACTACCGGGTCAAGAGTCAATGGGCTTGCGTTAAGGACCGCCTAAGATTTCTAAGCAAAAACGGGCTTACAAACTACCGGGTAAAGAGTCAATGGGCTTACGTCAAGGACTGCCTACGATTTCTAAGCGAAAACGGGCTTACAAACTACCGGGTCAAGAGTCAATGGGCTTGCGTAAGGACCGCCTAAGATTTCTAAGCAAAAACGGGCTTACAAACTGCCGGGTCAAGAGTCAATGGGCTTACTTCAAGGACCGCCTAAGATTTCTAAGCGAAAAAGGGCTTACAAACTGTCGGGTCAAGAGTCAATGGGCTTACGTTAAGGACCGCCTAAGATTTCTAAGCAAAAACAGGCTTACAAACTGCCGGGTCAAGAGTCAATGGGCTTACGTCAAGGACCGCCTAAGATTTCTAAGCAAAAACGGGCTTACAAACTACCGGGTCAAGAGTCAATGGGCTTACGTCAAGGACTGCCTACGATTTCTAAGCGAAAACGGGCTTACAAACTACCGGGTCAAGAGTCAATGGGCTTGCGTAAGGACCGCCTAAGATTTCTAAGCAAAAACGGGCTTACAAACTGCCGGGTCAAGAGTCAATGGGCTTACTTCAAGGACCGCCTAAGATTTCTAAGCGAAAACGGTCTTACAAACTGCCGGGTCAAGAGTCAACGGGCTTACGTTAAGGACCGCCTAAGATTTCTAAGCAAAAACAGGCTTACAAACTGCCGGGTCAAGAGTCAATGGGGTTACGTCAAGGACCGCCTAAGATTTCTAATCGAAAACGGGCTTACAAACTGCCGGGTCAAGAGTCAATGGGCTTACGTTAAGGACCGCCTAAGATTTCTAAGCAAAAACGGGCTTACAAATTGTCGGGTCAAGAGTCAATGGGCTTACGTCAAGGACCGCCTAAGATTTCAAAGCGAAAACGGGCTTACAAACTGCCGGGTCAAGAGTCAATGGGCTTACGTCAAGAACCGACTAAGATTTCTAAGCGAAAACAGGCTTACAAACTGCCGGGAAAAGAGTCAATGGGCTTACGTCAAGGACCGCCTAAGATTTCTAAGCAAAAACGGGCTTAGAAATTGTCGGGTCAAGAGTCAATGGGCTTACGTCAAGGACCGCCTAAGATTTCTAAGCGAAAACGGGCTTACAAACTGCCGGGTCAAGAGTCAATGGGCTTACGTCAAGAACCGACTAAGATTTCTAAGCAAAAACGGGCTTACAAACTGCCGGGTCAAGAGTCAATGGGCTTACGTTAAGGACCGCCTAAGATTTCTAAGCAAAAACGGGCTTACAAATTGTCGGGTCAAGAGTCAATGGGCTTACGTCAAGGACCGCCTAAGATTTCTAAGCGAAAATGGGCTTACAAACTGCCGGGTCATTTTACATAAAAGCAATGACAACAAATGGGCTTACGTCACATTGGGACCGCCTAAGATTTCTAAGCAAAAACGGGCTTACAAACTACCGGGTCAAGAGTCAATAGGCTTACGTCAAGGACCGCCTAAGATTACTAAGCAAAAACGGGCTTACAAACTACCGGGTCAGGAGTCAATGGGCTTACGTCAAGGACCGCCTAAGATTTCTAAGCGAAAACGGGCTTACAAACTACTGGGTCAAGAGTCAATGGGCTTACGTTAAGGACCGCCTAAGATTTCTAAGCAAAAAGGGGCTTACAAACTGCCGGGTCAAGAGTCAATGGGCTTACTTCAAGGACCGCCTAAGATTTCTAAGCGAAAACGGGCTTACAAACTGTCGGGTCAAGAGTCAATGGGCTTACGTAAGGACCGCCTAAGATTTCTAAGCAAAAAGAGGCTTACAAACTGCCGGGTCAAGAGTCAATGGGCTTACGTCAAGGACCGCCTAAGATTTCTAAGCAAAAACGGGCTTACAAACTACCGGGTCAAGAGTCAATGGGCTTACGTCAAGGACCGCCTACGATTTCTAAGCGAAAACGGGCTTACAAACTACCGGGTCAAGAGTCAATGGGCTTGCGTTAAGGACCGCCTAAGATTTCTAAGCAAAAACGGGCTTACAAACTGCCGGGTCAAGAGTCAATGGGCTTACTTCAAGGACCGCCTAAGATTTCTAAGCGAAAACGGGCTTACAAACTGCCGGGTCAAGAGTCAATGGGCTTACGTTAAGGACCGCCTAAGATTTCTAAGCAAAAACAGGCTTACAAACTGCCGGGTCAAGAGTCAATGGGCTTATGTCAAGGACCGCCTAAGATTTCTAATCGAAAACGGGCTTACAAACTGCCGGGTCAAGAGTCAATGGGCTTACGTAAGGACCGCCTAAGATTTCTAAGCAAAAACGGGCTTACAAATTGTCGGGTCAAGAGTCAATGGGCTTACGTCAAGGACCGCCTAAGATTTCAAAGCGAAAACGGGCTTACAAACTGCCGGGTCAAGAGTCAATGGGCTTACGTCAAGAACCGACTAAGATTTCTAAGCGAAAACGGGCTTACAAACTGCCGGGTCAAGAGTCAATGGGCTTACGTTAAGGACCGCCTAAGATTTCTAAGCAAAAACGGGCTTAGAAATTTTCGGGTCAAGAGTCAATGGGCTTACGTCAAGGACCGCCTAAGATTTCAAAGCGAAAACGGGCTTACAAACTGCCGGGTCAAGAGTCAATGGGCTTACGTCAAGAACCGACTAAGATTTCTAAGCGAAAACGGGCTTACAAACTGCCGGGTCAAGAGTCAATGGGCTTACGTTAAGGACCGCCTAAGATTTCTAAGCAAAAACGGGCTTACAAATTGTCGGGTCAAGAGTCAATGGGCTTACGTCAAGGACCGCCTAAGATTTCAAAGCGAAAACGGGCTTACAAACTGCCGGGTCAAGAGTCAATGGGCTTACGTCAAGAACCGACTAAGATTTCTAAGCGAAAACGGGCTTACAAACTGCCGGGTCAAGAGTCAATGGGCTTACGTTAAGGACCGCCTAAGATTTCTAAGCAAAAACGGGCTTAGAAATGCCGGGTCAAGAGTCAATGGGCTTACGTCAAGGACCGCCTAAGATTTCTAAGCGAAAACGGGCTTACAAACTGCCGGGTCAAGAGTCAATGGACTTACGTCAAGGACCGACTAAGATTTCTAAGCAAAAACGGGCTTACAAACTGCCGGGTCAAGAGTCAATGGGCTTACGTTAAGGACCGCCTAAGATTTCTAAGCAAAAACGGGCTTACAAACTGTCGGGTCAAGAGACAATGGGCTTACGTCAAGGACCGCCTAAGATTTCTAAGCGAAAATGGGCTTACAAACTGCCGGGTCATTTTACATAAAAGCAATGACAACAATGGGCTTACGTCACATGGGACCGCCTAAGATTTCTAAGCAAAAACGGGCTTACAAACTACCGGGTCAAGAGTCAATAGGCTTACGTCAAGGACCGCCTAAGATTACTAAGCAAAAACGGGCTTACAAACTACCGGGTCAGGAGTCAATGGGCTTACGTCAAGGACCGCCTACGATTTCTAAGCGAAAACGGGCTTACAAAACCGCCGGTCAAGAGTCAATGGGCTTGCGTTAAGGACCGCCTAAGATTTCTAAGCAAAAGGGGCTTACAAACTGCCGGGTCAAGAGTCAATGGGCTTACTTCAAGGACCGCCTAAGATTTCTAAGCGAAAACGGGCTTACAAACTGTCGGGTCAAGAGTCAATGGGCTTACGTTAAGGACCGCCTAAGATTTCTAAGCAAAAACAGGCTTACAAACTGCCGGGTCAAGAGTCAATGGGCTTACGTCAAGGACCGCCTAAGATTTCTAAGCAAAAACGGGCTTACAAACTACCGGGTAAAGAGTCAATGGGCTTACGTCAAGGACTGCCTACGATTTCTAAGCAAAAACGGGCTTACAAACTACCGGGTCAAGAGTCAATGGGCTTGCGTTAAGGACCGCCTAAGATTTCTAAGCAAAAACGGGCTTACAAACTGCCGGGTCAAGAGTCAATGGGCTTACTTCAAGGACCGCCTAAGATTTCTAAGCGAAAACGGTCTTACAAACTGCCGGGTCAAGAGTCAACGGGCTTACGTTAAGGACCGCCTAAGATTTCTAAGCAAAAACAGGCTTACAAACTGTCGGGTCAAGAGTCAATGGGCTTATGTCAAGGACCGCCTAAGATTTCTAATCGAAAACGGGCTTACAAACTGCCGGGTCAAGAGTCAATGGGCTTACGTTAAGGACCGCCTAAGATTTCTAATTGAAAACGGGCTTACAAACTGCCGGGTCAAGAGTCAATGGGCTTACGTCAAGGACCGCCTAAGATTTCTAAGTGAAAATGGGTTTACAAACTGCCGGGTCATTTTACATAAAAGCAATGACAACAAATGGGCTTACGTCACATTGGGACCGCCTTAGATTTCTAAGCAAAAACGGGTTTACAAACTACCGGGTCAAGAGTCAATGGGCTTACGTCAAGGACCGCCTAAGATTACTAAGCAAAAACGGGCTTACAAACTACCGGGTCAGGAGTCAATGGGCTTACGTCAAGGACCGCCTACGATTTCTAAGCGAAAACGGGCTTACAAACTACCGGGTCAAGAGTCAATGGGCTTGCGTTAAGGACCGCCTAAGATTTCTAAGCAAAAACGGGCTTACAAACTACCGGGTAAGAGTCAATGGGCTTACGTCAAGGACTGCCTACGATTTCTAAGCGAAAACGGGCTTACAAACTACCGGGTCAAGAGTCAATGGGCTTGCGTTAAGGACCGCCTAAGATTTCTAAGCAAAAACGGGCTTACAAACTGCCGGGTCAAGAGTCAATGGGCTTACTTCAAGGACCGCCTAAGATTTCTAAGCGAAAAAGGGCTTACAAACTGTCGGGTCAAGAGTCAATGGGCTTACGTTAAGGACCGCCTAAGATTTCTAAGCAAAAAAGGCTTACAAACTGCCGGGTCAAGAGTCAATGGGCTTACGTCAAGGACCGCCTAAGATTTCTAAGCAAAAACGGGCTTACAAACTACCGGGTAAAGAGTCAATGGGCTTACGTCAAGGACTGCCTACGATTTCTAAGCGAAAACGGGCTTACAAACTACCGGGTCAAGAGTCAATGGGCTTGCGTTAAGGACGCCTAAGATTTCTAAGCAAAAACGGGCTTACAAACTGCCGGGTCAAGAGTCAATGGGCTTACTTCAAGGACCGCCTAAGATTTCTAAGCGAAAACGGTCTTACAAACTGCCGGGTCAAGAGTCAACGGGCTTACGTTAAGGACCGCCTAAGATTTCTAAGCAAAAACAGGCTTACAAACTGCCGGGTCAAGAGTCAATGGGGTTATGTCAAGGACCGCCTAAGATTTCTAATCGAAAACGGGCTTACAAACTGCCGGGTCAAGAGTCAATGGGCTTACGTTAAGGACCGCCTAAGATTTCTAAGCAAAAACGGGCTTACAAAATTGTCGGGTCAAGAGTCAATGGGCTTACGTCAAGGACCGCCTAAGATTTCAAAGCGAAAACGGGCTTACAAACTGCCGGGTCAAGAGTCAATGGGCTTACGTCAAGAACCGACTAAGATTTCTAAGCGAAAACAGGCTTACAAATTGCGGGAAAAGAGTCAATGGGCTTACGTTAAGGACCGCCTAAGATTTCTAAGCAAAAACGGGCTTAGAAATTGTCGGGGTCAAGAGTCAATGGGCTTACGTCAAGGACCGCCTAAGATTTCTAAGCGAAAACGGGCTTACAAACTGCGGGTCAAGAGTCAATGGGCTTCTCTACGTCAAGAAACCGACTAAGATTTCTAAGCAAAAACGGGCTTACAAACTGCCGAGTCAAGAGTCAATGGGCTTACGTTAAGGACGCCTAAGATTTCTAAGCAAAAACGGGCTTACAAATTGTCGGGTCAAGAGTCAATGGGCTTACGTCAAGGACCGCCTAAGATTTCTAAGCGAAAATGGGCTTACAAACTGCCGGGTCATTTTACATAAAAGCAATGACAACAAATGGGCTTACGTCACATTGGGACCGCCTTAGATTTCTAAGCAAAAACGGGTTTACAAACTACCGGGTCAAGAGTCAATGGGCTTACGTCAAGGACCGCCTAAGATTACTAAGCAAAACGGGCTTACAAACTAACGGGTCAGGAGTCAATGGGCTTACGTCAAGGACCGCCTACGATTTCTAAGCGAAAACGGGCTTACAAACTACGGGTCAAGAGTCAATGGGCTTGCGTTAAGGACCGCCTAAGATTTCTAAGCAAAAACGGGCTTACAAACTACCGGGTAAAAGTCAATGGGCTTACGTCAAGGACTGCCTACGATTTCTAAGCGAAAACGGGCTTACAAACTACCGGGTCAAGAGTCAATGGGCTTGCGTTAAGGACCGCCTAAGATTTCTAAGCAAAAACGGGCTTACAAACTGCCGGGTCAAGAGTCAATGGGCTTACTTCAAGGACCGCCTAAGATTTCTAAGCGAAAAAGGGCTTACAAACTGTCGGGTCAAGAGTCAATGGGCTTACGTTAAGGACCGCCTAAGATTTCTAAGCAAAAACAGGCTTACAAACTGCCGGGTCAAGAGTCAATGGGCTTACGTCAAGGACCGCCTAAGATTTCTAAGCAAAAACGGGCTTACAAACTACCGGGTAAGAGTCAATGGGCTTACGTCAAGGACTGCCTAGATTTCTAAGCGAAAACGGGCTTACAAACTACCGGGTCAAGAGTCAATGGGCTTGCGTTAAGGACCGCCTAAGATTTCTAAGCAAAAACGGGCTTACAAACTGCCGGGTCAAGAGTCAACGGGCTTACGTAAGGACCGCCTAAGATTTCTAAGCAAAAAAGGCTTACACGGCTTACAAACTGGGGCAGAGTCTAGCTACAAAATGGCGGTTAATGATAAGGACCGCTCTAAGCAAAAATCACAAAAGGCTAAAATACAACAAAACAACAAAAACGCTTCAAGAGTCAATGGGCTTACGTCAAGGACCGCCTAAGATTTCTATCGAAAACGGGCTTACAAACTGCCGGGTCAAGAGTCAATGGGCTTACGTTAAGGACCGCCTAAGATTTCTAAGCAAAAACGGGCTTACAAATTGTCGGGTCAAGAGTCAATGGGCTTACGTCAAGGACCGCCTAAGATTTCAAAGCGAAAACGGGCTTACAAACTGCCGGGTCAAGAGTCAATGGGCTTACGTCAAGAACCGACTAAGATTTCTAAGCGAAAACGGGCTTACAAACTGCCGGGAAAAGAGTCAATGGGCTTACGTTAAGGACCGCCTTAGATTTCTAAGCAAAAACGGGCTTACAACTACGGGTCAAGAGTCAATGGGCTTACGTCAAGGACCGCCTACGATTTCTAAGCGAAAACGGGCTTACAAACTGCCGGGTCAAGAGTCAATGGGCTTGCGTTAAGGACCGCCTAAGATTTCAGCAAAAACGGGCTTACAAACTGCCGGGTCAAGAGTCAATGGGCTTACTTCAAGGACCGCCTAAGATTTCTAAGCAAAAACGGGCTTACAAACTTGCCGGGTCAAGAGTCAATGGGCTTACGTCAAGGACCGCCTAAGATTTCTAAGCAAAAAACGGCTTACAAACTGCCGGGTCAAGAGTCAATGGGTTACGTCAAGGACCGCCTAAGATTTCTAAGCGAAAACGGGCTTACAAACTGCGGGTCAAGAGTCAATGGGCTTACGTAAGGACCGCCTAAGATTTCTAAGCAAAAACGGGCTTACAAATTGTCGGGTCAAGAGTCAATGGGCTTACGTCAAGGACCGCCTAAGATCTTCAAAGCGAAAAACGGGCTTACAAACTGCCGGGTCACGAGTCAATGGGCTTACGTCAAGAACCGACTAAGATTTCTAAGCAAACAGGCTTACAAACTGCCGGGAAAAGAGTCAATGGGCTTACGTCAAGGACCGCCTAAGATTTCTAAGGCAAAAACGGGCTTACAAATTGTCGGGTCAAGAGTCAATGGGCTTACGTCAAGGACCGCCTAAGATTTCTAAGCGAAAACGGGCTTACAAACTGCCGGGTCAAGAGTTAATGGGCTTACGTCAAAGACCGCCTAAGATTTCTAAGCAAAAACGGGCTTACAAACTGCCGGGTCAAGAGTCAATGGGCTTACGTTAAGGACCGCCTAAGATTTCTAAGCAAAAACGGGCTTACAAACTGTCGGGTCAAGAGTCAATGGGCTTACGTCAAGGACCGCCTAAGATTTTTAAGCAAAAACGGGCCTACAAACTGCCAGGTCATTTTACATAAAAGCAATGACAACAAATGGGCTTACGTCACATTGGGACCGCTAAGATTTCTAAGCAAAAACGGGCTTACAAACTACCGGGTCAAGAGTCAATAGGCTACGTCAAGGACCGCCTAAGATTACTAAGCAAAAAAGGGCTTACAAACTACCGGGTCAGGAGTCAATGGGCTTACGTCAAGGACCGCCTACGATTTCTAAGCGAAAACGGGCTTACAAACTACCGGGGTCAAGAGTCAATGTGGCTTGCGTTAAGGACCGCCTAAGATTTCTAAGCAAAAAGGGGCTTACAAAACTGCCGGGTCAAGAGTCAATGGGCTTACTTCAAGGACCGCCTAAGATTTCTAAGCGAAAACGGGCTTACAAACTGTCGGGTCAAGAGTCAATGGGCTTACGTTAAGGACCGCCTAAGATTTCTAAGCAAAATAGGCTTACAAACTGCCGGGTCAAGAGTCAATGGGCTTACGTCAAGGACCGCCTAAGATTTCAAAAAGCAAAAACGGGCTTACAAACTACCGGGTAAAGAGTCAATGGGCTTACGTCAAGGACTCTACGATTTCTAAGCGAAAACGGGCTTACAAACTACCGGGTAAAGAGTCAATGGGCTTACGTTAAGGACCGCCTAAGATTTCTAAGCAAAAACGGCTTACAAACTGCCGGGTCAAGAGTCAATGGGCTTACTTCAAGGACCGCCTAAGATTTCTAAGCGAAAACGGTCTTACAAACTGCCGGGTCAAGAGTCAACGGGCTTACGTTAAGGACCGCCTAAGATTTCTAAGCAAAAACAGGCTTACAAACTGTCGGGTCAAGAGTCAATGGGCTTATGTCAAGGACCGCCTAAGATTTCTAATCGAAAACGGGCTTACAAACTGCCGGGTCAAGAGTCAATGGGCTTACGTTAAGGACCGCCTAAGATTTCTAAGCCAAAAACGGGCTTACAAATTGTCGGGTCAAGAGTCAATAGGCTTACGTCAAAGGACCGCCTAAGATTTCAAAGCGAAAACGGGCTTACAAACTGCCGGGTCAAGAGTCAATGGGCTTACGTCAAGACCGACTAGATTTCTAAGCGAAAACGGGCTTACAAACTGCCGGGTCAAGAGTCAATGGGCTTACGTTAAGGACCGCCTAAGATTTCTAAGCAAAAACGGCTTAGAAATTTTCAGGTCAAGAGTCAATGGGCTTACGTCAAGGACCGCCTAAGATTTCTAAGCGAAAACGGGCTTACAAACTGCCGGGTCAAGAGTCAATGGGCTTACGTCAAGAACCGCCTAAGATTTCTAAGCAAAAACGGGCTTACAAACTGCCGGGTCAAGAGTCAATGGGCTTACGTTAAGGAACCGCCTAAGATTTCTAAGCAAAAAAGGGCTTACAAATTCTCGGGTCAAGAGTCAATGGGCTTACATCAAGGACCGCCTAAGATTTCTACGCGAAAACGGGCTTACAAACTGCCGGGTCAAGAGTCAATGGGCTTACTTCAAGGACCGCCTAAGATTTCTAATTGAAAACGGGCTTACAAACTGCCGGGTCAAGAGTCAATGGGCTTACGTCAAGGACCGCCTAAGATTTCTAAGCGAAAATGGGCTTACAAACTGCCGGGTCATTTTACATAAAAGCAATGACAACAAATGGGCTTACGTCACATTGGGACCGCCTAAGATTTCTAAGCAAAAACGGTCTTACAAACTACCGGTTCAAGAGTCAATGGGCTTACGTCAAGGACCGCCTAAGATTTCTAAGCAAAAATGGGCTTACAAACTACCGGGTCAAGAGTCAATGGGCTTACGTCAAGGACCGCCTACGAGATTTCTAAGCGAAAACGGGCTTACAAACTACCGGGTCAAGAGTCAATGGGCTTATGTTAAGGACCGCCTAAGATTTCTAAGCCAAAACGGGCTTACAAACTGCCGGAGTCAAGAGTCAATGGGCTTACTTCAAGGACCGCCTAAGATTTCTAAGCGAAAATGGGCTTACAAACTGTCGGGTCAAGAGTCAATGGGCTTACGTTAAGGACCGCCTAAGATTTCTAAGCAAAAACGGGCTTACAAACTGCCGGGTCAAGAGTCAATGGGCTTACTTCAAGGACCGCCTAAGATTTCTAATTGAAAACGGGCTTACAAACTGCCGGGTCAAGAGTCAATGGGCTTACGTCAAGGACCGCCTAGATTTCTAAGCGAAAATGGGCTTACAAAACTGCCGGGTCATTTTACATAAAAGCAATGACAACAAATGGGCTTACGTCACATTGGGACCCGCTTAAGATTTCTAAGCAAAAACGGGCTTACAAACTACCGGGTCAAGAGTCAATGGGCTTACGTCAAGGACCGCCTAAGATTTCTAAGCAAAAACGGGCTTACAAACTACCGGGTCAAGAGTCAATGGGCTTACGTCAAGGACCGCCTACGATTTCTAAGCGAAAACGGGCTTACAAAACTACCGGGTCAAGAGTCAATGGGCTTACGTTAAGGACCGCCTAAGATTTCTAAGCAAAAACGGGCTTACAAACTGCCGGGTCAAGAGTCAATAGGCTTACTTCAAGGACCGCCTACGATTTCTAAGCGAAAATGGGCTTACAAACTGTCGGGTCAAGAGTCAATGGGCTTACGTTAAGGACCGCCTAAGATTTCTAAGCAAAAAAGGGCTTACAAATTCTCGGGTCAAGAGTCAATGGGCTTACATCAAGGACCGCCTAAGATTTCTACGCGAAAACGGGCTTACAAACTGCGGGTCAAGAGTCAATGGGCTTACTTCAAGGACCGCCTAAGATTTCTAATTGAAAACGGGCTTACAAACTGCCGGGTCAAGAGTCAATGGGCTTACGTCAAGGACCGCCTAAGATTTCTAAGCGAAAATGGGCTTACAAACTGCCGGGTCATTTTACATAAAAGCAATGACAACAAATGGGCTTACGTCACATTGGGACCGCCTAAGATGTCTAAGCAAAAACGGTCTTACAAACTACCGGGTTCAAGAGTCAATGGGCTTACGTCAAGGACCGCCTAAGATTTCTAAGCAAAAATGGGCTTACAAACTACCGGGTCAAGAGTCAATGGGCTTACGTCAAGGACCGCCTACGATTTCTAAGCGAAAACGGGCTTACAAACTACCGGGTCAAGAGTCAATGGGCTTATGTTAAGGACGCCTAGAGATTCTAAGCAAAACGGGCTTACAAAACTGCGGGTCAAGAGTCAATGGGCTTACTTCTCAAGGACCGCCTAAGATTTCTAAGCGAAAATGGGCTTACAAACTGTCGGGTCAAGAGTCAATGGGCTTACGTTAAGACGAGAAGACTAAGGAAAACTACTAAGATTCTAAGCAAAAAACGGGCTTACAAACTGCCGGGTCAAGAGTCAATGGGCTTACTTCAAGGACCGCCTAAGATTTCTATTCTATTGAAAAACGGGTTACAAACTGCCGGGTCAAGAGTCAATGGGCTTACGTCAAGGACCGCCTAAGATTTCTAAGCGAAAAGGGCTTACAAACTGCCGGGTCATTTACATAAAAGCAATGACAACAAATGGGCTTACGTCACATTGGGACCGCGCTAAGATTTCTAAGCAAAAAAACGGTCTTACAACTACCGGTTCAAGAGTCAATGGGCTTACGTCAAGGACCGCCTAAGATTTCTAAGCAAAAACGGGCTTACAAACTACCGGTCAAGAAGTCAATGGGCTTACGTCAAGGACCGCTATACGATTTCTAAGCGAAAACGGGCTTACAAACTACACGGGTCAAGAGTCAATGGGCTTAGTTAAGGACCGCCTAAGATTTCTAAGCAAAAACGGGCTTACAAACTGCCGGGTCAAGAGTCAATGGGCTTACTTCAAGGACCGCCTAAGATTCTAAGCGAAAAATGGGCTTACAAACTGTCGGGTCAAGAGTCAATGGGCTTATGTTAAGGAACCGCCTAAGATTTCTAAGCAAAAACGGGCTTTACAAACTGCCGGGTACAAGAGTCAATGGGCTTACTTCAAGGACCGCCTAAGATTTCTATGTGAAAACGGGCTTACAAACTCCGGGTCAAATGTCAACGGGCTTACGTTAAGGAAGGACCGCCTAAGATTTCTAAGCAAAAACAAGGCGATTACAACTGCCGGGTCAAGAGTCAATGGGCTTACGTCAAGGGACCGCCTAAGATTTTCTAATCGAAAACGGGCTTACAAACTGCCGCGGTCAAGAGTCAATGTGCTTATGTTAAGGACCGCCTATGATTTCTAAGCAAAAACGGGCTTACAAATTGTCGGGTCAAGAGTCAATGCGCTTACGTCAAGGACCGCCTAAGATTTCTAAGCAAAAACGGGCTTTACAAAAACTGCAGGGTCAAGAGTCAATGGGCTTACGCGTCAACGACCGCCTAAGATATCTAATTGAAAACGGCCTTACAAACTGCCGGGTCAAGAGTTAATGGGCTTACGTCAAGGACCGCCAAGATTTCTAAGCGAAAATGGGCTTACAAAC
>JAOWBW010002207.1:0-46084 GCA_026119855.1 Campanula takesimana
GAATGACTCACGAAGGCAAGTAAGTTATTAAGAGAGAAGAGAAGGAAAGCCCTAATTTGATTGCAAGAAATTGGGAGTATGCAGAAAGAATAGAAGCCCTAGATTCGACAAGGAACGGAAAGTGATTCCAAATCAAGGAAAGTTGTTCAATCTTGAGGTGATTAATTCATTGGCAAATGAATCGTACAAAGATGTCTTGACAAGTTCGAGATGAAGGCCGATCACCATAACGCGCTAGGGCTAAACATGTCTTCTTTCTTGCATGAGACCGGACCCGAAGGTTCCCTATGTTCCTCCAGTGTAGAGGCTCAGGTCACCGTAATTCTTGTGGATGCTCCATCAAGGATTCTGTGGAACCCACATGAATGGCAACATGCTAGCAAAGAAAGTTATCCGACTACTAGGGTACTATTGGGCTACAATGGAAGCCGACTGCACCGAGATGGTTAAGAGATGTACAAGTGTTAGATACATGCTAACTTGCAACACACACCACCGTCCGTGTTATACCCTATGACATCTCCTTGTCCGTTTTCTACGTAGGCAATAGACGTCATTGGCAAAGTCTCACCGACAGGTAACAATGGGCATTCATTCGTATTAGTCGCTGTTGATTACTTCACCAAGTGATCGAGGCTCAATCAACAAAGTCTTAAGCAAAAAAAAGGTGGCTGAGTTCATTAAGATCAACATCATATGCCGATAAGGGGTACCTCATGAGATGATATCCGACAATGGCACGCACTTTGAGAGAGAATGTGACTAACTACTTGCAGAATACAAGATAGAAAGGCATCAGTCGTCACCGTACCGACCACAAACCAATGGAGGAGTCGAAGCTGCTAGAAAAACCATAGAGAACCATCATTAGGAAAATGGCAAGACTGCAGAGACTGGCCCGACAAGCTACCTTTTGCACTCTGGGGCTTCGTACTTCAATCCGTACCGCCACCGGTGAAACTCCATACGCCCTAGCTATGGGATAGAAGCAGGTTACCAATCGAATTAGAAGTACCATCACTAAGAGTTCTCATAGAAAACCAAGTGAATGAAGTCGCATGATTGAAACAACCGTTACGAACAACTAGCCCTGCTAGATGAACGACGACTTCGAGCCGTCGAGCATATACAAGCATATCACGGAGAATGCCCGAGCATTCAATAAGAAAGTCAAATCAGAAACAAAAAGAAGGGGACCTTGTCCTACGTGAACATCGTCCAGGACCATTCAATCCTCTCGACGTCCTCTCGATCCGCGAATCCTAATCCTTTCTCCTGGGGGGGGTTAAGGAAAACAAAGATTGGAAATAAACGGGGTGAGATAAAATCTCAGTAAGTTACTAATGCAACTACATGACATGCTAATGTGCAATAACCAATAATAATAATCTCACGTAGCACATAGCAAATAACAATTAACAGATAGCAGCGGAAATAAAAAAGTAACAAAGGTACTGAACCAAGGTTCCCAAAAGGGTGAATCAATCTGATCAATATTAACAGAACCGCATCGAAGAGCAGCTACAATAAACAGCATCAAGAGCTAAAGAAGCCGGTTCAGAAACCGAATATCCAATAACCAATCCCCGATAACCCATCGACCATAGCAGCATAACCAGCTGGAGAGAACCTCGGTAGCATAACAACTGAAAGAGGACCCGGTCAGAACCAACCAACAACCAATAATCGATGAACGATAACGGGAACGGGGTACATGACACGAAGTCATTACCCAAACTCTATAATACTCACCAAAGGGAGTTCAATATCATCCAAACTATGGCCAGTAGAAGGGGAACGGGAACGAGTGAAGAACATTATAAAGGACTTGGTTCAGGAGCCATTATAATCCTCTCACTAAACATCATGTTAACAAAGTACCAGCTGGACTTCCAAATAAATGCTAAGTAATAAATACTAGCTTAATTAAACAACTTAGGGTTCCAAAGTAGGGAACCACACCAATTAAATCACCATAAAGATGCAACGGTACTCATGAAGAGTTAGAGTTTACAACAACGATAACAGAATTTCTCATAAAGAGCACAACAACAATGATTATTAGAACACGATAATTCCATAAAGAAGAACCATACCAGATACATTCCAAAGATGATACCCACAAGTTAATCATAAAGAGCACAACCCAAACGGTTCGCTCACAATTGGCACAATAACTATTACCAAATGACCCTAAACGTTTATTCATAAAGAATACTGGGACTATTAGCTCCCTATAATTACACCTAGAATTCCAAATAGGAAGACCGAATAAATACACCTTAAAGCTAGTCAACACCGTAGGTACCCAATCACCAATTCACGTCTTACATCCGTCATCAACGAACCAATTCTTAACCTCAAACACCCAACAAATCCCGAAGTATAAAACTTATAAATTAACTTAACAACCTATCCCATTTGTAGTACTACTAAAGAGAGCTTCGAAACGATAGTTTACACGCCTAAAACGGAGTTCGGACGAAGAAGTTATGGCCTCCGGAAGATCGACCTAAATTCTGGAAAAAGTGGGCGGGCGCCCGGAATTGAGTGGGCGGTCGCCCGGAACGCTGTTGCCAAGCTAAATGAGGCTGTTTTAGTGGGAGGTCGCCCAAAACTAAGTGGGCGGTCGGTCGCCCAAGACCCCAAAAACCCCGAATTTCACTCCTTTTGTCCTAAATCTTGATATAACAACCCTTATACATCCCCACCATTGAGGAGCTCGATCCATAACCACATCGATCACAAAGGGATCACCCTCGAATACTAAAGTGTCCCACAACATTAACTTAAGTCAACTAGGGTGATACTTCGAGCCTAGATCGGGCTTGAACCAAAAACAATTCGAAAACAAAGGTACTCAGGACAGCTGGTATGGGCGGTCGCCCATAGCCAGTCCGGGCGGTCGCCCAAAACCCACACCCAAGCCCAAAACAACTGACTTCATGGGCGGTCGCCCAACCCACCCATGGGCGGTCGCCCACGCACCCAGGTCGCCGGGAAAACGGCAAGAACCAAATGGGTTCTTCCACTTTTTACCCAAAACCAAATTCTCACAATCATTCTCCCAACTTAATCCCCAAAGCACCCAAACAACATCAAGCAAAAAGGAGACCTCAACAACACCATAAATGACCCCAACCAAGAATCAAACCCAACATTCATATAAATCACCATTTTTAACCAAAAACCAAATAAATTCCAAATCAATTCCAAACTCAACCAAACCTCAAATATAACAACTAAAGCATTATATAAACATGAAATGAACACTTTAGCATAAAAATGGGGGAAAAGCAACTTACTTGATAAATCTCAAAGTTGACGGAATTCAATTCTTTTTGGTTCTACGCGATCCTATCGACGATCTAAACAAGGTTCATGTTTTAAGAAATGAGAGATTATGAGAAGAAGATGAAGAAATGAAGAGAGAAGGTAGAGAGAAAAACTTACCAAACATGGAGGAGAGAGAGAGGTTTGTTGCTGGGAAATGAAGAATGAGTGAGGGAGGAGGTGAGGGAGGTGAGGGGGAAATAGGGAAATTATTCAAAAACTTACACTTAGGTCCCCTCTCTCACACTACACACAAATACTTACACTCCCTACTAACAATTAAGACCCAAACAATTCTACACTAGCACAAATGACCCAAATTAAATGCTAGGCATAATTATTATAACACATAAAATGCACACATAAATATTTAAATAAATAATAATTAAATAAAATAACAAGCAAATAAATAAATAATAATTACTTATTACTCATAAAATAGAGCCTATATTTCGGGTCGTGACAGGTAAAGTAGGGACCAAGATGGATAGGCCCTTACATAGTCAAGAAGATCTTCTCCGGAGGAGCGGTACAACTCGCAGACCTAGATGGAGATCAATTGCCGAAGCCCGTCAACATGGACAAGCTGAAGAAGTACTACTCATAGCTCCTTCCCCTATTTCAAAAATAATATAATAATAAAGGTACGAGAAAAGAAGCCCGCTAGATTGAAAACCTGAAAGGGCGGTCTCGGCAAAAATCAGGGTGTGCATAAAAAAATAATAATAGGGGACAGTCTCGTACGAGACACCTATGTCTCGTACGAAACATGTCAGTCAGCAGACATATTTTTCTCTTTCTTTAACAAGAACTACGATGACCTGAGCTCCTTATTTAATTGATGTAAAAGGAGAACGTAGGCAGCCTTTTGGTCCGGTCTATTCAATAAATAAAATCAAAATCTTGTCTTCTTATTAATTGAATGCATTTCAAGAAAGCAATAGGAAAATTCTAACATGAATACCAACTTGAAAAACAAAATAAACAAAATACTAAAAATCTAAACATTTGTCTATCTAGGCAATCTCTCGATACTCCTAAGGATCTATTTCTTCCTTGACTTAGTAGGGGCTTGACCACGGTCTGCCTTGTCATTCCTTTTCCTCTTATGCAAGGGTATCTCGAAACCGAGAGGAACATCAAGTCTACTGAACACCGAGGGAGTCAATCTTGTAAACACATGAGGCCTGTCTAGAGCTTGAAATTTACCGGGAAGTCCATTTTCCCTCTTCTCGTAAAAGTCACTATCTAAGAAGTCTTGAGTGGCATGTACACTGATATTAGAAGGATCCTCCTTAGCTTCCTTCTTCCTCAAATTCAAGCTAGGCTCGAATTGGTCCCCCAACAGAGAGCGATGAATCTCATCAATACCCTCGACACTGGGATGGAGTTCTGTGAGAAACCAATCCAAGTATTTATCCGATAAATAAATACTCCCTCCCTCATGACGAAGAGTGGTCCAACGATCCATAGTGGTGCCTTGCCCCAATCACGAGCCAAGCTCGTAGAGAACTCTGAATCTATGAAAGAGATATCCCGGGCACGTCCCCCTAACACGAAAGTGTCCTGCTGTTGACCGAATTATCGCATCACCCTTCGAGCAAAGTAAAAAAGAGGAATCTCTCAAACCCGGAAGGACGACCTTGTCGTATCCAAGGGTATTAGCTACGAACCGCTTCACCTTCCAAAAAGAATGGGCACCAAGCAATATCATCAGTCTTCGCTTTGGCAAAAAGATGGGCCCACTCCTCAATGCTCAAACCTTTACCAATAGCCTCCGCCTATGGAAAGTATAAGGAGAATAATCGATCGGAGAGTCCAACAGTTTAAAATGTTCTCTGAGCCAAATAGTCAACAATAATGGACTTCCCCGAGTTATAGAGCCGGTTTGGTGTAGCTCATCAAGACCATGAAGGGTCTCCCCTAAAATAAGAGGAACAATGTTGAAGGCCCGTCCTCTAGCCTGCAGAACGATGTCCACGAGTTTCGTGTCCGCCATGCCACACTTGCTCATAAAAAGCACGCTTTGGAATAAGCACAATGCCAAGAGGCAACATTGGGAATCCACCCCGTGACCACGAGTCACCCTACCTTTAAATCTCCTAGGCAAAGCGTGGAGATCAACATGGCGGTTATGAATATAACTCTGCGCCTCAGGAAGGCCTATACTCAATAAATTCCTGAGAGACTCCGCCGGTACCTTGTCATACTTGGGCACCGCAATCACCCCTGTCAATGGCATATCCAGGATAGCCGCCATCTCCTCTACAGTGGGGACCATCTCATTAAGTGAAAAATTGAAGAGATGAGTCGAAGGATCCCAAAAGCGTACAACTCCCTTTAAAAGGTCCCAACCCGGTTTTAGGTTCTTCAAGGAGAAAAGAATCTTAAAACCGAACATCTGTATGAATCTTCCTTGACGAGTCTTGTCAAACGAGCGAACGAACGTTGCTAAGTCCTTCTTATAGCGTTCCACTAATTCCGAGTCCAAGGAGAACTCATTAACAATTATTGATGAAGGGACGGACTTGCTTGGGGCCATTGGGAGCAAAAGGTTGAGAATTTTACTCCAAAATAAAAGTTCCCAGAACTGATTTAAGGCTGCATGGTATTCTAGGACGGACTAGAGGTGTTTATATACAAGTTTGGACACCAAATCCTCGAGGAAAAAGGAAAAACAGCCGCAGACTCAAGGGATGACTCGTACGAGACATCGATGTCTCGTACGAGGCATCTCCTAGTTCAGATGACAGACACTCTGCTCAAATCTCAGATTTCCCAATGAGTCAAAACATGCCTCAAACACTTCAGAAATGCACTCAAAACAGTTCATACATCACATACAAATGACCCAACACGAATCCATCTCATAAAAATACCCCTAGGTTCACCAATCGGATGTGAATCAACCCATTACAAAGTCACAAATAAAAACTAAAATTAACAAAAGTATTGTGTGTTGGAGTTAGGAGTTAATTGTTGCCCAGGTACCAACCCAAAAAAAAAAGGAGAAATTGTCTTCGCCTACGCTGAGGCAATAAGTACATCAACCAAATAAAAGAGGGGAAAAGGGGATCCTATCTACTCCATCATCAATAAGAAAAGAGACGTCGCCACTACCACATGATCACTCGTCAATCCGAGGTCTCTTCCCGCAAGAAGCCGACTCTGTTGTCTGGCGAGCCAATCGGCCTAAGAGTCCAACAGTCTCTCTCTTTACCCTCTTGGCATAGGCTATGAACTGGGTAAGCCGTCCCGCGACCTCTCTATACTCAGCAATGGGAACCTGTTGAGAAGAAACAAATAGAGATGTCAAAGTATTCAGATAAATGATAAACAGAGAAATGAAATGGCAGAATGATGGAAATGACGGAAGAAGGGTCATAAACCATACCATGGTCGCGTCAGCAGGAGGTACGAGTCCCTCAGGCATATCGTACTGGGCGGGAAGGTCCTCGGTGCTCTCTATTCCCTTAGCCATGCTGTAGGTAAATGAAGCCAGTCCGAGCTGTGGACTGAAAGGGACATGAACAACTCCCTGGTCCTGAACCTGGCCACCCTCCAGAATCAACCGAGGCATAAGACGAGTAAGAAAGTCCTGATAATCAGCCTTAAGATGCATGTGGTCAAAGGTGTCCTGACCAATAATAAGCTCCTCTCTCTCCTCATCCTCAATAGTATGAGAGCTAAGCATATAAGCCGGTAGATCCAGAGGGACGATGAGATCAAGCCTACCACCATTATGCTGACGAGAGACTCGCTCTCCCAAGTAAAAACATCCCCCACCGAGGCCGATCATCAGCATACCCATAATCCTGATGAATCTCTAAACTCCTCCAAGGGAAGAGAGCAGTGTCAACATCAGGAACGACGGTCTGCTCATCAAGGTACCGCCTCATCTCCTCTATAGGCAAGTCCGCCCCCTCAGCCTGCTCGTCATGGGTATCCCGGTTGGCCCTATTCCACCTCAATATGTCCGGAAATATGGCAGCATTATCCCGGAGGTTAAAACTGAAGAGTCTCAATATGGTGTAACCCCAAGCCTGCAAATGAGAGAGACATAGAAAAATGTCAACATATGATGGCTAAGTAAGAATGCTACCGAAACTGAAAGCAAACTGGGGCTAGGATGAAAAGAGGAATGCTGCAGAGAATGAGTATTATACCTCCCAAGCATGGCTGTAGCCACCCAAGCCAGCGCTCGCCCGATCCTGCGAACTCTCATCCATAGCCACGTAACAGTGAGCCAAGCCGGCTATACCCCAACTAGCATCAGTCACATGCTGCATGTCCCTCAAAGCGCTCAAAAGCGTAAACAAGGCATTCGACGCATGATTAGCAAAAAGCGTTTCAGAGAAAGCCCACCACGGAAAACCACGGACAGGTACAATACAAGTGCCGAGATGACCCATCTGGCCAACATTGGCAGCAGCATAAGCATCCACCTTATCCCTCAAGGCTTTGAGAGGGACGCCCCTGCCTGAGGTGCGCACTGTGAAGCCCAACATCCGCCTCATGTCATCACTACTAGGGAGGAAGTCAGGATCCACCTCGATCGGCTTACCGGCGATAGAGAGCCCGGTAATAGCATGAAAATCAGTGGGAGTCATGGTAACCTCACCCCACCGCATATGCATAGTATGGGTGCTATCCCACCAGCTTTCCTTGATGACCTAGAGCACATGGGTGTTTCTCCTATCACCCACCAAGCCATCAAAGAAAGGCTTGAGTCCCATATTCTCGATCTCGTCTTTCAATTCAGCATCTAGAGTTGTCTACCTCTCGGCAACTGCTCGCACACTGCCCCTACAGTTGTTAATCACTCTGAATGATTAAAGCAACAAAGACAAAAGAGACGAATATCAGAAAGGCGGTGAAATCCTCATTTAGAGGGAGCATCTAGAGTTGTCTACCTCTCAGCAACTGCTCGCACACTGCCTAGAACAACAGTCGAAATAATGTACTACTATACTACAATGATTTTTAACATCAACAAGGCCAAAATCCCATCAAAAGATCAGCCATGCATGATAAACCCTAGCAGCCATAATTCTAGGCGAAAATTGACAAAATTCGATTTGCGAATGCACCCAATTGAGACATGCAACAACGAAATTGACATGGAAACTCAATCAAAGGAAGAAATCCTTACCCGCCTAGTCCGAATGGCGTGAGAAATGTGTTCATCGGGAAACGGGCATAGTTTATCCATCTCCCACCTCTTCCCCTTCATGTGTCTACCAAGTGTTCTTTGTGGGATCGATTAGCACCGGCCATCAGAAAGGGTTGGGAATAACTAGAGATTGGTGAAAATGAAGATTTTTGAGAAAGAAAATTGCCTAGGGTTGAGAACTCTTGAAATGAAATAAGAAAAGTGATTTGAAAAACCACTTTCAGCACCTGATACGCGCCTATTCTGCGCAAAATCAGGGATGACTCGTACGAGGCATCTATCCCTCGTATGAGGTATCCTTAGAAAAATCTCAGAAAACCCTGTTTTCATGGGAAATTCGAGAAAAGCCCTGCTTTTAACAAGAATTCTAGAAAAGCCCTGCTTTTCAATAGAAATGTTAGAAAAAAGCCCTGCTTTTGACTAAAAAGTCAAATCTGAACCCGGTTCAAGATGGAACATTGAGTCGTCAACAAAAGAATATTTTCAGAATTGGAACAAGCAAAGTTGTTTCTCAGTACGAATCTATTCTCACCGCACATCCAAGATCATGGGCGAGCAACAAAATCAGCATCAGCAAACACTAAATCCAACGATTCTCATCGAGATGTATGTTAATGGCACATGATTTACAACCGGGTATCTCACGACTGTTATCAAGACGTAAGTTAATAACACATGATCCCACCATATAGAGTCCCATAATTTCCATTGAGACGTATGTTAATGGCATATAATTCATTTTTCCAACAGAAATGATGTCGCGTTGGAAGGAGAAGACATGTCCGAGTAATTGGTGTCTCCACATTCAGTGATCCCATAATTGTTATCAAGGCGTATGCTAATAACATAGGATTCACACCCCTCAGAGTCGCATAATTGTCATCAAGGTGTATGCTAATGACATAAGATTCATATTTTCAACGGAAAGGCAGTCGCGTTGAATGGAGAAGACAGGTCCGAGTAATTGGTGTCTCCAAAACCTAGAATCCCATTATTGTTATCAAGGCGTATGCTAATAATATAGGATTCACCCCAGAACTGAAGACGGGTCATCATCAACAACAGGGTATATTCAGAATTGGAGTCAAAGAGATTGATTCCTCAGTATGGATTACAACTGGAGACGGTTCGTCATCAACAAAAAGGAGTATATTCAGAATTGGAGTCAAAGAGATTGGTTCCTCAGTATGGGTTACTTTCTAAACTTTAAACTTTACTTACTGCAGTATTGTTTTCAAAAATGATTTTCAAAATACCTTAAACCCCCGTTTTTGCGTGTTTTCGGAGTCGAACTACGTTTGGTCTGATTTCCTTCCGAGGAATACGTAGGCAGCTTTCTAGCACGACCATATCCAAAGTTCTAAATGGTGTCTTTTCTATCGATGACGTTACTTCATTCATAAGTATCGTCGCCGAGGGGATCTGTAGACACCCCATTTTGAACATTCATTCATAATCACACTACTTCTGTGTCTCGCCTTCGATTTGGGTCAAAACTCATTAAGTTTGGCATGTTTCGTTAAAGTTTCTGACTGACTCCGTTAGTTAGGGGCCAAAATGAACATTCAAACTGCTGCAGAAGGGTAAAAAGTGATTCCAGCATAAAGATGCTTCGTACGAGACATTGATGTCTCGTACGAGACATCCCCCTTTGACAGTCGGGTTTTGGTCAGTTTCCTTGTTGATCTCAACCCCTTTTCTTGGCAAACACTTAAGCAATCCGGGAAAAACCTAATGAGCGATCCTAGATTCCAAAAATACCTCATTGGAAATCAAGTCCTTGATTCCCTTCCAAACATACCTTCTTGGATTAAACCCTAGGTCAAGAACTCCTATAAATATAGAGGTTCTTGAACCGAAAAACCTCTAAAATGGTCATTCACAAAAAACCACTCCAAATCTGATCAAAGAGGTCCTCATAATCAGCCTCTCTCCCTCACCCATGAAATTCAAACCTTCATAACACCATTCAAGCCAAATTCATCGGATCATCAAGGCATTTAGTGAAGGCCATCCATAGGATTCTCGAAGAACGCTTAGGTAAAACTCCTTGTTTTCTACCTTCTCATCCTCTTCTTTGTCTTTGAAGTAGTGTGATTCCATTAAAGGATCAGCCTAGAGCCTCTCTAATTCATAGAGATGGTCTCGAAGCATATGATCCGACATTCCAAATAAATAAGATATTATTTATTTGGTTCCTTTTGTACGTTTTGCATGATTTTGAAACAATGATGATGATTTCTTAGCAAGACCAATCTTAGATTGGGTGAATTGGGTGCTCCTTGACCTTCCCAATTCATAACTTAACCCCTGAATCCAGATCTTACGGTCCGTGTTCCGTCAAACATGGTGGCGACTCACAACAAACGAGAAACATTCAAACCCTCACGATCCAAGCCGAGCCGTCCGGGAACCGCGGGAGGGGCGCGCACTCACAACTACCTCTATCCCTAATGAGTGTCCAATTTCATTTTAAGAGACATAATTTTTTGCGCAATTTGGTAGAAAAATTCCTATATAATCTTGTAATCCTCTTTATAAACATTTAATTTTTGCAAGTATAAAGAGACCGGTGAAAATGTTTTCGTAAAAAAACATTTAGGACAAAGTTATAATCAACGCTTATTTTGGGACAAAATTTCCTGAAATTAGACACTCATTTCGGGAGATCATTCAGGGAGATAGAGGGACATAGGGAGTAACTTTTTTTCCCCCCAAACATTACTCCAAATATAAATAGTACTAGGGTTCCACCCGTGCGATGCACGGGCTAATAATTTCCTCAATAAATATATATAATCGTATATATATGTCTTTATATTATTTATAGTATCAGTTAGTCCTGAAACTAAAGACTTGTTATTATACACTCCATTATCCCCACAAACAAACGTCTCTCTTTTGATAAAAATATGTCCCCTCTCCCTTCCATTTTCTCAAGATTTTCTTAAAAAAAAAAAAATACAAAAATCTAACCATTTTCATCAACTTCGTAATTAGGTTTCTTCATTAGAAAAATAAAATAGTTCTCTTTATTAGAATGTTCATTCTGAAACAAAGATAGTACGCCATAACTAACTTTTCATTTTGTTAATTTGGGTGTCACATTAAAAAAATTTACTTACCCAAAAAAAAAAGATTTCCTTCATTTTCTCTCCTTCCCAATCACGACAACTATCCACTTATTATTCTTTATTTCAATTTACCCCTCCTCCCACACACAACAACTACTATGTCATAATAATTTTTTTAATTTCCTTTCCTAAAATTTCATGAAAAGTTTATTTTAGAACAGAGGGAGTACAAAATAAGGGAACCTGCATTTTCCCCTGAAAGAAAAACCATCTATCATAACGATTTATTTTTATTTATTGAAACATCTATTTACCTCGCAATCTTTTTTTGAATCAAGATCTCCCTACCCCACTTTCTCTCTCATTCCCTTTCACAACAATTACTTTCATTAATTCCCGTTTCAAAAATTTTATGGGAAGTTTGTTTTGGGATGGAGGGAGTATATATTTGTAGGAAACTTTTTTGGATATAAGTTTTTATTTAAGACTATTTGCTATTTTCCCTAATTATTTAGACTACTGAAACTCAAAAGTTAGTGTTATAACATTCCATTATCCTCATAAACGTCGTTTTTTTTTTTAAAAAAAGACAGATTTCTCACAATTAAGCTTACAAAAATGCAACAGATTTTATTTTATTTTTAAGTATAAAACCCTTAAGCACGAAATGAAATTTGAAAACACCCTTAATTTTTTTCCTAACATTTCAGTTTAAGGTTTTTATTTTACTTTTAATGCAGCAGAATACAACCAAGATCAACCTTGATGGAAGATCTCGAATAAACAGAAGGAAATAAACCTTCAAACAAGCCAACAATGGCTTCTAGGGTTTGAACCCACACAAAGTTGCAAAGGCAAACTATGAAATTAATAAATCAAAACATATTCAATACAAAGTAGGAAAAGTATACTCTAACAACTAATTAAAACCCTAACCCTAAATTTATTTTAACAAAATACCCAGAATATCCTAAACAATTAATAAAGAAAATGAGTTCTGCGAACAAGGTAATTTCTGGCGAATTGCCGGGCACGGTCGTGCTCTAGAATGAGCACGGTCGTGCTATTCTAGTTGAGGCCTCCATCACTTACACCCATTTTGTGCACGGGCGTGCTCTGTTCTGCGCACTGTCGTGAACTGCTAGGTCCGGCCGGGTTATCTCTGAGGTCCGGGCGGATCTTCCACTTCCACGTCCTACATCATACACCCCCTTTGTAAAAGGATTCGTCCCCAAATCATGTTCCATAAAAGAACCATGCGTCCCCGGAGTAGTAATCTTGTACTTGACAATGGAAGTCGCTGGTGGTGGATGTATAGCAACTTGTACTGGTGGTACTCAAAATGCATCCCTCCTCTTAGACCGACGTGCTGCAGCAGCCAATCCAATAGCCCGTATAGTACCTGAAAGACAAGATTTTGGAGCACACAAGGAAATAATTCCTTTCCCCTTATCGATGCCAGGATGCACCCCTTTTTCTTTCAACGGGAAAAAATTAAACTTGACTCCATCCTTCATAAAACTAAAAATATTAGTACGCCTGTAGACACCCAATTTTGAACGTTCATTCATAATTACACTACTTCTGTGTCTCGCCTTTGATTTGGGTCAAAACTCGTTAAGTTTGACATGTCTCGTTATGTTTCTGACTAACTTTGTTAGTTAGGGGCCGAAATGAACATTAAAACTCAAGAAAAGGGCATTTTTGTGATTCAAACACAAGATGTCTCGTACAAGACATCTAATGTCTCGTACGAGACATCCCCCTTTGACAGTCGGGTTTTTAACAGTTTCCTTGTTGATCTCAACCTCGTTTCTTGGCAAACACTCATACAATCCGGGAAATATCTGATGGACGATCCTAGAGTTCAAATACAACTCCTTGGGAATTGAGTTTTTGATTCCCATACAAATTTACTCCCTTGACTTGATCCTTAAGTCATAAAAACCCTATAAATATAGAGCTTCTTGATCCCTAACGAGAGATTGGTTCCTAAGAACAAAAGAGACATTCAAATTCTGATAAAACACCCCTAGATCAGCTCTCCAAAGAGAACCCACGAAATTACTGTAGATACCCCGGGAAAACCACAACTTGGCTAGAGCGGTGAATTATCTTAGGATGTCTAACTTGTTTTAATTTGTAGAGTCGCCACCTATGTTATTGAGGGAACATAAGAAAAACCTAAATTAATAGCCTAATTTATATACAAAACCAGAGATTCGGGAGAGAAGAGTTCGGGGGTTAGGTGACGGAGTGGAAAGTACTTAAACACCCACTCCGCCCCGCTTACGCGAGTCTTGCTACTGAAGGTGTTCTAATGTAAAAAGTCCTTCAATTTATTGATATAAAAGTGCTAACAATTACAATGGAAAGAAAGGGGAAATTGCAAAGGGAAATAAAAAAGAATTATTTTATTATATTAATTTATGCTAAAGATTACACTAAAAGAAGAATAGTATATTGAAGTAAAGATTGAAATGTAGGGAGATGACCTTAACCAACTTTAATATAATAAAGTGGTCATTTAGTCATGTCCCAATTGATGGGGATTGCATACATTAAGAAAACATGTAAAATAGAAGAAGAAAGGTTAAAGTACCTTTTAGAAAATAAGAACTTCAAATCTTGACTTGGAGATGGAGTTGTTGTAGAGAAATTGTGCGCAACACTTTGTGTAGTGTTTTTCTAGAGAGAAGCGAGTCCAAGAACTTGTGTATAGTTTTTGTAGAGAAGATGAAGTTGGGTCTTTTGAAATGAACCAAGAAGGTCCTTTTTATAGGTAAAAATAGGAGGGAAAGGTTGGAGGGAAAAAATGATCATCCATGTGAAATGGAATTGACCAATCACAAATAAGATAAATAAAATAATTAATGAATGAGAATGAAATAAATAAAAGAAAATAAAATAAAATAAAAAAGAAATATTTTATTTTGATGAAAAGGCTAGAAGTGTGGGATTGGGAGTAAATGAATAAAGGGGGGATGAATGTGGATGTAAAAAGGCGGTCTTTTGTGATCAAGAAGAGATGTTTCAAATAAGAAAAGGGAGGGAAAAATGGTGCAATCCGTTACTGCCATAATGGGAAGCGCGCGGGTCCCGCTTTAGGGGCGAGACGCGTGCGCAGCCCGATAACACTTCCGGAAGCGCCCGTGGGTGGAAAACACAAACTGACAGAAATGACTCTAAAGTTAATTCTGTTATGCAGTTTAGTCCAAAACTAACGGGATCAGTTAGGAACTTAATCGAAATAACAGAAATCAACAAAAATAAGTTAAATAAAAAATACTATGTATGCAATCGGGGTATGAGAGGTCCAAGGCGGGGTGTCTACAGAGCCCCTCGGCGATGTGGATTGCAAAGCAAAAAGCGTCGTCGAAAGAACAAAACATCCGCCGAGGACATCGACAAGAATATAAAGGCTCGATAAAAAGCTGGAATTATTGAAATTGCAAGGGATAGAGATGCGCTCCCTGTGTGAGTGACTTTTGCTGATAGAGGGGATGCGGTGATAGAAATCGGCCCACTATGGCCATTGTTTAGAGTCCGTATAGAGGATTGGCTGACTCGGTATAGAGGAACCATTTTCCGCTTTAAAGTCCGTATAGAGGAATGGCTGACTCCGTATAGAGGACTCATTTGCCGCTTTAAAGTCCGTATAGAGGACTGGCTGACTCCGTATAGAGGACTCATTTTCCGCTTTAAAGTCCGTATAGAGGACTGGCTGACTCCGTATAGAGGACCCGTTTTCCGCTTTAAAGTCCGTATAGAGGACAGGCTGACTCCGTATAGAGGACCCATTTTCCGCTTTAAATTCCGTATAGAGGACTGGCTGACTCCATATAGAGGACCCGTTTGCGGCTTTAAAGTCCGTATAGAGGACTGGCTGACTCCGTATAGAGGACCCGTTTACCGCTTTAAAGTCCGTATAGAGGACTGGCTGACTCCGTATAGAGGACCCGTTTGCCGCTTTAAAGTCCGTATAGAGGTCTGGATTGATGAAGAGTTAGCGATTTTGGTGGTTCACCATGGAGCAAATTGCTATTTTGAAGCTGTATGCTGCTTGGAGTTGCAGTTGAATTTCGTGGGGTGCGGGCACAATTAACTGCGGACCACTTTAAGCTGGGGATGAAATGCCTAAATTTCCCATGCTGTTGACTTTATGTTGGTGTAGATACCCCGGGGAACCACAGCTTGGCTAGAGAGGTGAATTATCCTAGGATGGCTAACTTGTTTTAGATTTGTTTAGAGTCGCCACCTATGTTTTTAAAGGAACATAAGAAAAACCTAGAAATAGCCTAATTTATGTACAAAACCAGAGATTCGGAGGAGAAGGGTTGGGGGTTAGGTGACGGAGTGGGAAGTACTTAAAACACCCACTCCGCCCCGCTTATGCGGGTCTTGCTACTATTGGTGTTCTAATGCTAAATGTCCTTCAATTTATTAACAATGCTAACAATTATAATGTTAAAGAAAAGGGGAAAAGAATGATTTTATTAATTTGATGCTAAATAGTTACATGTTGAACTAGTGCTAAATGATTACATTAAGAAATGAAATATAAATAAATGAAGTTTGGAATGTTGGGATGTAACCTTGGCCAAACTTCAATAGTGAAGTGGCCTTTTGGTTGTATCCCTTTTTATGGAGATTGCATACTAGTAGGACTAGACAAATAAAATAAGAGAAGAAAAGAGATATTGTACCTTAGGAAAGAGGACTTCAAACTTGGACTTGAAAATGGTGTTGTTGTAGAGAAAATGTTGTGCAAACACTTTGTGTAGTGTTTGTAGAGAAAGATTGTTGAGATGATTTGTGTAGAGTTTTTTGTTCAAGTCTCAAAAATTTGGGGTCCAAAAAGAAGTGGAGAAGAGATCCCTCCAATGATGGATTGGAGGGGTTTTTATAGTTGAAAGGGGATGTTTTTGGTGCCAATTCGCGGTCACAAAGAAATATTTCCGGGTGAAATCCATGCAAAATAAGCAAGAGAGGGATTCTGGGAGAAAATCTGTAACTGACGCCCCAGAGGCGCGCGCTTCCGGATGTACCATCGGAAGGCGCGCGCTTCTCGACCTCAAAAGGCGGAGGCGCGCGGCTTTGAAAAGGCGATTTTGACAGAATGGACTAGAAAGTTAATTCTGTTATGCAGTTCAGTCCAAAACTAACGGGATCAGTTAGGAACTTAACAGAAGTAACAGAAATTAACAAAAACAAGTTAAATAAAAATACTATGTATGCAATCGGGGTGAGAGTCCAAGGCGGGGTGTCTACAGAGCCCCTCGGTGACGTGGATTGCGAGGCAAAACGCGTCGACGAAAGAAAGACAACCGCCGAGGACATCGACAAGAGAAAACAAAGACTCGATAAAGCAGGAATTTGAAATTACAAAGGATAGAAATGCGCTCCCTGTGTGAGCGACTTTTGCTGATGGAAGAGGTATGGTGATTGAGCGGTCCACCATGGACCAAAAATGGTGCGCGGTGCGGCATATTCTGATGCGCTGTGCGGCGGTATGGTGATTTGAGAGCGGTTCACCATAGACCAGAATTGGTGCGCGGTGCGGCATATTCTGATGCGCTGTGCGGCGGGCGGCTATGGTGATTTTGAGCGGTCCACCATAGACCAGAATTGGTACGCGGTGCGGCATATTCTGATGCGCTGTGCGGCGGTATGGTGATTGAGCGGTCCACCATAGACCAGAATTGGTGCGCGGTGCGGCATATTCTGATGCGCTGTGCGGCGGTATGGTGATTTGAGCGGTCCACCAAGACCAAAAATTGGTGCGCGGTGCGGCATATTCTGATGCACTGTGCGGCACTTGTTGATTCTGGTACTCTGTGCGGTACCTGGTGCTCTGTGCGGCACCCGTTGATTCTGGTACTCTGTGCGGTACCTGGTGCTTGTGCGGCACCTGTTGATTCTGGTACTCTGTGCGGTACTGGTGCTCTGTGCGGCACCTGTTGATTCTGGTACTCTGTTTGGTACCTGTTATGTGTATGCTTTGCAGATATATGTGCTTGTGCAAGAAGATGCATGAAGAGAGAAATTGTGCTCGTGGTGTGATGGGATTTTGGAACACCTTTGTAATGAGAGAGAAGTAAGAATGTAGAAAGTGATCTTGTGTGCGGTGTGATTTTGAGGAAAGCATTGGATGTATTCATACCTTCACTACCATTGCCGCTTGAGTGGAGATGGATTCTTGATGTCCGCGGAGGATGCTTTGATGGAGAATGTCCATTCTTTAGATGTTGATGAGAGAATGCCCTTGATGTTGGGTTGGCGAGATGGTACTCTGGATGATGGGTTGGTCGTGCCAAAAGTCTGCCTACGTATCCCTTGAAGAGAATCAGACCAGCGTAGTTCAAGGATGATGGAGAACGCTGGAGTGGAGGAGAGGCTAGGAGCAAAGCAAAGTAAAGCACATAATTTTGCACATAGAAAGAGAAAAGAAAGATTTTTTTTTTTTTTTTTTTTTTTTAGATTAGAAAGGAAAGAATATGCACACATGTGAGGAAAAGATTTTTTTTTTTTTTTTTTTTTTTTTTTTTTTTTAGTTCGTGGGTGAACCATTTTAACCATTGTGTGCTTGTGAAGCCAACCAAGATCAAGTCATGTTCAGTCGAAGTCCGGATTGCCTCGCTTGAATTCTGTTGTCGCCGGTGTGCCCAACGAAGATTGATGTCTAGCCCCAAGAGATTGTTGATTATGGGGCTTTAAAAGGCTTTTGATGCCGAGATGAGGGGTTGCTGATTTTAAAGCCCCTAGAATGCCTTTGATGCCAAATTTTGAGGGACTTGCATAGCTCCAAGATAAATCAGCTCTTGGCCCATTCTAGTAAATCGCCCTTTGTTGTTGTAGTGAGCAAGCCCCAAGAGGAGATCGTTGATGCCAAGCTTCGAGAGATTGCAAAGCCCAAGTGTCGTGGGCTTGTAGATGGGTGGGATGTGAAGACCTTTCATTGTAAAGCCCCAAATTATCTCGTGATTGGCTCGGCATTGAGAGCGGATGTACCGTTTGGTAGAATTCTTGATAGAGATCTCCTTCTTGCTCTTACTGGGGAGATGAATGGCCTCATTATGGTCGATACCCAAATGGCCGAGGGCTTATGTCAAAGGATGCAGTAATGTCTTACGGTGCCGTCGAGGTCGCGGAGGATAAGGTCTTGGCGTGATAAAGTCTCAAATGAGTATGCTTGCTTGACTCTTCTTGAGTTGAACTAAGACGGATCTTCGGATGCAACTAGTGCTGTGGCCCAACTTATCTGAGCTGCACCTTGTGCTTTTGATCTTGGAGAAGGGGGTGCTGAATTGCAGAAACATTGGGATTGGCCGTGGCATTTCCCGCTATAACCCTGTTTTGATTAGAGGTTAGCATATTGAATCTTTTTCCTTTTCTCTAAGACTTTCTTCATGATCTCGTTGAAAGTTCTAACAAAAATCATCAACTTCATTCATACATCGGAGTCTTCATTTAAAAACCAAGAGGCCTTTGAAGTGTTGAGAGACCCTTGAATCTTGATTGTTCTCATGGAGCCATAAGACTACTCCACATTGCACTTGCTCGAGTATTGTTGCCAAAAGACTGTCGGTCGCGAAGCCCTAATACTGCCCTTTGCTTGAATTACTGTAATGCCGTTAGCCCAAAAGATTGTAGATTGCGAAGCCCCTGGAGACCTTTCGTGCCGAATTGAGGAAGCTTCCACTGTTACACTGACTTGGCTGGGGATACTACTGGGGAGTAATTGCTCTTTGCCGAGGGAGCCTTTAAGACTTGACCGTAGCCCTAGAGTGCCCCATTGATTGCGAGAAAGGTCCATCCTTGATTGGGGGAACGAGCATGGGCACACGTGACAAGAGGGCTTTTTGACATCCCTTTTGAGAGACTTTGAGATAGTCTCACACATCTTTTTCGAGCATAGCCTCTAGGGCGTATTGATTGTCAAGTGAAGCAAAAGAAGTCCTTGTCCTTGAGTCACATATCCCCTAGGGCGTCACCATTTGTTGAGCAAAGCAAGAGTGACTCATCCTCGTGTGAGGGAATAAACATGAGAGGATATGGCAAGAAGAGCTACTCCATTTCTCGGGAGCCTTTCGGCGTACTTTAGAAGCACATACTTGAAGAAGCCTTGAAAACTGAGACACATGTTGTTGCTATTGCTGCCCAAGCCAAATTGACTAGCTAGGATTATTTGTGCAACCTCGTGCCTTTTATGATGGGCTTGTTCTCGGATGGATCTTGGTTACCACGGGCCTTCTTTCATGAACCCAAAAATGCACACTGCTGGAGAATGATGCCAATAACCCAAAACAACCTTTGATGGTGCCATATCTTGTCGAGCTTTTTGCAATCCCAAAGTTGACTCGGTGGGGAATTGACTTGCTGAGGAGATTCAATGTAGAACTTGTCTTCTTTAGAGGCCGGGGATCTCCTATTTCCTTCCCTTCTCTCTATCACTCTCTCATTTTTTTTTTTATGACGCACCCGTGTTTTTGCCTAGACGCCCTTCGGGTTTTCAATCTAGCGGGCATCTCTTTTGCGTCTTCATCATTTTTATTTTTTTGACTCAATTGATGAGGAAGTGTGCATTGACTCTAGCTGAGGAGATAAGACATGTGATTTTGCGGTGGAGACCTCTTGTCACTAAAGGTGAGTGACATTGACTTGACTAGGGAAGTGTCCCTAGTATTGACATGTATTTTTTATTGAATTGAATGACTCGCGAAGGCAAGTAAGTCATTAAGAGAGAAGAGAAGGAAAGCCCCAATTGATTGCAAGAAAATTGGGAGTATGCAGAAAGAATAGAAGTCCCTAGACTCGACAAGGAACGCGAAATGATTCCAAATCTAAGAAAGTTGTTCAATCTTTTTGGTGATTAATTCATTGGCAAATGAATCGTACAAAGATGTCTTGACAAGTTCGAGATGAAGGCCAATCACCATAACGTGCTAGGGCTAAACATATCTTTTTTTTTTTCTTGCATGAGACCGGACCCGCAGGTTGCCTACGTTCCTCCAGTGTAGAGGCTCAGGTCACCGTAGTTCTTGTGAATTCTCCATTCTTCGGGATGGAATTGTTGCTTCGTCGTGTAGCTTCGTCCTCCTTTGGTGGATGGAATGATGTTGATCTTGATGTGAACTTCTTTGATTGAGGGGGATTTTTTTTTTTTTTTTTTGTGCTCTAACTTTTGCCTAGGTTGATTTGATGATTTCACCTAGCGAGCTTTTTTTTTTTTTTTTTTTTTTTTTTTAATCCCCCTTTGAAAACTTTGCTTGACTTCTTCATGATTGTTGCTCCACCTTGTTGTCTTGGCTTCGTCGTTGATGTTGGCGTCGATGTTTAGCCCCTAGGCGTTCAAGTGATGGCCTTGTTCTAAAACTTGTTTAGACATCTTTTCATCATTTTGCCAAGAATTAGATTGAACAACTTGGAAGAGTGTATAAGGACAAGAACGACTTTTATTTGATGACTCAATGGACTCGAACATTTAACATAGGACGAGAGAAAACATTAATGCACACATTAGAGGACTTTTGACTCTCTTTTTTTTATCCTATTTCTAGGTAGAGAAAGAGAAACGGAGATTGTTGTCGTCATCCCACATGTCGTTGTAGTCCTCATTGTCGTTGTAGTCTTCCATGTCACTACATTCTTCCATGTAATCGCTTGGGAACCCTTTGTCGTTGAAGCTTGTGTCATAGGAGGACTCGGCCACTTCTCGGAGCAAATCGTCAATTCTAACCCCCGCATCATACATGCTTGAAAAATCGTCGTGAAAAGCCCCACTAAGATGAGTGCGGTAGTCCATTTTCAAACACTTCAAGAAGATGCCCATTTGTTCCTTCTTGGAAGGCCTATCAACCATCTCGGCTAGCTTGTCATTCCAACGACGATAGAAATCCCCAAATGATTCATCACCCATTTGCAAGGTGCTCTCCAATTCCTTCTTGGTGGGGCGGAATATGGAGTTGCCTTGATATTGTGACTTGAAGGCAAGCATAGCGGCATCCCAATTGAGGCGGGTGGAAAATGGAAGACCCATATACCAATCTTTTGCGACCCCCTCGAGAGTAAGCGGGAAGCATTGCGCCATTATTTGAGGAGACACTTTCTTTGGTAGCATGGCCCAAATGTAGGAGTCGACATGAGCGTCGGGGCAAGAGTTGCCGTTGAACTTGCCAATATCGGGCATCTTGAACTTTTCGGGAAGAGCCTCCATTGTGTTCATGAGGAGAGAAGCTCGATGAAGATCGGTGCATGGGCCCTTGTGCAAATTTAGCCCACTAAGCCTTTGGTCAATGTAGGACATGAGAGTGTTGACCAAACCGGTATCAATGCTTTGGACCTTTCCTTCATTCGTGAGCCCCTTTAATCGGTTCTTGAGTTGAGAAACTTCTTTCTTGTGGGCCATTTTCACATTCTCGTAACGGGCTCGCCATAAATCATCCTTGCGGCGGATATTCCCGGCTAGTGTATCAACTTGCCCTTTCAATGCTTCCACCATGCGGAATAACCCTTCGTTGGACACGGGAATGCCGTTGTCGTTGCCGTTTGAAGCCATTGGACCAATTGAGAGAACACGGTCGATCTTAGGATGGCCCCACAAACACCTTTTGAGTAAAATGATTTCACCCACAAACAAGAAAAGACTCAACCACATAAAGATAAATGACTCTTTTTTTTTTTTTTTTTTTTTTTTTTTACAAAGTCGGAAGGGCGTGGTCCTTTTTGGGGTTTCTAGGAAAATAGTGGAATCGTCACACTAGTATATAGACCTTCTCGCGGTCCCATATACTCATCGGATTCCACCACGCTTGTGAGACCTACATGTATCGGGATTAAACTAAATTAATGTATTCAAATCATACATGCGGGGACGGATTTTTATTTTCGTCCAAAATAACCACTTTTGGGGACGGAGTTTTATTTCGTCCATTGCAACAAATTGGCATGTATGATTTGAAGACATTAGTTTAGGGAAATCTCGGTACATGGAAACCGACTTGAGTCACGGAGTGTTAGACCCTAGACTAGAATTGTGTGGTTTGTGCTCGGCTTGAATATGAGGCTCAAAGGTCACCCCCGGCATGTAGTCATGAACTACGCCACGGGCTGAGGTTTACCGCTTCGAAAGAGTCAAGGTCTGGTGGAGCTTGAAACTTTCTAGGACGGGCCTCGACGGGTTTGGGGTTGGACTTGTGCGACTCGATAGTGAGCAGTTGATAAGAATATGTGCATGTAGTGTGAGGTCTAACATGTGACAAAACAATTTTTTTTTTTTATTTTTTTTATTTTTTTTCAAAAGAATAAATAAAAAAAACAAATAAGCACATAATTACAACGTTCGAATCACCCGTGTGACCGATAAAAATAAACAGAAAGTAAAAGAAATTGTATGCAGGCCCGGTGCCCACACACTGTCATTCTGTTCTGTTTCTGTGCACTGTTTCTGTTCTGGGAATGCGCCCAGAAGCGCGCGCATTGCGTGGCCTATTCGGAAGGCGCGCGCGGTAGATAAAGAGGGGCAGAGGCGCCCGCATCTGGGTAACAACCTGTAAATCAGCGGGTTCAAGGGATTGCCTTGACCCTAAATAAAAATGCTTTCCCCTGCAGAATTTGTTAGCACAGAAACATGGAATGGAAGGACAAGAAGGAAGACGGCGATTCTGGTAATAAGGGTCGGACGCGCGCGCTTTAGGCCAAGGAGGCCAGAGGCGCGCGCTTCCCCACCCTTTTTACCAGAATGCCCAGAAAACAGTAATAAGAACACCAAAAGTTAAGAACGCAAGTTTAACCCTCTAAATAGTCCCCAGCGGAGTCGCCACTGTAGATACCCTGGGGAACACGGCTTGGCTAGAGCGGTGAATTATCCTAGGATGTCTAACTTGTTTTAGATTTGTTTAGAGTCGCCACCTATGTTTTTAAAGGAACATAAGAAAAACCTAGAAATAGCCTAATTTATGTACAAAACCAGAGATTCGGGAGAGAAGGGTTCGGGGGTTAGGTGACGGAGTGGGAAGTACTTAAACACCCACTCCGCCCCGCTTATGCGGGTCTTGCTACTATTGGTGTTCTAATGCTAAATGTCCTTCAATTTATTAACAATGCTAACAATTATAATGTTAAAGAAAAGGGGAAAAGAATGATTTTATTAATTTAATGCTAAATAGTTACATGTTGAACTAGTGCTAAATGATTACATTAAGAAATGAAATATAAATTAAATGAAGTTTGGAATGTTGGGATGTAACCTTGGCCAAACTTCAATAGTGAAGTGGCCTTTTGGTTGTATCCCTTTTTATGGAGATTGCATACTAGTAGGACTAGACAAATAAAATAAGAGAAGAAAAGAGATATTGTACCTTAGGAAAGAGGACTTCAAACTTGGACTTGAAAATGGTGTTGTTGTAGAGAAAATGTTGTGCAAACACTTTGTGTAGTGTTTTGTAGAGAAAGATTGTTGAGATGATTTGTGTAGAGTTTTTTGTTCAAGTCTCAAAAATTTGGGGTCCAAAAAGAAGTGGAGAAGAGATCCCCTCCAATGATGGATTGGAGGGGTTTTTATAGTTGAAAGGGGATGTTTTTGGTGCCAATTCGCGGTCACAAAGAAATATTTCCCGGGTGAAATCCATGCAAAATAAGCAAGAGAGGGATTCTTGGGAGAAAATCTGTAACTGACGCCCCAGAGGCGCGCGCTTCCGGATGTACCATCGGAAGGCGCGCGCTTCTGACCTCAAAAGGCGGAGGCGCGCGGCTTTGAAAAGGCAATTTTGACAGAATGGACTAGAAAGTTAATTCTGTTATGCAGTTCAGTCCAAAACTAACGGGATCAGTTAGGAACTTAACAGAAGTAACAGAAATTAACAAAAACAAGTTAAATAAAAATACTATGTATGCAATCGGGGTGAGAGGTCCAAGGCGGGGTGTCTACAGTTGGTACCTGTTATGTGTGTGCTTGGCAGGTATACATGCTTGTGCGATGAAATGTATGATTGATGTGAAGTAGAAATTGTGAGAGAAATTGTGCTTGTAGTGTGAAATGTGATTTGAAAAACAGAGATTGCTTAAGATGGAGAAATTGCGTGTGATACATTTGAAAGGAGCTTTGATGAATAATGTTCATACCTTCACTTACCATGGCCGCTTGATTTGGGATGGATTTCTGATGCCGTTGCTTTGGTGAAGGATGTCGACACTTTTGATGAAGATGAGTCGCTTGTACTTTGATGGAGTGTCGGTGAGATGATATTCAGGATGATGGGTTGGTCGTGCCAAAGGCTGCCTACATATCCCTTAAAGGGAATCAGACCAGCGTAGTTCAAGGATGATGGAGAACGCTGGGGAAGAAGCTAGGAGCAAAATGAAACACATACTTTTACGCAAGTAAGGAGACAAAGAAAAAGAGAAAAAAAAATCTTTTTGTCGTTTTTTTTTTTTTTTTTTTTTGTTTTTGTTTGTTTTTTTTAAGTTAGTGGGTGAACCATTTCAACCATTGTGTGTTTATAAAGCCAACCCAAGATCAAATCATGTTCGGTCGAAGTCCGGATTGCCTTGTTGAATTCTGTCGCTGTTGCCATTATGCCCAACGAAGATTGATGTCTAGCCCCAGAAGATTTGCCGATTGTGAGGCTTCAAAGGCTTTTGATGTTGAGGTACAAAGGGCTTGTTGATCGTGAAGCCCCTAGAGCACCTTTGATGCCATATTTAGAGTGACTTGCATAGCCCCAAGATAAATCAGCTTTTGGTCCACTCAAATGAATCACCTTTTGTTGTTGACGTGAGCAAGCCCCAAGCTTCGAGAGATTGCTAAAACCAAATGTCATGTACTTGTTGTTTGCGAGCTTCAAGATGGTGGAATGTGAAGACCTTTTGATGTAAAGCCCCAAATTATCTTGGAATCGGCTCGGCATTAAGGCGGATGCACTGTCGGGTAGAATTCTTGATAGAGATTTCCTTCTTGCTCTTACTGGGGAGATGAATAGCCTCATTGTGGTCGGTACCCAAATGCCGTAATGTCTTGTGGTGCCGTCGAGGTCGCGGATGATAAGGTCTTGGTGTGATAAGGTCCCAAATGTGTATGCTTGCTTGAGTCTTCTTGTGTTGAACTAATAACGGATTCGGATGCAACTTGTGCTTTTGATCTCAGAGAAGGGGGTGCTGAATTGCAGAAACATTGGATTGGCCATGGCATTTCCCGCTATAACCCTGTTTTGATAGATTTTAGCATATTGAATCTTCTTCCTTTTCTCTAAGGCTTTCTTCATAACCTCATCGTAAGTCACAACATAAGAATCATCAAATTCATTCATAACATTGGAGCCCTCCTTTCAAACCAGAAGACCTTTGACGTGAAGTACTAAGAGACCCTTGAAGCTTGATTGCTTTCATGAATCCATAAGACTACCCCCAAATTGCATTGCTCGGGTACCATTGCCCAAAAGCTTGTTAATTGCGAATCCCCAATATTGCCCTTTGTTTGGATTACTGTAATGCCGTATCCCAAAAGATTGCAGATTGCGAAGTCCCTTGAGACCTTTGGTGCTAAAATTATTGAGAAAGCTTCCAATATTGCATATGACTTTGTTGAGGACATTGTTAGGAGGTGACGCGAATTACTTCTTGCTTAGGGAGCCTTTCAAACTCGAGTGTAGTACCTAGAGTGCCACCATTGATTGCAAGTGGAGCAAGAAAAACATATCCCTGATTGGAGGAACAGACACGAGCACACATGACATGAAGGCCCTTCGACATTCCTCTTGAGAGACTTTGAGGGTAGTCTCACACATCTATCTTGAGCATAGCCCATAGGGCTCATTAAATGTCGAGAGTAGCAAAAGAATCTCTCTTCTTGAGTCACATAGCCCCTAGGGAGTCATTATTTGTCGAGTAAAGCAAGATACTCATCCTCGTGCAAGGGAAAACACATAAGAGGACGTGGAAAGAGCTACTCCTTTCTTGTGAAGCTTTTTGACATACTGTAAGGGCACATGCTTGAAGAACCTTGAAAACTGCATTACATGTTGTTGTCCCTAGTATTGACTTCATGTATTTGTAAATCTTTTGAACGACTCACGAAGGCAAGTAAGTCATTAAGAGAGAAGAGAAGGAAAGCCCCAATTTGATTGCAAGAAACTGGGAGTATCGCTCAAAGATAGGAAGCCCCTAGAATCGACAAGGAACGTGAAAGCGATTCCAAATCTAAGAAAGTTGTTCAATCTTGAGGTGATTAATTCATTGGAAAATGACGCATACAAAGATATCTTGACAAGTTCGAGATGAAGGCTGATCACCATAACGTGTTAGGGCTAAACATATCTTCTTTCTTGCATGAGACCGGACCCGCAGGTTACCTACGGTCCTCCAGTGTAGAGGCTCAGGTCGCCGTAGTTCTTGTGGATGCTCCATTCTTCGTGATGGTTTGTTGATGTTTTGTCGTGATTGTTGTCCTTTGTGGGTGGATGATGATGTTGTTGTGAACTTCTTTGAATGAGGGGATTTTTTTTTCTGTTTTTTTTTTTTTTTTTTTGTACTCTAACTTTTGCCTAGGTTGATTTGAGGATTTCAACCTAGCGAGCGTTTTTTTTTTTTTTTTTTTTTAATCCCCCTTTGAAAACTTTGCTTGATTTCTCCATGGTTGTTGCTTCTTGGCTTTGTCGTTGATGTTGTCGCCTTTGTCACGATGTTTAGCCCCTAGGCGTTCAAGTGATGGCCTTCGTTCCAAAACATGCTTAGACATCTTTTCATCATTTTGCCAAGAATTACATTGAACAACTTGGAAGAGTGTATGAGGACATGAACGACTTTTATTTGATGACACATTAACATTGATGAAAAGGAATAAAACTTAATGCACACATAAGAGGACTTTGACTCATTTTGTTTTTTTATTCCTATTACTAGGTAGAGAAAGAGAAACGGAGATTGCTGTCGTCGTCCCCTATGTCGTTGTATTCCTCATTGTCGTTGTAGTCTTCCATGTAACTACATTCTTCCATGTCGTTGCTCGGATTGCTCGGGAACCCTTCGTCGTTGAAGCTTGTCTCATAGGAAGACTCGGCCACTTCTCGGAGCAAATTGTCAACTCTAATTCCCGCATCATACATGCTTGCAAAATCCGGATAAAAGGCCCCACTAAGATGAGCTCGGTGGTCCAAAGTCAAACATTTCAAGAAGATGTCCATTTGTTCCTTCATTGAGGGCCTATCCACAATCTCGGCTAACTTGTCATTCCAACGGCGAGAAAAGTCCCCAAATGATTCATTGCCCGCTTGCATGGTGTTCTCCAATTCTTTCTTCATGGGATGGTACATGAAATTGCCTTGGTATTGCTTCTTGAAGGCAAACATAGCGGCATCCCAATTGAGGCGGGTGGAAATCGGGAGACCCATATACCAATCTTTTGCGACCCCATCGAGAGTAAGTGGGAAGCACTGTGCCATTATTTGAGGAGACACTTTCTTTGGTAGCATGGCCCAAATGTAGGAGTCGATGTGAGCATCGGGACAAGAGTTGCCCTTGAACTTGCCAATATCGGGCATCTTGAATTTCTCGGAAAGGACCACCATAGTGCTCACGAGAAGAGAAGCTTGACGGAGATTGGAGCTTGGGCCTTTGTTCAAATTTAGCCCACTAAAACGTTGGTCAATGTATGCCATGAGAGTGTTGACCAAACTGTTATCAATGCTTTGGACCATTTTTCCTTCATTTGTGAGCTCCTTCAATTGGTTCTCGAGCTTAGCAAATTCTTTCTTATGGGCCATTCTCTCATGGTTGAGACGGGCTTGCCACAAATCAACCTTGCGTTGGGCATTCTCAGCGAGTGCATCAATTTGTCCTTTCAGTGCTTTGATCATGTTGGCTATATCCTCATTGAACCGGGAAAGATTGTCACCGTTGTTGCCGTTGGAAGCCATTGGATCTATTTGAAGAACACGGTTGATCTTAGGATGGCCCACAAACACCTTTTAGGTAAAATAATTTAACCCACAAACAAGAAAAAAGACTCAACCACATAAAGAAAAATGACTTTTTTTTTTATTTACAAAAGTCAGAAAGACGTAGTCCTTTTGGAGTTTCTAGAAATATAGTGGAATCGTCACACTAGTATATAGACCTTCTCGCGGTCCCATATACTCATCGGATTCCACCACGCTTGTGATATCTACATGTGACGGGATTAAACTAAATTAATGTCATAAAGCATACATGCGGGGATGGAGTTTTAATTCGTCCATAATAACCACTTGGGGACGGAGTTTTATTTCGTCCCTAATAACCACCTGTTTCTTTTGGAAACGGCATGTATGATTTGATGACATTAGTTTAGGGAAATATCGACATAAGAAAATCGACTTAGTCACGGAGTGTTAGAACCTAGACTAGAATTGTGTTGGCTTGTGCTCGGCTACTGAGAGGCTTAAAGGTCACCCCCGGCATGTAGTCATGAACTACGCCACGGGCTGAGGTTTACCGCTTCGAAAGAGTTAAGGTCGGGTGGATCTTGAAACTCTCTAGGACGGGCCTCGACGGGTTTGGGGTTATAGACTTGTGCGACTCGATAGGGAGCAATTCATAGGAATATGTGCATGTAGTGTGATGTCAAGCCAAGTGACAAAACATTTTTTTTAAAAGAAAAGAAAAAAACAAATAAGCACATATTTACAACTTTCGAATCACCCGTGTGACCGATAAAATAAACAGAAAGTAAAAGAATTTATGTGCAGGCCCGGTGCCCACAAACTGTCCAAACTGTTCTGTTTCTGTGCATTGTTCTATTCTGGAAATGCGCCTAGAAGCGTGCGCATTGGGATACCTACTCGGGAGGTGCACGCGTTAGAGGAAGAGGGGCAGAGGCGCCCGCTTCTGGGTGAAAACCTGCAAATCAGTGGGTTCAAGGGATTGCCTTGACCCTAAATAATAAAACTTTCTCCTGCAGTAATTGTTAGCACAGAAACATGAAATTGAACGACGAGATGAGAGGCGGGCAATTCTGGTGGTGATGGTCGGAGGCGCGCGCCTTAGGCAAAGACGGCCAGAGGCGCACACTTCCCACCTTTTTCCACCAGAATGCCCAGAATGCAGAAATAAGAACACCAAAAGTAAGAAACGCAAGTTTAACCCTCTAAATTGTCCCCAGCAGAGTCGCCACTGTAGATACCCCGGGAAAACCACAACTTGGCTAGAGCGGTGAATTATCCTAGGATGTCTAACTTGTTTTAATTTGTAGAGTCGCCACCTATGTTATTGAGGGAGCATAAGAAAAACCTAAATAAATAGCCTAATTTATGTACAAAACCAGAGATTCAGGAGAGAAAGGTTTGGCGGTTAGGTGACGGAGTGGGAAGTACTTAAACACCCACTCCGCCCCGCTTACGCGGGTCTTGCTACTAAAGGTGTTCTAATGTAAAAAGCCTTCAATTTATTGATATAAAAGTGCTAACAATTACAATGGAAAGAAAGGGGAAATTGCAAAGGGAAATAAAAGAGAATTATTTTATTATATTAATTTATGCTAAAGATTACATTAAGAGAAGAATAGTATATTGAAGTAAAGATTGAAATGTAGGGAGATGACCTTAACCAACTTTAATGTAATAAAGTGGTCATTTGTCATGTCCCAATTGATGGGGATTGTATACATTAAGAAGACATGTAAAATAGAAGAAGAAAGGATAAAGTACCTTTTAGAAAATAAGAACTTCAAATCTTGACTTGGAGATGGAGTTGTTGTAGAGAAATTGTGTGCAACACTTTGTGTAGTTTTTTTGTAGAGAGAAGCAAGTCCAAGAACTTGTGTATAGTTTTTGTAGAGAAGATGAAGTTGGGTCTTTTGAAATGAACCAAGAAGGTCCTTTTTATAGGTAAAAATAGGAGGGAAAGGTTGGAGGGAAAAGATGATCATCCATGTGAAATGGAATTGACCAATCACAAATAAGATAAATAAAATAATAAATGAAAGAGAATGAAATAAATAAAAGAAAATCAAATAAAATAAAAAGGAAATATTTTATTTTGATGAAAAGGCTAGAAGTGTGGGATTGGGAGTTAATGAATAAAGGGGGGATGAATGTGGATGTAAAAATGAGGTCTTTTGTGATCAAGAAGAGATGTTGCAAATAAGAAAAGGGAGGGAAAAATGGTGCAATCCGTTACTGCCATAATAGGAAGCGCGCGGGTCCCACTTTAGGGGCGAGACGCGCGCGCAGCCCGATAACACTTCCGGAAGCGCCTGCGGGTGGAAAACACAAACTGACAGAAATGACTCGCAGTTTAGTCCAAAACTAACGGTATCAGTTAGGAACTTAACTGATGTAACGGAAATCAACAAAAATAAGTTCAATAAAAAATACTATGTATGCAATCGGGGTATGAGAGGTCCAAGGCGGGGTGTCTACAATTACACCAAGCTTTTGGATCATCAAGGCCTTTTGTCAAGGCCATCCATAGGATTCTCGAAGAACGCTTAGGTAAACTCCTTTGTTTTCTTTCTTCTCATCTCCTTCTTTGCTTTGAAGTAGTGTAATTCTATCAAAAGGATCAGCCTAGAGCCTCTCCAATTCATGGAGATGGTCTCGAAGCACATGCTCAGACATTCCAAATAAATAAGATATTATTTATTTGGCTCTCTTGGTACATGTTTTGCATAATTTTAAGGCAATGATGATAATTTCGTAGCAAGACCAATCCTAGATAGGGTGGATTGGGTGCTCCTTGACCTTCCCAATTGTGAATACGTGTTTTTAAAATTGAGATATTCATAGTAACGTTAAAAATATGAGAGTCGCCACGCCGTTTTAATTGTAGCCAAAACATTGAGAAAAATCAATTATCTACAAGTAAATGGGTTCGGGGGTCAAATTACGACAATGGAAGAATATTAAGCGTAATCACTCCTATCGCCCGAATGATCGGTCTTTGTATCATGATGCGGTGTATGTAGTGTGCAATGTGTTTAGGACCGGATCCGAAGATTGCCTACGTTCCTCTCAATGTGAGAAGCTCAGGTCAGTGTAGTTTGAGAAGAATTTAGAATAGGCAGAAGAATCGAGATCATGCATAATGAGGAGGATATTACCTAAAGATTAGGGTTTAGAAATAGTTCCTAGATCATGTTCGGGTTGATGAACCCTAGATCATCATCGGCTATGAAATAACATGTAATCATGAAGATTGCAATCCTAAATCTGGCATAAATAAGGTTTTAATCTAAGAACATGAAGAACATGCGAAGAACATATTATGAACATATGAATGTCATGAAGAACATATGAATAAACATGTTAAGAACATGAATATTATGGATCTATGCTAAGAACATGGCAAGAACATGAAGGAAAAGTTAGAAAACTTACCTATGTGGGCAAGAAATAAACCTAGATCTTCTTGGGATTCTTGAGAGTGTTCTTGGATGCTTGAATGACTTGATTTGGGAGTAAAATCGCCACTTAAGAGCTCTAAAATTCGGATCCTTAATTATGAGGCAAGGGAGGCCTTTATATAACAAACTGGTGGAGAGATCTGACGGTAGATCACCTGAGGCAGATGTGGCCGCGTGGCCAAGGCTGGAAGTGGCCGCGTGGCCAAGTCCTCCGTCTGACGTGATTTTCAAGTTAGGGTTTGATAAGATGTTCTATAAAGTCCTTGTATATTTGGGAAAGCCCTAATAAACTCATTTTCAGATCGGGTACTAACAGTAGCCCCTCGGCGACGCTTTTTGCAAGGCAATGGGGGGTCGACGATAAGAAAGAATGATCCATTCTGAAACATGAGTTTAAAAATAGAGGAAAGATGATGGGATGGCTGAACCTTTGCAGGCGACCTACGTATCCGTGGGGGAATCAAGCCGAACGTAGTTCAAATCTACTGGGGAAATTGCAAACGATTGTCCTCTGATGGGGAGCAAGGCCTTCCGCTGGGGATAACTTCGAGATATGAAGGAAACATCTACTGGGGATGATAAATGACCACGTCGGTCGGGTGGCTGAACCTTTTTAGGCTTCATACGTATCCGCGGGGAATCAAGATGGTCGTAGTTCAGAGATACGAACAAGAATGATGCGAGATATAAAGACGACAAGGTCTAGGTAATCCTAAGATAAGAATGGCAATTGGCGGAACTTACGCAATTAGAAACGGACGGGTTTCTGCAAATCACGATAATAAAATAACAAATGCTGGAACTTACGCAGTTAGAAACGGATGGGTTTCTGCAAATCACGATAGAACTAGAACACTCATGACATAGAGACGGACAGGTCTCTGCAATTCATGATGGTCCTAAGCAAATGTCAGGGTGTACGCATTTAGAAATGGTAGGGCTTCTGCAAATTGTAATAGAACGTACGCGAAGTAGAGATAGCTCTCGGTCATCGTGATAGTATAACAAATGTACGTGCAATAAGGATAACTCCCAGTCACCATGATAGTTAATGAAGAAACGTACGTGCAGTAGAGACAACTCTCGGTCACAACGATAGTTAATGAAGAAACGTACGTGCAGTAGAGACAACTCTCGGTCACCACGATAGTTAATGAAGAAACGTACGTGCAGTAGAGACAACTCTCGGTCACCATGATAGTTAATGAAGAAAAGTATGTGTAGTAGAGACAACTCTCGATCACCACGTTAGTTAATGAAGAAACAAAATGTATATGTAGTAGAGACAACTCTCGGTCACCATGATAGTTAATGATGAAACGTTCGTGCAGTACAGACAACTCTCAGTCACCATGATAGTTAATAAGCAAATGAATTTAGAGATTTACGGGGCTTCTAAGACCCAAAAGAGTAATTTACAGATTTTTGGAGAGTCACAAAGTCCGTGGACTTATCATGATTCGCAAAGATGATGACGTTGTAAAAGGGGTAAACTCTTGAGAGGTTATGAAGGTGGCGGACTCTAAAGGTAACGGACCTTTGCGGAGTTACAAAGGTGATGGACTCTCAGGGAGTTGCAAAAGCGATGGACTCTCGGGGAGTCGCAAAGGTGATAGACTCTAGGGGAGTCACAAAGGCGACGGACTCTCGGGGAGTTGTGAAAGTGATGGACCCTCGGGGAGTCGCAAAGGTGATAGACTCTAGGGGATTCATAAAAGGGATGGACTCTTAGGGAGTCACAAAAGCGATGGACTCTCGGGGAGTCGCGAAAGTGATGGACTCTCGGGGAGTCGCTAAAGAGATGGACTCTCGGGGAGTTTCTAATACGGGAAGCATAGTGTCTGGGTTCCACTTATCCTAAATTAGGTAGGAATGCATAATATGAGGCTACGAGCCATTGAGGCTAAGCCATTAGTTAAGGGACACTTTGCTTGGTTGCCTAGGGGTAGGACCTAAGGCTTTTTAAGGAAAGGGAATAAGGAAGATGGTGATCTCCTAGTTTTGAGATAGGGATGCCAAAGATGTCACGGCTTCTTAGGCTTTAGATTATGTCTTGGAGATAATGAGGGTTTCCTAGTTTTACAGTCTAGGGATTGGAGTTCGTTAAGTATGAGGAGAGTATTGTATCCTAGGCTTAGTGCTAGGGCTACGAGTGGTTGAGGTTAATGATTGGGAATTTCCTAGATTTTAAGACTAGGGTTTAGAAATATCCTAGGCTTTGAGGCTAGGGTATAGAGTTGTGGTAGGTTTAGAGGTTGTAAAGGTGTTAAGACTGGGAGTTGGAAATGTTATGACTTCCTAGGATTGAGACAAGGGATTGCTAAGATTGATGCTAGGGTTTACCATTTTCTGGGATTGATGGCTATGGCTTGAAAAGGAACGTTGTAACCTAGGCTTTAGGCTAGGGTTTAAGTCTGGGGATTGTAAGCTTCCTATATTTTGAGAGTAAGGTGTAGGAATTTCCTAGGTCTAGCACTAGGGTTTGAATGGAATGCTTAATCCTAGGCTCGATGATAGGGTTTAGAGAGGATGATGTGGTTTCCTAGGCTTGAGGCTAGGGTTTGGAGAGAATTCAACTTCCTAGGCTTGAGGCTAGGGTTTGGAGAGAAAGTGATAGGCTCACGGCTAGGGTTTGGAGAGAAAGCAACTTCCCAGGCTCACGGCTAGGGTTTCACGAAGATGCGACTTCCTAGGCTTGAGGCTTGGGTTTAGAGAAGATGCGACTTCCTAGGCTTGAGGCTAGGGTTTGACGAGGATTGACTTCCTAGGCTTGAGGCTAGGGTTTGGAGCGAAGGCAGCTTCCTAGGCTTGAGGCTAGGGTTTGGAGCGAATGCGACTTCCCAGGCTCGGGTTTGGAAAGAATGTGACTTCCTAGGCTTGAGGCTAGGGTTTGGAGAGAAGTGTTTGAAGGTTGGTCTTAGTTTAGAATAACCAAGTTTGAGGTTTAAGAGAGTTATGGTTTGGGGCAGGTGAGCCTTATACCTCCAGGATGGGTAGGCTCGATAGGTTAGACCTAGGCTAGAGTGCTAGGGTTTAGCTAGGGTTTGACGAAGATGCGACTTCCTAGGCTTGAGGCTTGGGTTTAGAGAAGATGCGACTTCCTAGGCTTGAGGCTAGGGTTTGACGAGGATTGACTTCCTAGGCTTGAGGCTAGGGTTTGGAGTGAAGGCGGGTTCCTAGGCTTGAGGCTAGGGTTTGGAGCGAATGCGACTTCCCAGGCTCGAGGCTAGGGTTTGGAAAGAATGTGACTTCCTAGGCTTGAGGCTAGGGTTTGGAGAGAAGTGTTTGAAGGTTGGTCTTGGTTTAGACTAACCAAGTTTGAGGTTTAAGAGAGTTATGGTTTGGGGCAGGTGAGCTTGATACCTCCAGGATGGGTAGGCTCGATAGGTTAGACCTAGGCTAGAGTGCTAGGGTTTAGCTAGGGTAAGACTCAGACAGGTGCTAAGGAGACCAGGGCCTAATGGAATGGTAGGCGTGAGATTCAGAATCTTTTGATGGCTAGATAGGGTAGCCTTGGGACGTAAGGCTTTCAAGCGGGTAAGTCCTTTGTCCTAAATGAATCGCGTTATGGGTTAGGACCAGGCAGGCTTGAGGTCGGGCCAAAGAGCGATGGATTGGGATTGGATGATCCTAGTACCTAACGGTTTAAGGGTTTAGAGAGGGCATGACAGGTTTGGACCCTAGAGTATTTGAAAGTTTAGGCTAGGTGCGAACCATAGGTGCGGGAAATGGGTTTGGAGATGTGACCATGTTGGCGCTTAGGACAAGAATTGAGTCTGAAAGACTTACTCGAGTACAATAGGTACCTAATAGGATTGGGTATTCTTGGGGACCTAAGTTTATCTTAGAGGTCATACGCGTGACTGTTAGTACCCGATCCTGAAAATGAGTTTATTAGGGTTTTCCCATATTACGAGGACTTTATAGTAATTAAAAAACCTTACAAAGACTTGTCCCGAATTCCCAAAAATAGCTCATTGTTCTAGAAAACATTAAATATGGACATTTAGGGTTGCCTTGTATGAACAGTAAAACCCTAGCTTGAATTTCACGTCAGCGTGCAACGATGGCCACGCGGCCACTTTCGTACCTAACCATCTTGGCCACGCGGCCACTTTCGTACCTAGCCATCTTGGCCACGCGGCCAACCTCGCTCCTCCAGATCTCAGCCGTTGGATCTCCCCCTTTGTTTACTAGATAAACCAATCTCAGCCTATTGGTTTAGGATCCGAATTTTAGAGCTTCCAAGTGACGATTTTGCTCCCAAATCAAGTCATTCAAGCCTCCAAGAACACTCTCAAGAATCCCAAGAAGATCCAAGGTTATTTCTTGTCAACAATGGTAAGTTTTCTAACTTTTTCTTCATGTTCTTGCCATATTATTAATTTAGATCTATAATATTCATATTCTTAATATGTTTATTCATGTGTTCTTCATAATATTCATGTTCCTAACATCTTTATTCATATTTTCTTCATGACATTCATATGTTCATAATATGTTCTTCATATGTTCATCATGTTCTTAGATTAAAACCTTATTTATGCTATATTTAGGGTTGCGATCTTCATGTTAACATGTTATTTCATAGCCGATGATGATCTAGGGTTCATCAACCCGAGGATGATCTAGGAACTACTTCTAAACCCTAATCTTTAGGTAATTCCCCCCTCATTATGCATGATCCCGATTCTTCTGCCTATTCTAAATTCTTTTCGAACTACGCTGACCTGAGCTTCTCACATTGAGAGGAACGTAGGCAATCTTCGGATCCGGTCTCAATCACTAACACACTACATACACCGCATCATGATAGAAAGACCGATCAATTCGGGCAATAGGAGTGATAACGTGAATATTCTTCTCTTGTTGTAATTTGACCCCCGAACCCATTAAACATGCTTTTTTTCAATGTTTTGGCTATAATTAAAACGGCGTGGCGACTCTCATAATTTTAATGTTGCTATGAATATCCCAAATTCAAACACACGTATTCACAGTGGCGACTCTGCTGGGGACTGCTTTGAAACTTTTTCAAACTTAGTGGGTCTAACTTTCGTTTACATCATGATGTTTGCCATATTTGCACATGCACCTCACACTTTGCCATGTTTACACATGCACCTCACACTTTGCCATGTTTACACATGCACCTCACACTTTGCCATATTTACACATGCACCTCACACTTTGCCATGTTTGCACATGCATCTTGTATTTTTGCCATGTTAATATGTGTACCTTGTATTTTTTCAATACATGTATTTTTTGTACTTTCCCTATAGTACTAAGGTCAAACGAGACTTTGCTATGCTCCCTTGTACATTCTTATCCTCTCCCTCTTCTCTCTCTCTTGTATTGCATTGCATCATTCAAGCATTCAAAAACTTCTCTTTTTTCTCCCTAAAAAGAATTAGTTTCTTGCCACACACTACCACTAGTCCGTGTCGGCACTACACAGGTCCCCATTACCCGGAGTATTCGATGTGCAGGAATTTGTGCGCTACTGTCCCACTCTTTTTGAGTCACTCGTCTACTCCACTCACCGTGTACGTTCCACGAGCGGTGGGAACCTTTATCCCACCCGTGTCAACCCACACATAGAGATTAGGACACTCCTTGGACCAACCATTTAGGATGTAAATAAATGCAAAACTTTTCATTAAATAAAATGTGCATTGCATCGAGGCGACCTCTAAGGTCCATCGCTCACCCCTTGGGCCATCTATCAAAATTCCTCATCTTGGCCTATCTAGGGTACCTACCCATCATTGCGATCCATTTGGGTCTACCCTTCATCTCGACCCGCTTTGGTCAAAATCCCACCATCCTTTGGCCTCTTAGGACAACTTTATCTACCTTTGACCTCCTAGGTCAACCTTTGACCGCCTAGGTCAACCTTCCCAACCTTTGACCTCCTAGGTCAACCTTATCTACCTTTGACCTCCTAGGTCAACCTTTGACCCCTTAGGTCAACCTTATCCGCCTTTCACCTCTTAGGTCTACCCTTGACCGCCTAGGTCAACTTTATCTACCTTTAACCTCCTAGGTCTACCCTTGACCTCCTAGGTCAACCTTACCACCTTTGCCCCCCTAGGTCAACTTTATCGTCTTTGACCTCTTAGGTCTACCCTTGATCGCCTAGGTCAACTTTATCCGCCTTTTACCTCTTAGGTCTACCCTTGACCTCCTAGGTCAACCTTATCACCTTCGACCTCTTAGGTCACCCATCGACCTCATAGGTCAACCTTTGACCCCATAGGTCAACCTCATCCGCCTTTGACCTCTTAGGTCTACCCTTGACCGCCTAGGTCTACTTTATCCGCCTTTGACCTCTTAGGTCTACCATTGACCTCCTAGGTCAACCTTATCACCCTCGACCTCTTAGGTCACCCCTCGATGTCAAGACCCGAAAACCCGCCTCTATTTTCTAATAATAAATATTTAATTATTTATTTATTTCTTAATTAATTGTTTAAATTACTATTTAATTAATAATTATTGTGTGCATTTTATGTGTTATAATAATTTATGCCTAGCATTTTATTTGGGCCATTTGTGCTAGTGTAGTATTATTTGGTCTTAGTTGTGTAGTTAGTGGGGAGGGGGTCTAAGTGTAAGTTTTCAAAATAATTCTCCCTACTCCATCTCTTCTCCCTCACCTCTCCCTCACCTCATACTCCATTTCCCAGCCTATTCTCTCTCTCTCTCCTTGGAAAGATCGTCGATAGGATCTCGTAGAACCAAAAATATTTGAATTCCGTCACCTTTAAAAAATCCGGGTAAGTTTACTTTCCCCCATTTTTATGCTAAAATGTTCATCAATGGTTGTGTGATGTTATTGTTACTATTTATTGCAATCTTGGATGAGTTTTGAATTTATTTCTATTTGTTTGATAATTTTGTGAGAATTTGATGTTGGGTTAGAAATCTTGGATTGGGTGGTGTAAATGTTGTTAGATGAGTCTCTTTTCCGCTTATAAGCGACTTTGGTTCGCTTGGATGCTTCTTAGAAGTTGGGTTTGAGTAGTGTAGAAATGGTGGAGATTTTGGTTGGAAAAAATGGTAGAACCCAGGAATTTTGGCCGGAAATTGCCCTCCGGGCAAGGGGGCGCGCGTACCCTTTGGGAGGGGGCGTGCGCACCCTTATGCCCCTTTGTAACTTAACCTTCTGTTGATCGAGGGCGCGCGCACCATATTCGAGTGGGCGTGCGCTCCCTCATTGTTTCAAAGCTCAAAAAACTTCTGATGACTTAAGGCGTGCGCACCCTTTTTGGGCGAGCGCGCGCACCCTCCTCTGGCCATTTTTGAAAGAACCTTCTGATCACCTAGGGCGCGCGCACCCTTTCTGCGCGGGCATGCGCCCCCTCTGCTGTACAAGCCCTGAGCTTCATCCTCTTGTACTTTTCGTAGACAATCTTCAATAGGTCATAACTCTTTCATCCGGACTCCGTTTTAGGTGTATAAATTATCATTTTAAAGCTATCCTCGAGCTCTTCAAGGTGAGTGAGTAATTTTGGTTGAGTGCTTGAGTTAACTAGATCCTTTGTGATAAAATGTGATATGGAAATTGTGTTATCATTGTTGAGATTATTGGAACACTTTAATCGTGTGTTGTTGGTTCATTTCACTTTCTTGGTGACTTCTTGGTATGGTTCCCTACTTTAGAATCATTAGTTTTTTATCGTGCTAGTATTTTATTACTTAGCCTTTACTTGAAAGTCCAGCTGGTATTTGTGTGTGTTTCGGGCGATGCGAAACATTATGATGGCACAAGCCAAGTCCATTATGATGTTGACCATTGTTTTGCCCAATTATTACCCTCCTCCAAATTGGCCTTGGATGTGGGATGAGCTAGCTCCTTTATGAGCATTCTAGCTGTTTAGTTTGGGTTATGACTTTGTGTCATATTTCCTTGCTATTATTGGTTATTGGTTCCGGTACTGGGGATTTTCTCTTCAAGCTTTCATGCTACTATGAAGATGTTGATTGTTGATTATTGAAGCTGCGCAGCGACCTTTATTTGGTTCTTTCAGTTGGAAAACTTTGGCTAATATCCTTTGTTACTTGTTTATTTCCGCTGCTATCTGTTAGTTGATAAATGCTATGTGCTAAGTGATATTTATTATTGTTTATTGTTTATTGCATCATAGCATGTCATGTAGTTGCATTAGTAACTTATAGAGATTTATCTAACCCCCTTTCTTTTATCTTTGTTTTTCCTTAAACCCCCCCCCCCCAGGAGGAAAGAATTAGACTCGCTAATCACGAGGAGGACGTCGCGAGGGTTGAGCTTTTGGGGCAAGTTGTTATTGGTGGGTTTACATTATATAAATGTGTAACCTTTTTGGGAATAGTTGTACCAAACTTGACGACATTAGAATTTGTATATTTTATTATTTTGGGTGTAAGCTTATGGAGTTTACACTAGTTTATATTTTGTTGTTCAAGTTGGATTTCAAAACTTTGTGTTATCATCTTTTGGTATAAAAGGAAATTTTTATCTTCATTATTTTAGAGTTTATTGTTTAAGTCTAGGTGGACAAGTATGACCTAGGAGGGTAGTTTTGTTCGGAGTGAGTAACGGTTGATGTTTTATGCAGGTAATTGTTCTCAATGGCTAGAAGAAGAACGGGTGAAGGTTCTAGTGGGGCTCAGAATCAGAATGATCTTCGGAAAGAGAACCGTGCCGTGTTCCAAGGCCTGTTTGAGGCGGCCATGAAGGAAATTCATGACCAAGGGCCAAGAGAGGATCATGTGGCTCCTCCACGTTACGGGTTGGAGCAATTTTTGAAATTTAAACCAAGAGAGTTTGACGGTGAGCCCGATGTGAAGAAGGCCGAACTATGGATTGAGTCTATGGAGAAAATTTATGATGTGTTTGGGTGCACGGACGAGGATAGGGTCCGGTTCGCGGCTTATAAGCTTGTGGGTGCCGCCGAGCATTGGTGGAAAGGAGTCAAAGCGAGTTGGGATGATACCCATACAGTGTATGCATGGGAATTGTTTGTGCGGAAGTTCAAAGAGCATTTTATCTCGGTAGTGGACCAGAACCGAAAGGAGATCGAGCTTCTCAACTTGGAGCAAGGTTTGTTGTCTATAGCTCAGTACTCGGCTAAGTTCACAGAATTAGCCCGGTATTGTAACTATCTTGTGAGGACCGAAGAACAGAAAGCTATGAGATTCATCCGTGGTTTGAAGACTTCTACCGATGATCCTTCTGTTATTGGAGGTATTGTTTCTGTGTTTAATGTGAGCGCACGTGCGTTAGTAGATCCAGGATCATCGCATTCTTACATATCTGTGCAATTTGCTTCTATGCTAAATGCTGCATTTGAGTCTTTACTGTTGGTGTTGGTGCCCTAGGCACGTTTGTTAAACGTTGTATAAGTTATCATTTTATTCATAATGATAAAGAGATAATAAGATTATTATTGTTGCTCATGTTTTCTTATAATAATCTCTGTCCCTAGAGCTTGTTAAGCACTAGTATAAAGGCTAAATGATCATGGGATGATCATGTTAGATTTATGGGTACTTGTTTGGAACAAGGTACTGGACATGACCCGCGGTATGAGATTTATGTCATGGTCGATGTCATATATAAATCTCATATTAGTTATGTCATTTGAATCCTTAGACATGAAGTTATTATAGTCTTCCACTTGATGAACATTATGTTTGACATATTCAAACGCTGCCTTAACACGGTAGTTATAAAGGGTATGATTGGCATGATTGGATTCACGTAGGGAAGAATAATAAGCCAAATGGATTTGTCCCTCTTCGGAGATGTCAAGCTTGGGCTCCTCGAAGGAATGATGTTGGTGAAATGTTTGGCCAAACTCAAATGGATTGATTGGATCAATGTCATTTGGATTATCAACATATTCGGGATCGAGAAAAGTTTTGAACAAAACAAGTTGACTTGTTGACCATGACTTGTGTTCAAAGACATCGTGGACAAAGGGATTATGACATGTTCTAAAAGGAATGCGAACTTGTATCTAGTTACACTATTTGGGTAGGTATGACGGTTTGCTAGAACCTAAGCATATCTTATGGGTTCATGTTTGAACCCATTGGCAACTTAGTGTAATCCTAGAGGGTCATACACAAATAGAACGAATCGTAAAGGACTAAATGGGAATTATGGAAAAATATCAGTGTTTTGGCTCTGGCACGGTCGTGCGCCTTAAAATGGCACGGTCGTGCCATAAATCCAAACCAAGGCAAACCTGTCGACATGATTGGCACGACCGTGCCGAAAATGGGCGGCTGGGGAATTCGCGCGGACTAGATGGCACGACCGTGCCAGATTGTAGGGCACGACCGTGCCAGTCAAGTCGGCCAGAATTCCTTGTTGCCTAATTTGATGACGGGATTTAGGTTTCCTAAGTCCTTAAGGGTTAAGGATTAGGACCTATTTAAGGATCCTTTCAGCAGTCATTAAACACATGATTATGAGTGCCTCCATAAGGTTTTGAGAGGTTATTTTCTTGTTCTAAGATCTCAAAAGTGAAGAACAAGAATATTCATAATTCCATATAGTTCTTACAATTGTGAAAGCGTGTTTCATAATTTGGTCTAGCAACCAAGATCAAGTGTTCTTGATATTCGTTCGTGGTGTGGATACCGCTAGAGGGTGAAACTTATCATCTTCATATTTTGTGATTCTTGCTTTGTTCGTGATCAAGATTTCAAGCCTCCATCGAATTCAAGGTTGCAAAATCAAAGGCATCAAGGGTTAGTATTCTATTATTCATTATGTTGTATTTGACTTAATCATATGAATGGATCTATGGGCTTTGGGTTTCATAAATTTTAAATGCTTAATTCCGCTGCGCATGTTACTACGAAACCCAACAGTGGTATCAGAGCCCCGTTCATGTTGATTATTTCAATACATAATCATGTTGTGTGTATATAAATTGTTTATGTGCCTAGCATGATTTGAATATTGGGATTATGATGTTTATGTGGTCTATGCGTTTTATGTGGTTTATTGTTTTATAAACTTTAATCGCACTGTTCAATCGCAATTAAAATATGGAGGATTTAAAATTGTTTGGATTATCAATTTTTGATTGGATCAAAGTTTTGATATTCTAGGGATTCAAGAATAAATCGTTTATTCAAGGTTTTGATGATCATGGTGATTGGATCACCAAGAACACCAAATCCTAATTGAATCGGGAAAAACAATTTTGAGATAAATTTTGGAACTTTAAAAATTTGGATTTTTCGCAAGGGGTCCGACCGGACCCAAGCCTTGACCCGGCCGGACCTAGGGTTTGGCGCGGGGGTAGGGTTTGGGTTTTGGGTGTGGATCTTGGGTTTAAATCTCCTATTTGTTTTAGTCTTGTGATTCTAAGATTAGTTCAAGGTTTGGATGGCTAATCTACGTTCATCGAGATTGTGTTTCCCAAACTTGATCGCAATCAAGGTTTCAAATATAAAACGAAATTAGAATTTTGAAGAGTTCATAATTGCTAAAATTGAGAAACAAAGTTCTTGATTCAATAATTGGAGATCCATGTGGAATTGTGAATGCAATTGGCCTACGTTCATGGAGACCATCTATTGCTTAGTTTCGGCCACATGGACTACTTTCTTGGTTTCTTGAATTAGTGCGGAATTGTGGTTGCCAATGGCTTAGTTCGGCCGCACTTCTTGTTGTCTTGATTTGGAGATAATAACCAAAGTTGAAATAGTCTCATCCTCATAATTATAGAGAAACTAATGACACATAAATGTTGTGCTTAAATTAATGGAGATTAATTTAGTGGCTAAACTTGATGCGTAACATGTTTATCTTATGTGCTCATAAATGTGTTGAATACTATATGTAATGAACCTTCAAAGAAAGTTTTAAGTCCTATTGCCACGCCATGATTAAAACACTTGTTTGTGCAAGGGTATTTTCATGTGGGCTCGCCAAATCGAGGTGCATTGATTTTACTTTTGTATGAGCAAGATGAGTGAATAAGAGTTTCCTATGCGTTTAAAATGGTTGGACTTAATAAGGCGTCAAAACAGTTTTGGGCCTAGGCAAAGATGAGATTAAACATGCTTTCGAAATTGGATCCCTAAGAATCATATGAGATATGATTGACAAGAAATTGTCTACCTAATTAATTTGATTTTGAGCGGTCCGCCTCCGTGGACTCAAAGTTAAATTAAAGTTGGATCTTAGCACAATTTCAAAAGAATCTCATGAAAAGATCTAAGAGTCATATGAGACATGATTGACAGGGTTGTCTACCTAATTAATTTAGTTTTGAGCGGTGCGCCAAAGCGTACTCAAAATTAAGTTAAAGTTGGATCTTAGCCCATTTAAATTATATTATACATTGGATGTATAAGAAGGTTATATAATTTAGTGGGAGTATTTTTGGAAAATAGATTATTTATCTCTTTAATGAGATTGGTACTTGTAAAATTTTGGAAATTTTGCATGAGTTGTAGATAATGACAACTAACTTCGTTGCGATCAATCCTTGTTAAGGATAAAGCTTCAAAAGAATGGTACAAACTTCATGGATTGGATCCTGAGCCTAAGAATGGTTCTAAGGCAAGAAGATGGGTTGTACATTCTTGATGGGCCTATTCCTAAAGAAACCCAAAGCCAGAATAGACAATCACAAGAATCATGAGTATGATTCTAGGAATGTGAGTTGTCCTATGCTCGCGATTATGTGCTCAAAACTTCAACAAAGTTTGGAACTTTGGAAGCCTATTAGATAGGCGTGGAGTTGAGTCACATGTTTCAAAGAGCAATCTAGGCAAGAAAGGTATAAAACCATTATTGCATTCACTTCTTGCAAAAGGAGTAAAAGGCAATAAGTGGAACCTCACATGCTTAAGATAAAGGCTACGTAGAGCATCTTGAGAAACTTGGTTGTCCAATTGGATTGGAGCAAGCCACGGATCTCATTCTTGATTCATTGTTCAAATGTTATGATCACTTAGTGATGAACTATGACATGCTTAGAATGAATAAGAATCTCTTCGAATTGCATTAACATGCTGAAAAACGGCGAAGATGAAGATATTGGAGAATGGTTCTCCAATGCTCATGGTTCATGATGGAAAGGGGCCAAGTGCCAAAGGAGAGGTAAGACAAGGGTTGTCAAACCTAAAGGAAATAATTGTGGTTAAAATTATAACTCTAATTGATGCAATTTGGTAAAGTGGCAATTGGATTGACCATCTAAAATTGTAGTCATAATTCTGGATGATCAATAAAAAAAAATGGTAGTGGGACTACCGCTTGGAAATATTTATGTTATAAATTAATCTTTCTAAATTTAATTATTGGGTATTGGATATCGCAATAATTAGTAAATTGAAAGACTGCTTATAGTAAAGGTTGATCTATGAATGGTAATGATGCAATGGTTGCAACATTGTTTGTGGAACACTTGTAAAGTGACTTTACTTATGAAGCAGAAATTATTAATTTGTCATAAGATAATGAAGGATATTTATTTCTTATTTGGAATAAGAAAAGTGTTTTATTTATTATGATTTACTTAATTGTGTTATCATATAAATAAATTTTATATCCTAAGTCTTGAAGAACAAAGTAATAAAGGCTATAACACAAATAATCAAAATTCTTTATGCATTATTGTTTTGATCAAATAAATGAGAAATGCATATCTAAAATTCCATGGAACGGAGTTTTTAAGTCATATGATTTGGAATCATATGATTTATGCAAACTTATTTACTTGGATCAAGACATCTTATACTATGATTGGTAAAAGGCTAATATCTTAGTCGACCTAATACATTTTGATGTATATGGCGCATTAAGAAGCAATGCTAAAAGAGAATTTTGGTTATACTTGGTAAAACTATTCAAAGATTCTGATTGGATCATGATGATGAATAATTTAACCAAGAATTTGACAGTCATCATTAAAGTTGTGAAATGATTTCACAAACTAACTTCACTAAGAACACCATTCTAAATGATGTGTCTACGTGGAAGTATAATAACCTCATTGGATATGGTTCATTAGATGATAGTCAAATTGATCTTCCATTACTAATTTTGGGGTTATGTATTACAAACCGCTGTAACTACACTAATTTGAATTCCATCAAGAGAAGTTAAATGGT
>JAOWBW010002207.1:46184-156994 GCA_026119855.1 Campanula takesimana
CACACCCTTCATCTCTGTCTCTTTTGCTGAGCCATTCTATTTCCATGCGCAGGTTGCGGGGCGAGCACTGCTGAGGCGGCCTAGATTCTTGGGGCGGGCCAAGAAGTGGTTTAGGAAGTTTAAAGGCGTTCTTCTAAGGGGCCTCGGGAAGAATATAGCTTTGTGCTGGGAAGGAGATCCGTGAGCGGTGAGGAGAGACCTCGCAAGAGGGCATCGAGCGTGGAGCTGCCTCCCTCTTTTGTTCGCAGTCAGTCCATGAGTGCTGCTGGCATATCATCTTTTCGAGGCTTGTTAGGACGGGTGGACACTCATGAGACTGCCCCAGATCCTTTTGCCCACTTGGCCTTGGAGCGGCCTGAGTCATCTTCTACTGACCGTCCAGCACTTCCTCTCAATTCGCTTGGCGTTCCTTTCAGCCACCCATCGGTAAAGACATGAGCTTAGCGGAGTCCCTCTTTCATTTCGACCCCAGTGCTAATCCAATCGCGGCCAGGCATTTCTTATTCGCCTCCACCTGACTCGGACCCAGATTCCGAGTAGCTGTACCTGTTTGAACAATTTTATGTCTCGCTTTATTTTGGAAAATAATATGTGTAAAAACTTATGTTTAATGTCAAAAATGTTCTTTGCTTGTAAATTCGTTTAAATACATGACTCAGGCCTTGAGAAGGGCTTTTTGGTATTGTGACCCGTAGAGAATCCCTGGGGATGTGCTTAGACTCAATTATGTACGACTGGGACATGTTTTGACACGTCTGAGCAGATGAGAATGGGCCTCATTTGTGGGCAGTCTGTTGGTATCGGCTGGTGGTACAAAATTTTAATAACTGACAAAGCATCCGTACGGTTGGGAAGGGAGTTGACTCTTTTGACCAAAATTTCTGAGGACCTCCGGGGAATTTTTGGGAAATTGGGGGATTGACTCTTGGAGCGAATCTTCCTTTGCTCAGAATGCACCCTGTCCTCTGCGTGAGTTATTCCTTCCGGGAACCACCTTTTAGGCCTCAGCCATCCCTTGGAGCGAATCTTCCTTTGCTCAGAATGCACCCTGTCCTCTGCGTGAGTTATTCCTTCCGGGTTTCCATCCTTTCCAACCCTCTTTTCTATATCTCTTGCTTTCCGTATTTCTTGCTCTTTCTATTCCTGGGAGTGGCCTAGTTGACTCAAGACACGGACGGGAGAAAATTATCCTTGCTCCAAACAAGATAGACATAGGCACTTGTGGGAGTGAGTCCCTTTTGTGAGGAAGGAGGCCTATGGACAGAAATTCGGTGTTTGGCTCTTTCCTAAGATGTAGAAAAGAAGACTTTTCGAGACATTCGAAATTTGCTTCGGTTAAGATTGTCAAAGTGATTGCTTGAATGGACCATGTTTATTATTAAGTTAGGCTTATGGCAAACAATTAATCTTAACATGCGTAAATGTTGTGATCAATTAAGATTTGGATTCGATTGATGGCAAGATCAGGAGGGGAATGTGTTTAAGGGATTGGTCTTTGATGTGATCGGCAAAAAAGGGTTCTTTGAGAAATCGATCATTGATGGGACCGTGGGAGGGACTTGGTCATTTTGGAGAGAACCAAGGTTTGATGATTTTGTTTCATGTTGTGACCGGACCCGAAGGTTGCCTACGTTCCCCTCAGTTTGAGGAGCTCAGGTCACCGTAGTTTGGCCTTATACCACCTTTGCTGGGGTTCGTATCTCTTAGAAGAATTTTGCTGCCTTTTTGTGGCGAATCTTTCTGTGGTGGATTTTTGGATGGTGACTTTCTCTCGGGATGAGTCATTTTCTTTCCATATTCATTTCCTTTCCCTCTTTCCACCATTTTTTTTAGGATGACTTTCTCTCGGGATGAGTTCTTTTCTCTCCATATTCATTTCATTTCCCTCTTTCCATCATTTTTCGTTTTTACTCTCTCTCTCTTTTAGAGAAGGGGAAAACATTAGCCTTTAGTGGAACGTCTGTCATTTCTCACTTTGACTTTGAGGATCTGGGAAGTCCTTTGCTTGGTTGCGTACATGCGATAACGGTTGAATTTTGGTGGTTGAGCAACAATATCCTTTCACTTTCATTGTCTTGGGATGCCTTGATTTGCATTGAGGATTTTCATGGGAAAAGTGTATCGGGAAATGTGTATCGGGGATGTGTATAGAGGAAGGCTTGCCATTAATGGTTTTTTCATGCCAATTGATCACAACATTTATTCATATCAAGATTAATTATTTGCATTGAGCGTTTTTATTTGGTGTTGGGCCCATTCATCCTTAATGAATCATTATTGACTAGTATACTTAGAAGTCAATTCATCATTTTGGGGACATAGCAATCATTTGATAATATTAAGTGAAGTAATTTCAAGAGTAAATGTAATTTGGAAGTAATGTCTCAAGTCTAGAGAGAATAGAAGGAAAATGACTCATTCATTTCATAAAGGACTTGACTTTTTACAGACTCAACTCGACTATTTGCGGATTTGGTACAGACTCCATCAGACACCAACTTGGTATCTTTCTTCCCAGGACTTTACCCCACCGGGCTTAGGAAAAATAAAGACAATGTCCAAAACGTACTTTTGGAAAGACCCTAGAACCTATAAAACATAGACCACTCCTAACCTTCTTTTCTTTCTCTTTTCTCTTCTCCTTTGTTTACAATCTTAACCTCTGCTTCCTTGCTTTTGTTCGGGTTCAAACCCACTGATTTCCTTTCTTTGTGATGATTCCTTCATCAATGAGTTCTTGGATCTTGTTCCTCAGGGTTGGGCAGGTTCCTGTGGAATGACCCAAGGCTTGGTAATATTTGCAATGCTGTTTCTGATCACAGCGTTGGGAAGGAGGCTCATTCCAGATCACATTGCGGCTGAGTAACTCGATCTTTCTGATATCTAGCAGTCGGTCTAGCATCTGATCCCTGGGCATTCCTAGATCATGGAACCAACGGTAATAGGCTCCTTTTCCTTGGGGAAGCACACCTCCTATGACAGCTGCAGGTTTGCCGTGGTACAAGGCGACGGATTGGACTTACTCATGGGGGCTTTGTTTGCATGGGATCGGGCTGCCCTAAGTAGCTCTTGACGAGGGCGATGGTTCTTGTGAGGTTTTTTTGATCTCCTCAATGGATTTTACAATATCATGAAGGCATTCTCGGGTATGCCTCGAGTTATACCTTTCCATTTCGTCGGTCAATTCTGCCCGGCTTTGTAGGAGCTCATATCTGCTATCATATTTTTCCTCAATGGCTTCCCTGAGCTTCCTTCCACCTTTCTCCCATACCTCCTTAACTCTCTCATGAAGGATTTCCTTGACTTCCTCACGAAGTTGTTGGATCATATTGATCATCCCATTACGGCTCGCCTCCGACTTCTGAATTTGATCCCCCATTGTGCTGACCATTTTTTCCAAGATCTGCACTCGGGCCTCCAACCGGGACTGGTTGTCCATTCTGATGTCCGACTCTGTTGCTTGGGTGTTGGCTTCCATGCCTTCTTACTAAACGAATGACCACCAAGCCGTAAGGGCGCTTCGAAGGGATTCACGGAAAAAATCATTCTTTGAGTTAGAGAGGGATTTTGACACAAGGAGGTTTGATACATAGAGAGGACTGACTCAATTTCGGGGTGATTTGAGAAGGACCCGAGCCATGCATTTAAGTGGATTTACTTTTCTAAAAATTATTTGATGATCTTTCCACATGAACAAATGTTAGCACGCCATCGGAAGTCATGTATTTATTGGTTCAAGTTCATTTAAAACAATCACTTTATTCCTAAGTGGTCGGAAAATATTCCTCTTCTTTTTTTCGCAACTATTCTAAAAGCCTGGGTCAGTGGAGGCCATCACTACGACTATAGACCCCTCGTTTTTCACCTGTATTGCACGCTCCCAAGGACGGACTGTCCCGGGCGAGGGTCCTATAGGGCACGCAGCTTCCACCGACCAAAATAACCAAGCCTAGGATCTAGTGCGTCACAGGGTTCCAATGCGTGGGCCATTCTTATCATAGCTAAGCCACGGTTAAGGTTAAGATTGACTTAACGCTTCAACAAAATTCCGACATGACCTCATTTTAAAGAGGGATCTCGGACCTTAGCCTTGGGCTTAAAGATGATTAGGATGGGTCAAGCATTAGAGCTTAATGACGTGGTGTCAACCTATCCTTAATGCATGACTTCGGTTAATTATGGTTGGAATTAACGCATAAGTCATGGACCTGGTCGAAGACGACCTTGATCACGCTTGCTTTCACAAGGAGTCGTGGCTTGGGCGTTAACTTGGCCATAACTAGCGTTTGGACACGTATTAGTGTAGATACCCCGGGGAACCACGGCTTGGCTAGAGCGGTGAATTATCCTAGGATGTCTAACTTGTTTTAGATTGTTTAGAGTCGCCACCTATGTTTTTAAAGGAACATAAGAAAAACCTAGAAATAGCCTAATTTATGTACAAAACCAGAGATTCGGGAGAGAAGGGTTCGGGGGTTAGGTGACGGAGTGGGAAGTACTTAAACACCCACTCCGCCCCGCTTACGCGGGTCTTGCTACTATTGGTGTTCTAATATTTACATGTCCTTCAATTAATTAAATAGAAATGCGCTAACAATTGTGATGAGAAGAAAAGAGGAAATAAAGGGGAAATAAAATAGAATTGTTTTATTTATTTAATGATAAAGATTACATGTAACAAGTAATGTTAAAGAATTACATTAAGAGATGAAGAGAAATTAACATGGTGAATTAAAGTTAAGATTAAAATGTAGGGAGATAACCTTAACTAACTTCAATATGTGAAGTAGTCATGTTGGTCATGTCCCATTAATGGGGATTGCATACATTGACTAGAACATGAATAGAATAAAAAAAAGAAGACTTGTACCTTTAGAAAGAAGACTTCAAACTTGGACTTGAAAATGATGTTGTTGTGTAGAGATTTGTGTAGAGTTTCGTTGCGTAAAACTCTTGTTGTGAGAATTTGTGTAGGGAAAAATGATATAGAATTTGTGTAGAGAGAAAGTTCCAAGTCTAAAAAAATGAGGTCCCTTTCCAAGGTAGAAGATGATGGTTTTTATAGGTAAAAAAGAGAGGGAAAGGTTGGAGGGAAATTGGTCAATCCATGTGAGATGGAATTGACCAATAGAAAATAAGATAAATAAAATAATAAATGAAAGAAATAAAAGAAAATCAAATAAAATAAAAATGAATTATTTTGTTTTAAAGAGATGGCTAGAATAATGGGATTGGGAGTTAATGAGAAAAGGGGGGATGAATGTGGATGTAAAAAAGGGTTGTTTGTGATCAAGAAAAGATGTTTGTAAATAAGAAAAGGGAGGGAAATAAGGTGCAATCCGTTACTGCCAAAGTGGGAAGCGCGCGGGTCCGGCTTTTGGGGCGGGACGCGCGCGCGGGCTCACTGGCAGTGCCGGAAGCCCCCGCGGGTGAAAAATGACAGAATGACAGAATGACCCTAAAATTAATTCTGTTATGCAGTTTAGTCCAAAACTAACGGAATCAGTTAGGAACTTAACCGAAGTAACAGAAATTAATAAAAATAAGTTAGATAAAAATACTATGTATGCAATCGGGGTGAGAGGTCCAAGGCGGGGTGTCTACAATTAGGGACGTGATGACGTGAGCTAGACCAAAAACCAACAATGGTCACGGTATTTGTGTCACGGACAATGTGTGGTTGACTCGGCTCAGAAGGGGAGGTGGAATGGACCAGTGCGTGCAAGAAGGGCACAAAAGCACCAATCGAGCTGCATCGTGGCATCCATCCCGGGTTTTAAGGGTTTTGAAACGTGCATAAGGTCGAGTGCGCGTTGTGTGAAGTCTTCTATGTTCCCTTTTGAGTGAAAATAGGAATTTTCAATGCGTTTTAATATCATGAGCATGAATAAAAGTATATACAAGATATGGAGAAACAATCTAAACAAGTAATTTGCACAAGTAATCAAACAAAGATATAAACAAGAGTAAAAAACTTTGTACATGGAGAGGTTGTGCACAACCCAAAGGGTTTTTGAAAACCGAAAACTTTGTACAATGGAGAGGTTGTGTGAAGTCTTCTATGTTCCCTTTGAAAATTGATTTGTACAAAATATTGTGCACAACAAGAAGGGTTTGAAAAACCAGACTTTCGCAAAATGGGATTATGCACAAAAGAGGCCTTGAAAACATAAAATTTTATGTTCAAAAATTTGCGCATGACCAAGCTTTGAAGATCCATTTTTTGGTTAAGAAAACGAAGGCAAATGTGCACAAGTAGAGGCTGTAAATTGGAACCTGGACAAGCAGAAGCAAAGGGACCAACAGAATGTTTCTGCCCTGCACAAAATTATTAATTTGAAACATTCTGTGGGTCCAGCCAAACCAGCCGTACGGCTAGCGCAGTAGCCCCATTATTTTTTGCCAATTTTCAGCTTCTGATCATCAAGCCCCAGTTTATTGCATTTCCAGAACAGTTTCACTCCCAGAAATCAAAACAAAAACATAAAATACACACAAAATATGCACAAAGTCAACAAACAGGGACGGGAGTTTGACCCACACAAAAGTGTCCCCAAAGCTTCTAAAAAGAAGTTTGCAAACACTTTATTCCCCAGCGGAGTCGCCACTGTAAGATACCCGCGGGAAAAAGAAAAGGCAAAATGGTTCCCGGAGAATCAAACACGGTACTTTATGTTCAAACAAAAAAAACTGAGTCGCCACGTTAGTTTAATTTTAAACCCAAACTTAACGAAAAAGGTTAGAGAAAATGATTTCGGAGGTCACGTTTTATCTTTGGAAGAACTTAATCGAGGTTCACCCAAAATGCCTCGGAAAACCGAGTCTCCCTCAGTTTGTTGAGCAAAAATGTGCAAGTGTGTGTGTGTGTTTTATAAAAGTGGGAGAAACTGACTTTTCAACAGAACCAGTTAGAAACTTAACAAAAAGGGTTTATTTTGCAAACAGTTTAACAGAAAGGGGCAAAACTGAAAAAAGTGTTCCCTGGACGAACCAGCCGTACGGCTTTAGGAGGCTGTCCTAGGAGCTTTAACAGATTCTCAGGAATCAGTCCAGTTTCAGGCAGAAACAGGGCATTCTGCTAAAACTGGACTATTTTGAATCTTTTCAGTTTATTTCTTTGTACAAAGCATAAATTAAGTCATCCCTATGCCCTTGTTCACCAATTAGACACCAAAACAAATGGTTTTGGGAGTGATCAAGGCAATCATTGGGGAAAATGAAGAAAGTTGATGAACATGGCATTTGAGCCAAAATCACTATTTAGATGGTTAAAGATTGCAACTTTATCATCCAAATGGATGATTCATCCAAGGAAAAGCCTTGGGATATCAAAAATCAACCTTTAGATGGATAAAGATTGAATATTTATCATCCAAAGGTACATCATTAAGCCTTGATTAAGGTTTGAATAGTAAAGATTGAGACTTTACCATCCAAAGCTTGATCATCCTTAAGTAAATCAAAGTAAATGAATACATTACATAAATGTAAAGAAATGAAAGTAAATTGCATAAATATAAAGACATGAAAGTAAATTGCATAAATGTAAAGACTTGAAGTAAATGTACATTAAATGATAACAAGCCTTGATCATCCTTGGTTTGAACCCTTGATCATGCATAAAACATGAGGGTACCACAATGTGAATACCCCTTTTCCGAATGCGGGCGACGCACGGGAAGTCTTTCTTTTATTTATCTTATTTTATCTTTTCTATGGGATTAGGATATTCAAGTTGGCATTTAACTTATTAAGAGTCGCCACGTTGTTTTTATCAATCTAAAACATTGAGAAACAGCTAACAGAGAGGGTTCGGGGGTCAAGTTACGACAAGAGAAGAATATCAAGTTATCACTCCTATCGCCCGATAGATCGGACTTTCTATCATGATGAATGTGTTAGTAGTGTGTTAGTGATTGAGACCGGATCCGGAGATTGCCTACGTTCCTCTCGTGATGAGAAGCTCAAGTCCACATAGTTCGTACATAATCGGAACAAAGAGAAAAAGAGGGGATCATGCATAATGAAGGGGGAGGACAAAGAATCATACAAGATGATCACATCCTAAAATAATGATTATACCATTGACAAGATCAATGTATTGATCATGTTCATCATGGGAGAGTTATTGATCATGGGAATAATTACCTATAGTTAAGGGTTTAGAAATAGTTCCTAGATCGCGTGGATCATCATCGGCTATGCATATGAATAGGGATTACATTTATAGATCTAGCAGGTTAAATCTAGCATGGTAATAAGAACATCATGAAACATGTATGAAATAACACATAAGCATGAAGATCACTACCCTAGTCATAGAGAATATTATGAATTCTAGCAAGAACATGAAGAACACGTGATGAATCATATGAATAATGGCGTATAAACATAATGAAACTAGCATAAATCAGATCTAAACTAAGAAAATATGTAGAATTCTCACCCATCTTGACAAGAACGAATTCGAATCTCTAGCGCGGATTCATCGGACCTTCGGGATTGCTAGAAAGGCTTAGAGAGAGAGTTCTGTCTACAGTTTATACTGTAGAACTCGGGAGAGAGAATTGTGTGTTGAAATTATGAACTGAAGTCACCTATTTATAGGGTTTCTGACCTGTAGAAAAGCAAAGATAACGTTTATCTTTGCATCTCATCCGATCAGGTCATCAATATCTTCTTATCTGGGCTTTTCGGGAATTCCGGATAAGTCCTGCGCATTTTGTAAATACTTGGGAGGTCTCTGTGAGTTCTAGAATGCCTAATAACTCATTTTCAGGTTGGGTACTAACAGTAGCCCCTCGGCGACGCTTCTTGAAAGGCATGGAGGGTCATCGATTAAGAAAAGGAACCGCTTTGAAACATGAGTTCCAAATCGAGGGAGGAGTGAGAAGAGGTGACCAGGTTGGTCAAGCGCCTGAACCTATGTCAGGATACCTACGTATCCAAATGGAATCAATCCAGTCGTAGTTCGAGAGCTGAGGGAGAAAGAGACATCATCTTTTTGCAGGGAATAGACAAACATTCGTCAAGTAATAAAGTCGCGTGGACCCTATTGGGGAGAAAAGAAAAAGAAACAAAACATCAGACTCTGGCTGGGGATAACAATCCTACGGACACTACCCTTTATGAAGACTGAACAATCATGAGCAATAAAGTCGTTGCAGATGGACTCTATTGGGGAAAATAAATGAGGTCATGCGCACGATTTGACAAGAAGTTTTTTAAGAATCGAGAACAGAATTAGGAACGGATTCTAACTTCCTATAGAGAGCGCGTATTCATATAATTTCTCTAAAAACTACGGTACCTATAGAGGTATAGTCCTCAGGATCACAGAATTCGGTAAATGGTAACTTTTCTTGATAAACTGCAGTGCCTAGCGAGGTATAGTCCTCAGGATCGCAGAAGTTTGTAAACTACGGTGCCTAGCGAGGTATAGTCCTCAGGATCGCAGGTTTTGGTAAACTACGGTGCCTAGTGAGGTATAGTCCCCAGGATCGCAGGATTTGGTAAACTACGGTTCCTAGCGAGGTATAGTCCTCAGGATCGCAGGATTTAGTAAACTACGGTGCCTAGCGAGGTATATTCCTCAGGATCGCAGAGTTTGGTAAACTACGGTGCCTAGAGAGGTATAGTCCTCAGGATCGCAGAATTTGGTAAACTATGGTGCCTAGCGAGGTATAGTCCTCAGGATCGCAAAAATTGGTAAAATACGGTGCCTAGCGAGGTATAGTCCTCAGGATCGCAGAATTTGGTAAACGATAACGCCGATTGTCTAGAGGTCGCACGGGCTATGCCAAAAAACTTTTTCAACAGGAAGGGTTTATGGATGATCCGACCTCCAATTATATATTTATTTGGTTATTAATGGAAATTATTGTGGTCTTCCAGACCAAGATTGATTAAGTTTGTTAATTTTGGATAAAAAAACAAGATGGAGGGCTAAATTGCAAATTTTTCGCCTGGGGGAAAAACTGGTCGCGTGGCCAGTCCTTCTGATTTGCTGGACCTTATTAACGAGGATCGCTGGTGGGCACGTGAGATGGGGTATTGAGATCGTGCCACGTCGCTTGGAGATACTGGCCGCGCGGCTAGTCCCTTCATTAGACAGACCCTACAAACAGCCGTCGCCTGTTGCTTTTTCTTCACTTTCTTCATATTCTTGCTGGGGAAAGAGAGAAAAAGAGAGATTTTTTGAGATATTTTGCTATGGATTTTCAATATCTTTTCGGTGCTAAGCAACCTTTTGAGTAGGGTGAAGGTGTGGGACCACATTTTGAACAAGGTGGAAGTGCGGGGCAACCTCAAGAGGAGCAGTATCAACAACGGGTGAGGATGGCTTCTTGTAACTTCCATCCTGACGAGTGGCACTTCACGATGGGGAAACACTTCGACTTGTATGTGGGCGCTGACAAGCATTGGTCTGGCGGGAGACTGATGGAGTCGAAGGAGGTAACGATATCGCCTTTTTATTGCTTTTTGGGTATTTTATGTCTTTTATTTCATACTCGTTGTATTACTCTGAGACTGCGTTAATTTAAATTAATCATTTGTGATTATTTAATTTTATGAGGTTGTTGATTAATTTTTGGGAATGCAAAATATATGCGCGAGTAGATAAAATAAAGCATTCATATATACTTTACTTATAGCACATAATTTATATTGCTAGTTGGGTAACGTACCTTTGCTGTGTTTACCTGCAGAGGATGAAATCTCGCAGGTCCACGAGGGCGGTGGCAGAGATGTGGTAGAGATTACCGCTGGTTGGTGCGGTGAAGGAGAAGACCAGGGCCCTTGGTTTTGGTCCCTTTTTTGATGTGGTACAGGCCGTAGAAGGGACCCAAAAGGTGATGGGTCTGGTTGAGGTGATGAGGGAGCATTGGTGGGACACTACCCACACATTCCATTTCAACTGGGGAGAGGTTCCCATCACTCCTACTGACTTTGCTATTATTACGGGGCTCATGTTCACGGACGTAGAGCTACCTTTTGATGAGTCCTTATCTGCGGACCCACACCGTTAGGTGGAGTTGATCAGGATGCTATTGGGCAAAGGCGTGAAGGGAAACGGCTTTGAGGCGGGTTACATGAGGACCTTGGTGGATGAGGCTATCCTCGATTTTGTTGAGGGCATCAGCGACACTGATTGTCTGGTGCGAGCCGTTTTATGGTATAGCCTATCGCAGACTCTGTTCCCGAGTGTGGGGACTTTTTGTCGGTTTTCTCTAGCTGATCTGGAGTGGGTGAGTTAGGTCTCTTGGGGCGGAGACGGGCTGGCAGAGATGTACAGGGCACTAGACGCTTGCTCGAGGTCCAGTACCTCGTCTTTTGATTGTTTCCAGTTCGCTTTCGAGGTATGCCTCTGACTTGCTTCCTTATTCCATATCTGTCTTTTGTTTAGAACTGTTGGGACTCAAGTGCTGTCTCTTTCCACAAGTGTGGGTCTACGAGCTATTCCACATTGCTCCCTTCAGTGTGCAGAGGGTCAAGGATGTCCCGGTTATGAGATTCTGGGCAAAGAGGAACCGGTTGGAGGGCCGCGGCAAGGCCAGGAAGAATCCTGATTTAGGGATTTTTTCCTCGAGGTTGAGTGGTTTGCTGCATGAGGACTTCCAGTTCTTCCCTTGGTCGGATCTGGTCCTAGCAGGGGTTGGTCAGGCCCAGGATTTTATTGCTTCCCGCTGTCTCTTGACGGGGCTGACTGGGGATGCCATGTACCTTAGCGAGAGAGTCTGTAGGCAGCATGGCAGACATCCTATGGTGTGGGCCCTGCTTGAGCTGCCGAGGAACATGTTGTATCCGGCTAGGCTGAGGGCGAGCGGTGACTACCGGGTGAGGACTCTGGCTTATCTGTACCAGGGTGGGGCTGACTATGAGTGGTTCATGGAGAATGTGCTGGTGAGCCCACATGTATTGGTGAGGAGACAGGCTGGTGCCTATGCGGCTAGCTCGAGTAGAGGGGCTAGATATGGTATGGACATGCCGCGATTCCCTGATAGTATCCGGATGCAGCGGGCGGTGTTGAGGTGGATTTCGACCTGATTCCCACTAAGGCTGATGAGGTTACTAGGGGCCAGATTCCTTCGATTAGAGCTATGGTATGATACCCTTTGCTTTTCATTTCTGTCTTGCACACACATACTTTAGACTTGTATCTGAACTGTGCTTATCCGTCCCAGGTGACTCGGGAGGCCCATATCCGCCCTGTCCGCTGGGGAAATATATTTGAGTGGTTGTTCAGGAGCTTGGCTGCTGCTTGTACCTGTCGTCAGGAGGATGTGGTGGTGCCGCCGCATAGAGAGAGGACACCTACGGAGGCTACTTCCTCATCCCGTGCCAGCCGGAGGTCTGTCAGAGGTAGAGGCTCAGGAGCCGGTGGATCCCACTATGTGTGGCAGCGGAGCCAAGGTAATGATGATGATGAGGAGGATGTTGAGATCGAGGATTCCGATTCGGACTAGGCGTAGTCCTTTTTCCTGCATTTGTTAGTGGGAGAGAGAGAGAGGAGAATAAACAGATACATTTATGTAAAATATTTTTATTTGTTTTTTGTATGTAACATTTTAATATTTTATTTATATGTCTTTACATTTAGTACAATGCATGAGCCCCAGGGGATTACACACTATCAGGCAGTTCCACCCTCTTTGTCGGACCTTCTTTGTGATTCGGGACATTCAAAACGTCTGAAATGGGTCCGTTCCGGCGCTTGACGGGGACGGACTTGCAAATCTGTACGGAATGGCTTATGTGGCCACGTGGCCAACCATGGGGAAAGACTAGTCGCGCGGCTAATCCCTAGTCTGACATGATTTTCATCAGATTTCTCCTTGTATGATCAGGACTTGAACTCCTACCCTATTTAATCAGCTGTCTCGCAGAGGGACGAGGCAGACAACAGTTTTTCTTTCTTTTGCTCTAGATTTCGATCCTTCCACGCCTTTCTGATGGATAGACACCCTAGGATTTCTGAGGAGAGACAACTATACTTCATTAAGAGTTTGAAGATCTGGGTTAGGAAGCTTTCGAAGACAACTCATGCGAACTTTGATAGGAGATTCGGGATTAAGTGCCTTTGGTCCCTGTTCCGGGTTAAGTCTGATGAGAACCTGATTCGTGCTGCTGCCAAGTTCTGGGATAACGAGAATCATGTCTTCAACTTCTCTCATAATGAAATCACCCCAACATATGAAGACTTCATGGCGCTTTGTGGTGCAAGGGTGACGGATAGGGTAGCCATGCCACAGTACCAAGTGTGTCACGACCCGAAATATAGGCTCTATTTTATTAGTAATTAAATGATTTTATTTAATTATTTGCTTATTTAATTATTTAAATTATTATTTATTTAAATAATTATGTGTGCAATTTATGTGTTATAATATTTGGGCCTAGCATTTTATTCGAGTTATTTGGGCTAGTGTGGAGGTGTTGAGTCTTAATTGTTAGTCGGGAGTGTAAGTAATTGTGTTGGTTTGGGGAGGGGGTCTAGTTGTAACATTTCAAAATAATTTCCCCCTACTCCCTTGCCTCCCTCACCTCCTTCTCCCTCCTACACTCAACCCCCATTCCCATTTCCCAGCCATCTCTCTCCTTCTCTCTAGCAAAAAGGTGAGTTTTCTTTCCTTTCCTTTACTTCTCTCTTCTTTTTCTTCATCTTCTTCTAGTCATTTCTCATTTCTCAAAACGTAAACCTTATTTAGATCGTCGATAGGATCGCGTAGAGCCAAAAAGAATCGAATTCCGTCAACTTTCATTATTTCCAAGTAAGTTGCTTTTCCCCCTATTTTATGCTAGAAATGCTATTCCATGTTTATTTGATGTCATGAATGCCATTTATTGCATCTTGGGTTGATTTGGGAGTGATTGGCATTTTATTCATATTTTTGGGGAATTTGGTTTGATTCTTGTGTTGGGTTTCTAGATTGTGTTATTTAGTCCCATTACAAGTCTATAAGTTGTTTTGGTTCATGGTTATGTATATTGCTAGCCTTGGTTCCAAGCATTTGTGAAATGGTGAAAGATTTGGGTTAGTTTGAGTTTTGGTTTGAAAATGGTGGAAACCCAGAATTTTTGGCCGGAATTTGTCTTTCCGGGCAAGGAGGCGCGCGCATCCCTCCCTTGGAGGCGCGCGCACCCTTATGTCCCTCTTAATCAAAAATGCTTCTGTCCCCTGGAGGCGCGCGCATCCCTCCCTTAGGAGGCGCGCGCACCCTCTCCTTCTCCCAATTCGATTTTCCAACTGATCCAGGAGGCGCGCGCATCCCTCCCTTAGGAGGCGCGCGCACCCCCTCCCCTGTTATGAATTTATTCCCCTTTTTGGTCCAATCTTTCGAGAGTCGTATTTGGTTCATGCGAACTCCGTTTTAGGCGTATAAATTACCGTTTTAAAGCTCTCCTTAAGCTCTTCGATATGAGTAAGTAAATTTGGTAGAGTGCTCGAATTAATTGGATCCTTTGTGGTCAAATGTGATATGGGAATTGTGTTATCATTGTTAAGATTGTTGGAACACTTTAATTGTGTGTTGTTGGTTCATTTCACTTTCTTGGTGCCTTCTTGGTATGGTTCCCTACTTTGGAACCTTAAGTTGTTCATTCATGCTAAATTATTATTACTTAGCATTTATTTGAAAGTCCAGCTGGTATTTTGTGTGTGTTTGGGCGATGGGAAAGATTATAATGGCAAAGCCAAGTCCATTATAATGTTGACCATTGTTTTGCCCCCTTCTTTACCCCTTCTCCAGATTGGCCTTGGAAAGGATAAGTCAGCGTTCCTTTGTGAATGTATCTGGCTAGCGGGTATGACTTTGTGTCATGATCCTTGTCCCTTGTGACACTGTTATGGTTATTGGTTCCGGTACCGGGGTTTCTCTTCGGCTTTCATGCTATTATGAAGATGATGATTTGTTGATTATTGAAGCTGCGCAGCGATCCATTATTTGGATGTTCCGGTTTGGAAAACCTTGGCTATATCCTTTGTTATGTGTTTATTTCCGCTGCTATCTGTTATATGATAATTGCTATGTGCTATGTGATAATTATATTGGTTTATTGCTTATTGCATCATAGCATGTCATGTAGTTGCATTAGTAACTTATTGAGATTTATCTCACCCCCTTTTCTTTTATCTTTGTTTTTCCTTAACCCCCCCCAGGTGCTAAGGATTAGTCTCGCTGATCACGAGAGCGAGGACGTCGAGTGTGGATCCGTTCTTTTGGGGAAGGTTATTATAGGTTGGTTTACATTATGTAAATGTGTAACCATTTTGGGATAGTTGCACCAAACAATGACGTCACTAAGATTTGTATAATTGTATTTTGTTGGGCATAAACTTGTGGAAGTTTATGATAGTGGTATTTGGTTTTATTAAACTTGGTTTTGTAAACTTTGGATCATTACCTTTTGGTATCAAATGAAATTTTTAACTTCAGTATTTCTGAGTTTTGGTTTTAGAGTCGACGTCCAGCTCGCGGTCCCGGGGCCCGCGGGGTTCCGGGGTCGCGACAAAGTGCCTGCGGAACTTCGGGTTTCCCAACTGCTGAGGATTTCTATTGAAGAAGCTAGAGGTTTGCTATTAGATGGTGATATTGATATTTGTGGGCTTCCCATAAGGTTTATTAATAGCACGGTAGAATCTGACATGGCTCTGGACTGTCAAGCTCTTTGTCTATTTACCTCGATACTATTTCCACCTTATGTAGGAGTAGCGACAATGGGTTGTCTTGACATGGTGGACCATCCTTAGGCGAATCGCAGTATTATTCCTTGTTTTCTAGGGGAGACCTTGCACGGTATTGGAGAGTTGGCATCGAGAGCTCGTAAGATGACTAGAGGGAGCACCCGACTACTGACCTTGTGGTTGCAGGAGAGATTACGAGTTTTGGCGGATCCTGTCGGACCGGTGTCACCTTGGGTTTGCCAGAGTAGGCGAGGGAGACAGCCATTTGTGGGGATGACTCAGCCTGTATGGGTAACATATATGGCACAGATGAGTACGGCTCAGATCAAGTGGATGGTTCCTTATTGGGGGGTTATTAGAGCACGGTGGGCTCAAAGCGGTCTTTGCATGATCCGGGACCCTGCCTTTGATAAGACCACTTACTACTATATAGTGCGGGTGTACCGTCAGTATGGGATGCCTCAGATTATACCTTCTTCATGGGATAAGACTTACAGCTAAGTCAATGCCAAGATAATTTCTATGAATGTTGGGGTTGCAGTGCTCTTGGAGCGGTGCTGGTCTTATGCTCTCATGCCCAGCACTCTCTGTATACAGCGACCTAACGACATACTTCTGTCTCGAGAATACATGGACTGGTACCAGATGACTCTGGGGAATATGGGACATATTCTGAGATGACTGAGGCGTAGGGTGGTAGTCCCTTATGTCTCGAGCAGACGCTTGAGGGAGGACGAGAATGTACGATGGGAGATGGAGACCGAGTTGGCTCAGCTAGCACCTACTGAGAGGAAAAGAAAGAGAGAAGGCCCAACGGGGGTGAATTAGTTGAGGAAGGCTTTATTTGAGGATACTACTAGACAGGCTAGACGTGGACGAAGATACAAGAAACTGAAGAAGGAAGAGGAGGAGTGACTCCGAGTATCCAACCACAGTTATTGCAGACACATAGTTTAGATTTTAGTTTGTTTTAGCTTCTTTAAATTTTATAGCACGTTATTTATTCGCAGGTTCTTTTGAGCTTAGACTCATCAAATAAATGTTAACGTGTAATGACTTGTGGAAATAGAGATTTTTCTTTAGTTATAAACAGATTGATTGCTTTTTTGAATGTTACTCAAACCAGATTTGGATTTTTATTTATTTTTGAGACTGCACCTTTGAAGGTTGCCTACGTTCCCCTTTGACAAGTAGGGCTAAGGGGCTTAGGTCACCGTAGTTCATTTCTGATTGTAGAAAGGGAAGATAAAAGAGGGGAAGTAACAAAACAGTAGTATTTTTTTTTTTACAAAGGGGACGGTCGTTGTAGAAGACCGTTTGATGGAGAGTACCGCTTTTGGAGAGAACCGCTTGCAGGAGTGGGGCCGTAGTGGTCAGTTGTAGTAATGGCGGAGATTGTAAACCTTGACTGGGAGGAGGCCGTTGTCGTCTGTGTACACCCAATCTTTGTTCTGCTTGGTTAAACGACCCATCTCGATGAGTAGTCGGATCTTTTCTTTCAACTCTTGACAGACGTCAGTACTATGCCCTTCATTCTGGTGGTAGGAACATATTCTGTTTGGTTCAGAAATTTGCAGTATTGGAGTAGGGCTTAACTCTTTCATCGGTTGTAGTTTACCAATTCTCTGCAGTGCTTTGAACATGAGGCCCAGAGGTAGGTCGGAGCTTGTGCAGTGTTGGAATAAGATAGGGGCTCCATTCTGTGACTCAAGCCTCCCGTGCATCGATCATAAGGATGGGGTATTTACTATGTGGTTCTTTAGTTAAGTTAGAGCCAATTCACATTTCTGATTCCAAACGTCTTCTGAGCAATTTTGTAATTCCTTAAGGATCGGGTCTCCTGCCATCGTGAGGAAACTGATGTAGTGTAGTAGACCGATGAGATTGATCCTTTCACTTTCTTGGCGAGGGGATGACATCGTTATTAACTTTTTGATCTTTTCCGGGTCAGCCTCAAACTTCTGTCCCAATTTATACCATAGAGCTTTTGTCTGAATAGTACCAAATCTGCATCTCGATGGATCAAGTAGAATTTTCTGACTTCTCAAAATGTTGAAGACTTTCTGCAGATCCTTGGTGTGTCAGCCGTAGGGTCTCTTGGAGTGAATTACTAAATCATCTATGTAGATGTCTGTATCTGTTGGCGATCTTGTCGGCATGTAGCAAGAGATACCAATGCCTTTCCATTCTAGGAATCCGTTGGCGTGACGATAAGTACCCCATGGAGTGTGAAATAGTAACTTCTTGTCTATTTATACTGCGACGAGTATCTGATTTTTACAGGGGAAACCTTCGAGGAACGATCGAACATCTCTATCTTCGGCAGCTTCTAACAGTGCGTTTATGTTAAACGAAGGGAATCTATGCTTAGGGCTCATCTCGTCGAGACTCGTGATGTCTACGTGAACCATCACCTTCTTTTTGTACTTTTTTGCGGAGATGACGTTGAGTAGCCATTTTGGCCAATGTCCAGACTTGATGAAGTTTCTCTGTAGTAGTTTTTCTATTTCCATCGCCATGCGAGGAGACCATTCTGGCTTATCTGACAGCGTCTCTTGCTTCACTGACCCAATGTATGGCGTTATCGTTTGTGTCCATTCTTTGTCTGACGTGTCGTCACAATACCATGCAAAGATGTCTTCATTTTCTCTGAGTAGTTTGATCAATGCTTCTCGCTCTTCGCCTTGAAAGAAGCTCCCAATCTGAGTCCACTTCGGCTTGTCTTGTCTCCCAGATTCACACCTGTTAACACGTCATTGGCAGCTTGGGCTCGATTTTCCCTTTGATTAAAAACCTGCTCTGAGATTTCTCGGATATATTTGTCATTTAATTCGTTTGTGTCTACCTCTTTTAATGAATCATTATTAGCTATTTGTATATCATTAGGCTGATTAGTTAATTTATCATTTATAAGAGTGACTATTGCGGGATACTAGGAAAGATCGAGATTTTCAATTAATGCACGAGGAAAGACAGTGTTTGCGATTACATTGTAATCTTTTGACTTGAGGTCATTAGAATTAGACGGAGACACGAACTCATAAGTGAGAAAGGGGGACCTAACTGACTTATGGGGAATTGACTCTCTAGGGGGTGAGATGACCAGTCCCAGATTCTCGATAGCAGTAGTCACAGGTCCGTATTCAATAACAACCACAATATCATCTTCGAGGCTCAGGTGCTGGAACAAATCTTGGCCGTACCATGGCTCTGCTTCCTAGGCTTCACCCACTAAAGGTTCATCGAGAGACATGAACTCTGTATCATAAGTCAGGTCTTTGTTCACTTTGATGTAGTACTCGTTCTGGATGATAGTAACTCTGCCAGTAGTCTTTCGAGGTTCCATGTACTTTAGCTCTAGATTAGCCTGGTCAAAGTCGACATCTCTGAAGATTTCAAAGCCCTTTTTTAGTTTTCCGTTGTGGTCGAACCATGGCTCTGTGAACTAGAAGTTTGAATACTCTTCACCTTCTTTGACAGAGTAACTATTGAGGGACAGACGGTAAGGCTTTATGTCTGACTTCTTGTAAAGGAGTTGCTTCTTTTTGAGTTCCTCTATCTGCTTCTGCTCTGCTTTGTCAGTGGGATTAAGTATGTATCCTAGCCCGAACAGGCCTTTGTGGTCTACCTCCTCTGTTAGCTTTATGGGTCCTTGTAAGTGCTTACCTAGCTCCAGCCCCGGTATGAAGCCCATATTTCGAAGTATCTTGTATACGGGTAGCACTTTATCAGAAGTTCTGGTGAGATCGTCATCACATATCTGAGCTTGTGCCACTATTTTGAACCCACTGAAGAGTCTGCGGTCTTCTTCATGCTGAATTTGTAATACGGGTACTCCCTTCGTGTCGGTGCCTTGTGCTGTTACTAGGTCACTGTAGATAACTGTCACTTCATTTCCTGACTGGAACTTAACACACTGATGCAAAGAGGACGGGACGGCATTGGACTTGTGGAGCCAATGGCGTCCTAGTAAGATGGTGCAGGAGGATGGTATGTCGATCACTTGGAAATCCATAGACAGAGTTTGAGTTCCCACTGAGATGGGTAGAGTAACAATACCCAATACTGATCTGCATGTAGAGTCGTAGGCTTTAATCGTCTTCTTGGAGGGCCTTAGAATAGTTGCATCTACACCCACTACGTCCATCATCCGTGATGGCAGTACATTGATGGCGGATCCATTGTCCACAAAGGCTCAAAGGATTTTCTTCCCGCTGATTTCGAGTGTGATGTGCAGGGGTTCATTATGATCAATGCCAAATGGAGGTTCATCGAGCTCTGAGAAGGTGATAATATTCCTGAAGTGAATGTTGCCAATCATTTGTGTGACATTCTCGGGAGTGGTGTCTGATGGGACCGTGGTAGCTGCCAAGTTCTTCTCAAGCATCTGGCGGTGAGCTAGAGATGAGGTGAGTAGAGACCACAGGGAGATGTGAGCTTGGGTTTGTTTAAGCTGCGTGAGAATGGGATCCTCTTTCTCAGGGTCGGCTTGCTTTGACTCTTTATTGAAGACCTTCTTTGCAACTTTGGGGTCTGACTGATAGATCTGTCTGGACCTTGTGAGTAGGTTGATTTCGGCTCGTGTGTTGTATGGAGACTGCGGTATCTTTGCGGATTCTTGGAAGATTTCAGCTATAGATAGTGGTGGCGATTTAAGAGGACCGGAGTCGAAATACCCTAAAAGAGAAGCTTCTAAAGATAGTTCATCTAATGATAGCATATAACAAGAAGAATGACTATCATTAATAAATTTTGAAGTACAGCCTATTTCATCATCACTACAAAACTCGGAGTCTGCCACAATAGGTTCGGCCAGATCATCGATGTTTGCCTCTATTTCTAAGCTGGCTAGAGTATCTATGGGGTTCTCGATGGAGCCATTACGGATCAACCTCTGAATTGACTTCTTCAAAGCAGTACATTCTTCGGTAGTATGACCGGTGATCTCATGGTAGTCGCAGTACTTTCCGGGATTATTCTCAGAGAATGGTATGCAATAGGTTTCAGGTTTCTTGAGTAGATCCTGTGATACTAGTAACTCGAGCATGTTGGTCATAGTAACCCCTATCCTTCTGAAGGCGCCAGTCACCCCTGAGATATCAGTCAGACTTTCCTCAGACTTTTGAGCCACAATTTGCCTTGGATCGGTTATTACTTGGTCGACAATCAACCATTGTATCGCATGCTTCAACTGCGAGCATTCATTGGTGGTATGCCCAGTGATATTATGGAAGTTGCAGAACCTTGTCGGATAACTGTTCGGATGAGACTCGTAGCCTTTCAACGGTTTGAGCAGCCCCATTCTTGATAAACCATGGGACAAAGAGTTCATATCCAATTGTAGTTTCTTGAAGGCTTCGACCATTTCTAATATGCTACTATCATCTCTAGTTATTTCCACCATATTGACATCCATGGCGATGATCTTCCTTGGGTCAGTAATGATACTGTCCTTGATGAGCTTCTGTATGATCTGCTTGATGGTGAAGCACTCGTTGTTGGTGTGTCCGGACACTCTATGATAATAGCAAAATTTGGACATGTCACAACCATGCTTGGTCCATTGCAATCCGCGCTCCAAGGGAGTTATCAGCCCAATATTGACTAAGCCTCCGAATAGAGCATTCATGTCCAGCCCCAGCTCGGCAAAGGCATCTACCATCTCGAGAATACCGATGTCACCTCCGATGAGCTCGACCATATTGACGCCACCATTGTTAGGTAGCAGGTTTACTACGGTGTTCGGACCTTTAGGCTTCTTAATTTTTCCATCAGCTATGAGCTTTTGGATGACACGTTTGAGTTGCACACAGTCGTCGGTCGTGTGACCGATGTACTTGTGGTACTTGCAGAACTTGATTGCATCAAGATTAACCTTCTTGTTAAATGGTTCAAATTTCTCGAGTGGCTTGATCAGACCTTTCTTTATCAACACTTCAAACACTTTGCTAATGGGCATACCGAAGTCATCAAAGAGTTCCTTCTCCCGCGGGAAGTTTCTTGTAACTGCTTGGACGTCGAAGGCAGAGTTGTCTTGGACCATGCTCACTTGACCGGCGACTTCTTTAGTTTTAGGATTGTTACTTTTCGGAGCTTTATAGCGGAAGGAGGTATTTCATGTTTTAGCAGCTTCTTAAACAACACCAGTAATACCGGATTTGTGTCTGACCCCAGCATCAACCATTTCCTGCAGATCGGGAAAGTAACCATTTCCAATCGCCACCCTAAGCCCAGGCAACAAGAACTTGAATAAGATTTTCTTTTGTTCCTTTGCCTTAGGAGGGTATTGTACTTCTGCTAACTTATGGTTCCACCTCTTATAGAAGTCATAGATAGGCAACTGGGCCTCTGCATGGTGTTCTCAAGATCAGTGCGGTTGACATGCCAATCTAGGTTCGACTGATACTTCTCGCAGAAAGTTGTGGTGATTTGATCCCATGTCTCTCGTTCGGAGGGATCCAAACTTAAGAACCAACGGAGAGCGATCCCGTCCAAAGTGGTGTGGAAGACTCGGTCCATTTTCTCATTGGTGCAGTCACGGGCTCTCATGGCTAGCACATAACTGTCGAGATGAGTCTTGGGACATGTAATACCATGGAATGTAGAGACCTTCGGCATCTTAAAGTCTCTGGGTAGAGCACCCACATTGCTTGGGTCGATGGTTTTGACTATCGGAGCAGATTGCTTGGAGACCGTATCGGATAGCTTGCAGATCTGTTCTTGGATTGCAACCACTAGAGGGTGATTGGAGAAATCTGCGCTACCATAGGCTTGAGCAGCGGGAGAAGTAGTAGAGACTGTAGGTACGGCGGAACCGATATATGGTAGTGAAGGCGGCGGTAACTTGGTAAAGGACAAGTAACTACCCATCAATTCTGGTGACGGCTCATTTGGACCCTTGCTGGAGGTTGCTTTAGTACTGAAATCAGGAGGAGGGACCCTTTGGTAGTTGGGTACCTTGAGAGGGATAGCATCATCATTGGCGGGGTAAGTCATAGGCACTGTTTTGTCTTCGACCATAATAGCCTCCCCATTATGGAAGCTAGTTGCCACATCTTTCTTCTTCATCTCAGTATGAAGATGGTCTTTGAGCTCTTGGTTGAGTCTTTCTAAAGACTTGCTTCGGTCCTCAAGCTTAGAGATCTGTAGCATGAGGTTGGTAAAGAAAGCATGGAGAGGTGGCGGAATATCCGATGGCTTGATGCTGGCGACGATCTCGGGATCGGCAGATGCAACGGAGACTTGCGGAGTGGCTACATTAGGAGTAGTAGGCTCTGATGATGACGGAGACATTGTTGGTGCAGGGACTGAAGACTGAGCTTGCGGAAGGCTTGATCGTTGAAGGCGACCACCGGAACGGACCCGAACTTGCTTCTCTTTAGAGGTAGCGGATAGGAGGTTTAGGACGGGACAAGGCTCATGCAATATATTTTGTTATTTACAAAACAATGTATTATTAGTCCTAATGGTTGGAAGGGGTACCCCTTTTTGGGTTACTATCTACAAATCCTGGATCAGTGGAGGTCATCAGTACATCTATAGACCCCTCGTTTTTCACCTGTATTGCACATCCCAAACGGACAATTTGGGCGAAGGTCCTATAGGGCAAGCGACTTCCACCTACCTAACGGATCCTAGCGACTAACCCTTGTTTAAAGGCATTTAACGTAATGTTTATGTTACTTCCGTTAAGTATTTAACGAGTTGAGATCCTTGTACAAAGTATCACTCGGCTTACCATATGCACATCCTCGTAGGGAATTTCATTTTTTGTGCTTTTTTTTTTTCTCTCGAAGGATCTCGACTTATTAAAGACTCAACGGATGACGGTATGAACGACACGTTAATTGTCTATAAAGAAAAGCTAGTCAAACCAATCGCTCAACTTTGGAGTGTCCTAGACTCTGTGAGTGCATGATTTTAGAAATGAACAAAGGATTAACCTCAACCGCTCCACAAGTGAATACGGTGAGTTAGATAGCCCGGGTGCCATAAAGATAGAGGCGACAGGATAACCAAAATCTGTGCACTCAGCAGAGTATCCAGTAGGGCGTGCAGTGTGACACGGACCTAGTGGTAGTGTGTGGACAACAACTAGTTATTTTTTAGGGAGAAAACAGAGAGTTTTTTTTTTTGTATTTACATGTATGCAATGTAAAACAGTTAGAATAGTACAAGGGAGAACAACTAAGATGTTAATGCTCTACAGTTACAAGGGAAGCAGATATGCACAAGAGATAAAGTACAGGGGGGAAGAAAGCAAGTAAGAATATAATCATGATATTGACGAAAGTTTGACCCTCTATGTTTGAAGATGTTCAAAGTTATCCCCAGTAGAGTCGCCACTGTGAATACCCCTTTCCGAATGCGGGCGACGCACGGGAAGTCTTTCTTTTATTTATCTTATTTTATCTTTTCTATGGGATTGGGATATTCAAGTTGGCATTTAACTTATTAAGAGTCGCCACGTTGTTTTTATCGAGCTAAAACATTGAGAAACAGCTAACAGAGAGGGTTCGGGGGTCAAGTTACGACAAGAGAAGAATATCAAGTTATCACTCCTATCGCCCGATAGATCGGACTTTCTATCATGATGAATGTGTTAGTAGTGTGTTAGTGATTGACACCGGATCCGAAGATTGCCTACGTTCATCTCGTGATGAGAAGCTCAGGTCGACATAGTTCGTACATAATCGGAATAGAGAGAAGAAGAGGGGATCATGCATAATGAAGGGGGAGGAGAAACAATCACACAAGATGATCAGATCCTACAATAATGATTATACCATTGACAAGATCAATGTATTTATCACGTTCATCATGGTAGAGTTGTTGATAATGGGAATAATTACCTATAGTTAAGGGTTTAGAAATAGTTCTTAGATCGCGTGGATCATCATCGGCTATGCATATGAATAGGGATTACATTTATAGATCTAACAGGTTAAATCTAGCATGGTAATAAGAACATCATGAAACATGTATGAAATAACACATAAGCATGAAGATCGTTACCCTAGTCATAGAGCATATTATGAATTCTAGCAAGAACATGAAGAACACGTTATGAATCATATGAATATAGGCGTATAAACATAATGAAACTAGCGTAAATCAGATCTAAACTAAGAAAACATGTAGAATTCTCACCAATCTTGACAAGAACAAAGTCGAATCTCTAGCGCGGATTTGCTGGACCTTAAGGATTGCTAGAAAGGCTTAGAGAGAGAGAGAGAGGTTTGTCTGCAGTTCAGACTGTAGAACTCGGGGGAGAGAATTGCGTGTCGAAATTATGAACTGAGGTCACCTATTTATAAGGTTTCTGACCTGGAGGAAGTGGCCGCCCGGCCCAACCTAGACTGGCCGCCCGGCCAGACCAAGTATTTGGCTCGGTTCCCAATGCTCTGATCATCTTGGACTCTGGAGATAACGTCTATCTTTTCAGCTCATTCGATCAGGTCATCGATATCTTTTTATCTGGGCTTTTCGGGAATTCCGAATAAGTCCTGTGCGTTTTATAAATACCTGGGAGGTCCCTGTTGTAGATACCCCGGGGAACCACGGCTTGGCTAGAGCGGTGAATTACCTAGGATGTCTAATTGATTTTAAGAGTCGCCACCCACGTTTTAGAGGAACGCGAGAAAACCTAAGAAAATAGCTTTTTTTATTGATTACGAAACCAAAGATTCTTGAGATGAGGGGTTCGGGGGTTAGGTGACGGAGTGGGAAGTACTTAAACACCCACTCCGCCCCGCTTACGCGGGTCTTGCTACTTTTGGTGTTCTAATACTAAAAAGAAAAGTCCTTCAATTATTAATGTAAGAAGTGCTAACAATTACAATGGAAAGAAAGGGGAAAATTAAAAGGAAATAAAAGAGAATTGTTTTTATTTATTAATTTATGCTAAAAGATTACATGTAACAATTATGCCAAACAATTACATGAAGAAATGGATAGGAAATTAAAGTAGAGATTGAAATGTAGGGAGATAACTTTAACCAATTTTAATGTAGTAAAATGGTCATTTGGTCATGTCCCAATTGATGGGGATTGCATACATTACTAAGACATGTAAAATAAAAGAAGAAGAATAAAGTACCTTAAGAAAGAGGACTTCGAACTTGGACTTGAAAATGGTGTTGTTGTAGGGAAATTGTTGTAGAACAATTAGAGTCTTGTTGTTAAGAACTCTTGTTGGGAGAATTTGTGTATAGTGTAGTTTGTGAATCAAAGTTGAGGTCCAAAAAGAGAGTCCTTTGGCTAGAGAGAAAATGTTGAGGTCCTTTTCTAAGCTAGAAATGAGAGGTTTTTATAGGTAGAAAAGAGAGGGAAAGGTTGGAGGGAAAATGATCAATCCATGTGAGATAGAATTGACCAATAGAAAATAAGATAAATAAAATAATAAATGAAATAAATAAAAGAAAATCAAATAATAATAAAAATAAATATTTTGTTTTTAAGAAATGGCTAAAATAATGGGATTGGAGGTTATAAAACTAGGGGGGGATGAATGTGGAGGTAAAAAGAGGCTCTTTTGTGATCAAGAAGAGATGTTGTAAATAAGAAAAGGGAGGGAAATAAGGTGCAATCCGTTATTGCCATAATGGGAGGCGCGCAAGTCCCGCTTTAGGGGCGAGACGCGCGCGCAGCCCACAAACAGTGTCGGAAGCGCCCGCGGGTGGAAAAGATAGAATGACAGAAATGACTCTAAAAGTTAACTCTGTTATGCAGTTTAGTCAAAAACTAACGAAATCAGTTAGGAACTTAACGGAAGTAACAGAAATTAACAAAAACAAGTTAAATAAAAACACTATGTATGCAATCGGGGTGAGAGGTCCAAGGCGGGGTGTCTACACCTGTGAGTTCTAGAATTCCTAATAACTCATTTTTAGGTTAGGTACTAACACACAACTCATGTCAAGAACTTGGTTCCAATTCATATTATTTGCAAGAAATAAAAGACATTAAGTAAATAAAACAAAGTAAAATAGAGTAGGAGATGAAGAGAAGATGGGGAGAAGGAGGCCTAACCAATATTTGGTTCTAAGCCTATCTTCTTTCTCTCTTTTCACTCAAATATGTGTTTGTGACTCTAATCTGCTCTCAACTCGACAGAGTTTCTACTCACAAATGAATTCCCCCCCCCCTAAAATGATCAGCAAGGGTCTTAATTTATAGGGACTGAGGGTGCCCATAGTAGCCGTACGGCTGGGGCTTTCCCTCGTCCAAACCATCCGTACGGCTCAGCCTGGCGAGCTTCTAGATTTTTCTAAGTTTTAATTCCAGGATAGTCCTAGAGTTTTGGTTTATTATAGTGAGGTCCTAGCCTATCAGTTTATCCCTGAATGGTGATAAGAATTCCTATAAGTTTAATTTCAGATTGGGGTACGTACAACTATATTAGCTTGATGAAATGGATTGACTTAAGCATTGTTACTCAGTTATTTTTGTCTTTGCTAGAGAAAATGGATGATTGGAATTAAAAGATGAATATTTACATCTCCTCATGGGAATATCAAAGAGGTTATATAAGCTTATGTGATAGTATATGTTCATATGCTCATCAAAGGAAATTATATGCATATGCAAAATTGATTGAAATATGATAAAGTGATTATTTGTGTCCAATTTATGTCATGCGAGAATATTACACCAAAGTATGTGATCTTTGATTTTCATTGGAAATTATGTGTGAGAATGAATAGTATGGACTTTGGGTTACTACACTACCGTAATGTATGGAAAGTATGTGAATGAAAAGTATGGAAATTATGCGTGCTAACATATATGTGGAAATTGATAACAAGGAATTATGAATCTGAAAAGAAATAATGCTCAATTCAAAATGGAATAAATGGGTTTATACTTGTTTTGATATTGAAAGTGGCCTGAATCAACTTGGTTACCTATGTTGCTAGAAAAGAAAGCATGAGATTACAATTAGAGCACAAGTAAGTAATGAATGTCTCTGGTATGGGCATACGTTAAGGTGAATCTATCTTGTCATGAAATAATATATGGCTGTTGTCTCTTTTAAAGTATGTGGTACATGACTAAGAAATTTATGACTATGAGAATGGTTTATTTTTATGTTGCCTTGATATGCCGATTTGTGTATTCAATTGTAACATGAAAATGCTTGTTATTATGAATTGATTTGTTGCAAGCATGATTTGTGCCCAAACTTCAAAAATGTTTTGATTTAACTACTTGATTATGGAAATTGTTAAATTAGAATATCAATCTCATGTCGGCGTCTTGATGGAGATGAATAAAAAGAATTATGAAACGGGAAGACTGATGTCTAACAGTTAGAAATGTGCGAATATATGCTATTTGTTTGTATGCGCAGTTCTGTGGGATTTTATGAGAATGTCACCAATGAAAATAGAAAGTGGCTTAGTTTAAAAAATAATGGCCTGCTTTATGCTTGGGATCGTGGGATGATTTAAATTATGGTGACATGCATGGGATAATTGTCATTTGTGTTAAAAAAGTGAAAAGTACATGTAATAGTCCTTGAGTATTTTCTCATTTTACGTGAAGTAAAAAACCATTTATTTTGGAAATTTTTGAAAATGAGGCTATCTTGTTATGTGGGACACTTGGATATATGATTATCTCTAATGAATCTCGGACTTCAATGTCGCTTGAATTACTGGGAATGGAACTAGTATCTTGTTGGCACCTCGAGACAATGGGATTATATTGTTATGAAAGTCTAGTGATCAGACTTAAAATCTCTCGTGGCATGGAAACGAAACTGTTGGGGCTCACATCCCGCTCTGTTAGGGCTCACATCCCGAACTATCGAGTTACTTGGCTCATTATTCTGTGGACATAACAAAAGCCATCACGATGACGTGATAGGGAGGGTCCATCATGATTCCGTGGACATGGCAAAAGACATCACGATGACGTGATAGGGAGGGTCCATCACGATTCCGTGGACATGGCGAAAGCCATCACGATAACATGATAGGGAGGGTCCATCATGATTCCGTGGACATGGGTAAACCATCACGATGCCGCTAAAATGGCTGGAACCATAATGATGTCGTGGACTTAAGCTGTTTTTAACAGCGACATCATGGAAACGATGTCAGGACTTAAGCTATTTTTTAACATCGACATCATAGAAACGATGTCAGGACTTAAGCTATTTTTAACAGCGACATCATGGAAACGATATCAGGACTTAAGCTGTTTTTAACAGCGACATCATGGAAACGATGTCAGGACTTAAGAATTTTTTTTTAACAGCGACATCATGGAAACGATGTCAGGGCTTGAGCTGTTTTTAAACAGCGACATCATAGAAACGATGTCAGGACATAAGCTGTTTTGTAAACAGCGACATCATGGAAACTATGTCAGGACTCAAGTTGTTTGGCAGTGACATCTTGGAAAAGATGTCAGGAATCATGTCACGACCCGAAATCTAGGCTCTATTTTATTAGTAATTAAATGATTTTTATTTAATTATTTGCTTAATTATTTATTTAAATTATTATTTATTTAAATATTTATGTGTGCGCTTTATGTGTTATAATAAATCTGCCTAGCATGTTGTTTGGGTCATTTGGGTTAACGTAGTATTGTTGGGTCTTAGTTGGTAGTAGGGAGTGTAGTATTGTGTGTGTGTAGTGTGAGAGAGGGGGCCTAAGTGTAAGTTTTTAAAATAAACCCCCTACTCCCTCCCTACACCTTCCCTCACCTCCATCTCCCTCACCCTACTCCCTCCCTTTCCCAGCTCTCTCTCTCTCTCCAAGCAAAGAAAAGGTGAGTTTTCTTCTCCTCCTTCTCTCTTCATTTAAACCTTCTTCCTCCCATCTTCTCTCATTTCTTAAAACGTGAAACATGTTTTGATCGTCGATAGGATCGTAGGAAGCCAAAAAGAATCGAAATCCATCAACTTTGAGAAAATTCAAGTAAGTTACTTTCCCCCCATTTTAATGCTAAATTGTTCATATCATGTTTAGATAGTGTTTGATGTATTACATTTGAAGTTTGGATGAGTTTTGCAATTTATTTGGAATTTATTGAGTTTTTGGTTGAAAATGGTGAATTGATGAATATCTTGATTCAATCTTGGTTTTGGTTGATAAAGGGTGTTGTTAAGGTCCCCTTTTTGTTTAGATAATGTTTGGGTACCTTAGAAATCTTGTTGGGAGTGTTGGATTTTGGGTGTTATGTGTTTTGGGTTTGAAAATGGAAGAACCCATATTGTTCTTCCCGATTTCTGGCAATCCGGAAGGTTGGGCGGCCGCACAATATTGCCTGGGCGACCGCGCACCTTTCTGAAAGCTTTTATTCTTGTTCTGAGGTATTTTGGGCGACCGCACGGTACATTTTGGGCGGCCGCACAGATCTCTGAAAAATTACATTTGTTGTTAAGTTGTGATTGAAGAACACGTTTTGGTCTAAGCCTTGGGTGTCCTTCTAGTTGACCTTAGTGAACATTGTAGTACACTTTAGTGAAGGAATTGGGTCCTTTGTGACCAAGTTTGTGTTTGATATTCATAAATGGTTAATTTGGGACTTTGAAGCACCTTTATTGTGTATTGTTGGTTCATTTCATCTTCTTGGTGATTATTTGGCATGATTCCCTACTTTGGAATCCTTTGTTGTTTATCGTGCTAGTATTTTATTACTTAGCCTTTACGTGAAAGTCCAGCTGGTATTTTGTGTGTGTTTGGGCGATGGGAAAGATTATAATGGCAAAGCCAAGTCCATTATAATGTTGACCATTGTTTTGCCCCCTTCTTTACCCCTTCTCCAGATTGGCCTTGGAAAGGATAAGTCAGCGTTCCTTTGTGAATGTATCTGGCTAGCGGGTATGACTTTGTGTCATGATCCTTGTCCCTTGTGACACTTTTATGTTATTGGTTCCGGTACCGGGGGTTTCTCTTCGGCTTTCATGCTATTATGAAGATGATGATTTGTTGATTATTGAAGCTGCGCAGCGATCCTTTATTTGGATGTTCCGGTTTGGAAAACCTTGGCTATATCCTTTGTTATGTGTTTATTTCCGCTGCTATCTGTTATATGATAATTGCTATGTGCTATGTGATAATTATATTGGTTTATTGCTTCTTGCATCATAGCATGTCATGTAGTTGCATTAGTAACTTATTGAGATTTATCTCACCCCCTTTCTTTTATCTTTGTTTTTCCTTAACCCCCCCCCCCCAGGTGCTAAGGATTAGTCTCGCTGATCACGAGAAAGAGGACGTCGAGTGTGGATCCGTTCTTTTGGGGAAAGTTGTATAGGTTGGTTTACATTATATAAATGTGTAACCTTTTTGGGGATATTTGTACCAAACATTGACGTCATTAGGTTTTTGTACATTTGTATTTTGTTGGGCATAAACTTGTGGAAGTTTATGATAGTTGTATTTAGTTTTTATCAAACTTGGTTTTGTAAAACTTTGGATCATTACCCTTTTTGTATCAAATGGAATTTTTAACTTCAGTATTTCATAGTTTTGGTTTTAGAGTCGACGTCCAGCTCGCGGTCCCAGGGCCCGCAGGGTCTGGGGTCGCGTCAGTTGGTATCAGAGCTATGGCATTAGCTCTAAGTATAAGTCTAGGTGGATTAGTATGACCTAGGTGGGTAGTAGAGTGCGGAGTGATTAATGGTTGATGTTTTATGCAGGTAATTACTCGCAATGTCTGGAAGAAGAAACAGAGGAGGTACTAGTGGGGCACAGAATCAGAATGATACAAGGGAAGAAGCCCGTGCCATGTTTCAAGGCATGTTTGAGGCGGCCATGAAGGCCATACATGATCAAGGTCCGAGGATAGAGCAAGCACCACCCCGTTATGGATTGGAGCAATTTCTGAAGTTGAAACCGGTTGAATTCAATGGGGAACCCGATGTTCGGAAAGCTGAGTTATGGATCGAGTCAATGGAGAAGATTTACGATGTGTTTGGGTGTTCGGATGAGGACAAGGTCCGGTTTGCGGCTTACAAGCTTGTGGGAGCCGCCGAGCATTGGTGGAAAGGTGTTAAAGCTAGTTGGGATGATACTCACACGGTGTATGCGTGGGAGTTGTTTGTGCGCAAGTTCAAGGAGCATTTCATTCCGGTTGTTGATCAAAACCGAAAGGAGATCGAGCTACTCAACTTGGAGCAAAGAGTGTTGTCTATAGCACAATACTCGGCTAAGTTCATAGAATTAGCCCGGTATTGCGACTATTTGGTGAGGACCGAGGAACAAAAGGCTATGAGATTCATTCGGGGGTTGAAGACCTCCATCCGTACTCAACTGATTGCTCAACGGATAGTGACTTTCCAAGATGCGGTGGACCGAGCCTATTTGATAGAGCAAGATATTGGGGAGCATAAAAGGAAGACCGAGGTAGCTAACCCGAGTAAGCAAGGAGCTCAAGGCAAGCCACAACACCGTTCCAATAACTGAGGTAACTTTGGGGGACAATCTCAGTTCCGAGGGCAACCGATCCCAAGGAACCCGGGTACCACTTCCGGGAACCAAGGGAGCCTAATTAGGAAGCCTTGTACCTTTTGTCAGAAGGTAGGCCATGCGGAGGATAAGTGTTGGAAAAAGCAAGGAAGGTGCACCAATTGTGGTAAAATGGGGAACTTTGCGAGAGAGTGCACGAGGTACCGAGGTCAAGCATCCGGGTCACGAGTTGGTATTAATCAGGGTCAGAAAAGGGATGCCGCCGGGAAGCCAAAAGTTCAAGGGAAGGTTTATGCTATGAATCAACAACAAGCGACCGATGATCCATCCGTTATTGGAGGTATTGTTTCTGTGTCTAATGTGAGCGCACGAGCGTTAGTAGATCCAGGATCATCTCATTCATACATTTCTGTGCAATTTGCTTCCATGTTAAATGCTGCATTTGAGTCTTTACCGTACGTGCTAGAGGTGTCGACCCCTATAGGAGAATGCTTGATTTCTGATCGAGTCTTTCGTGCTTGTGATGTGGTTATTTGTGGTCGAGTCCTTTGTGCGGATTTGGTGGTTCTTCCTATCCAAGATTTTGATGTCATTTTGGGTATGGATTGGTTGAGCAAGTTTCACGCTTCTGTTGATTGCCGTAAGAAAACTGTTACTTTTTCTATTCCCGATGTGCCTAGATTTGTGTTTGAGGCTTGTCCTCTGAGTAGAAAGGTTCGCCTAATTTCTTTTATGAAAGCGAGAAAATTATTGCATAATGGTTGTGAGGGGTATTTGGCTAGTGTTCTTGATACTAGGAAAGAATCCCTTAGTTTGGGTAGTGTTCGGGTAGTCCGGGAATTTCCCGATGTTTTCTCTACCGAGTATGATATGCCTCCCGATCGTGAGATTGAGTTTTGTATAGATCTTTTGCCGGGTACCGCTCCAATTTCGAAAGCGCCTTATAGGTTAGCTCCCACAGAGTTGAAAGAATTGAAAGTTCAGTTGCAAGAGTTGCTTGATAGAGGGTTTATCCGCCCTAGTGTTTCCCCGTGGGGAGCACTGGTTTTATTTGTGCGGAAGAAAGACGGTTCCTTGAGATTGTGTATCGATTACCGGAAGTTAAATCAGGTTACGGTGAAGAACAAGTATCCTCTACCGCATATTGATGATTTGTTTGATCAGCTTCAAGGGTCCGTGGTTTTCTCTAAACTTGATTTGAGGAGTGGGTACCATCAGTTGAAGGTTAGATCGGAGGATATTCCGAAGACTGCTTTTCGCACTCGGTACGGTCATTATGAGTTCTTGGTTATGCCGTTTGGGCTGACGAACGCGCCGGCCGTGTTTATGGATTTGATGAACCGGATTTTCCATCCTTATCTTGATTCGTTCGTGGTGGTTTTCATCGACGACATTCTTGTTTATTCGAAATCTCGAGAGGAGCACGAGCAGCATTTGAGGACAGTTTTATCCGTTCTTGCGAGGGAGAAATTATTTGCGAAGTTTAGCAAATGCGAGTTTTGGCTCGAGAAGGTGTCATTCCTGGGTCATGTTATTTCGAAAGACGGTATTTCGGTGGATCCTTCAAAGATTGAAGCCATAGTGGATTGTAAGAGACCCGAGTCAGTGACCGAGATTTGTAGTTTTCTTGGTTTAGCCGGGTATTACCGAAGATTTATTGAAGGGTTTTCGAGGATTGCTACTCCGATGACTCAGTTGACCCGGAAGAATGTTCCGTTTGTGTGGACCGAGAAATGTGACAAGAGTTTCGAGGAATTGAAGAAGAGGTTGACTACAGCACCGATCTTGACCTTGCCTAATGGGAGCGATGGCCTAGTGATTTATAGTGATGCTTCGAAAGAGGGTTTGGGTTGTGTGTTGATGCAGAATGGGAAAGTAATTGCTTATGCTTCGAGGAAGTTGACCCCTAGTGAGCAGAATTACCCGACTCATGATATGGAGTTAGCGGCTATTGTCTTTGCGTTGCACAAATGGAAGCACTACCTTTATGGAGCGAAGTTTGAGATTTTTACCGATCACAAGAGTTTGAAGTACCTATTCTCTCAGAAGGAATTGAACAACCGACAGCGCCGATGGATGGAATTGTTGAAGGATTATGATTGCACGATTTCTTATCATCCGGGGAAGACGAATGTGGTAGCCGATGCGATTAGTAGAAAATCTTATGTGGCTTCGATGATGGTCCGTGAATGGAAAATGCTTGAGGATGTTCGAGATTGGTCTCCTCGTGAATCGAGACATGGGGCTATTTTTGTGAATATTAGAGTATCTCCGACCCTAATTCAGAGGATAAAAGAGGCTCAGAAAGAGGATCCCGAGTTAGTGAAGGTAATGGGTAAATTGAAGGAAAAGAACTTCGAGGATTTCTCTATTAGCCCGGTGGGAGTGCTGACTTTCCGTGGTCGTTTGTGCGTACCCGATGTTGATGGAATTAAACAGAGAGTTTTAGATGAGGGTCACAAATCGAGGTATACTATTCATCCGGGTAGTACGAAGATGTATCAGGATTTGAAGCAACAATTTTGGTGGATTAATATGAAGAGGGAAATAGCTGAGTATGTTTCGAAGTGTTTAACTTGTCAGCAAGTCAAAGCCGAGCATCAGAGACCCGCGGGATTGCTTCAGCCATTAGAGATTCCGGAATGGAAATGGGATCATGTGACTATGGATTTCGTTACGGGACTGCCTCGTACCCGTAGGAAGTATGACAGTGTTTGGGTAATAGTGGATAGATTGACCAAGAGTGCCCATTTCTTGCCTATTGACATCAGATATTCGATGGAGAAGCTTGCGACCCTTTATATCGATGAGATCGTTAGATTGCATGGGGTTCCGGTTAGTATTGTGTCAGATCGAGACCCGAGGTTTACTTCTAGATTCTGGAAGGCGTTTCAGGAAGCTTTGGGTACAGATTTGCGATTCAGTACAGCTTTTCATCCTCAGACCGACGGTCAATCCGAGAGGACTATTCAGATTCTTGAGGATATGTTGCGAGCTTGTGCGATAGACTTTTCTGATTCTTGGGATTCGTACCTACCGTTAGTGGAATTCTCTTACAACAACAGTTATCAGGCTAGTATCGAGATGGCACCGTATGAGGCGTTGTATGGAAGAAAGTGTAGATCGCCTATTTTTTGGGATGAGGTTGGTGAAGCGAAAGTTTTGGGTATTGATTTGCTTCAGGATTCAGTTGAAAAGGTTAGAGTTATCCGGGATAGATTGAAGACAGCCCAGAGTCGACATAAGAGCTACGCAGACAACCGAAGGCGAGATCTTAGTTTCCAGACTGGTGATTTGGTGTTCTTGAAAGTATCTCCAAAGGTGGGTATCCGAAGGTTTGGGAAGAAAGGCAAATTGGCTCCGAGGTTTATTGGTCCGTTTGAGATTTTGGGAAAGGTTGGACTTCTAGCGTATCGTCTTGCGTTACCGCCATCTTTAGACCGGTTGCACAACGTTTTCCACGTTTCTATGCTTCGGAAGTATGTTCATGATCCGTCTCACGTGTTACCGAGGGTACCGGAAGATATTGAGCCCGATATGACTTATGAGGAACGACCGGTTCGAATCTTAGATTCTAAAGTTCAAGAGTTGAGGAGCAAAAGTATTTCATTGGTTCGAGTTCTGTGGAGGAATCATAACATCGAGGAGTCGACGTGGGAGCTCCGAGATGAGATCGAGAGGAAATTTCCGTGGCTTTTTGTTTAAGGTGAGTCTCGTTAAAATTCGGGTCGAATTTTCTTTAAGGGGGAGTGAATGTCACGACCCGAAATCTAGGCTCTATTTTATTAGTAATTAAATGATTTTTATTTAATTATTTGCTTAATTATTTATTTAAATTATTATTTATTTAAATATTTATGTGTGCGCTTTATGTGTTATAATAAATCTGCCTAGCATGTTGTTTGGGTCATTTGGGTTAACGTAGTATTGTTGGGTCTTAGTTGGTAGTAGGGAGTGTAGTATTGTTTGTGTAGTGTGGGAGAGGGGGCCTAAGTGTAAGTTTTTAAAATAAACCCCCTACTCCCTCCCTACACCTTCCCTCACCTCCATCTCCCTCACCCTACTCCCTCCCTTTCCCAGCTCTCTCTCTCTCTCCAAGCAAAGAAAAGGTGAGTTTTCTTCTCCTCCTTCTCTCTTCATTTAAACCTTCTTCCTCCCATCTTCTCTCATTTCTTAAAACGTGAAACATGTTTTGATCGTCGATAGGATCGTAGGAAGCCAAAAAGAATCAAAATCCATCAACTTTGAGAAAATTCAAGTAAGTTACTTTTCCCCCATTTTAATGCTAAATTGTTCATATCATGTTTAGATAGTGTTTGATGTATTACATTTGAAGTTTGGATGAGTTTTGCAATTTATTTGGAATTTATTGAGTTTTTGGTTGAAAATGGTGAATTGATGAATATCTTGATTCAATCTTGGTTTTGGTTGATAAAGGGTGTTGTTAAGGTCCCCTTTTTGTTTAGATAATGTTTGGGTACCTTAGAAATCTTGTTGGGAGTGTTGGATTTTGGGTGTTATGTGTTTTGGGTTTGAAAATGGAAGAACCCATATTGTTCTTCCCGATTTCTGGCAATCCGGAAGGTTGGGCGGCCGCACAATATTGCCTGGGCGACCGCGCACCTTTCTGAAAGATTTTATTCTTGTTCTGAGGTATTTTGGGCGACCGCACGGTCCATTTTGGGCGGCCGCACAGATCTCTGAAAAATTACATTTGTTGTTAAGTTGTGATTGAAGAACACGTTTTGGTCTAAGCCTTGGGTGTCCTTCTAGTTGACCTTAGTGAACATTGTAGTACACTTTAGTGAAGGAATTGGGTCCTTTGTGACCAAGTTTGTGTTTGATATTCATAAATGGTTAATTTGGGACTTTGAAGCACCTTTATTGTGTATTGTTGGTTCATTTCATCTTCTTGGTGATTATTTGGCATGATTCCCTACTTTGGAATCCTTTGTTGTTTATCGTGCTAGTATTTTATTACTTAGCCTTTACGTGAAAGTCCAGCTGGTATTTTGTGTGTGTTTGGGCGATGGGAAAGATTATAATGGCAAAGCCAAGTCCATTATAATGTTGACCATTGTTTTGCCCCCTTCTTTACCCCTTCTCCAGATTGGCCTTGGAAAGGATAAGTCAGCGTTCCTTTGTGAATGTATCTGGCTAGCGGGTATGACTTTGTGTCATGATCCTTGTCCCTTGTGACACTTTTATGTTATTGGTTCCGGTACCGGGGGTTTCTCTTCGGCTTTCATGCTATTATGAAGATGATGATTTGTTGATTATTGAAGCTGCGCAGCGATCCTTTATTTGGATGTTCCGGTTTGGAAAACCTTGGCTATATTATTTGTTATGTGTTTATTTCCGCTGCTATCTGTTATATGATAATTGCTATGTGCTATGTGATAATTATATTGGTTTATTGCTTCTTGCATCATAGCATGTCATGTAGTTGCATTAGTAACTTATTGAGATTTATCTCACCCCCTTTCTTTTATCTTTGTTTTTCCTTAACCCCCCCCCCCCCCCAGGTGCTAAGGATTAGTCTCGCTGATCACGAGAAAGAGGACGTCGAGTGTGGATCCGTTCTTTTGGGGAAAGTTGTATAGGTTGGTTTACATTATATAAATGTGTAACCTTTTTGGGGATATTTGTACCAAACATTGACGTCATTAGGTTTTTGTACATTTGTATTTTGTTGGGCATAAACTTGTGGAAGTTTATGATAGTTGTATTTAGTTTTTATCAAACTTGGTTTTGTAAAACTTTGGATCATTACCCTTTTTGTATCAAATGGAATTTTTAACTTCAGTATTTCATAGTTTTGGTTTTAGAGTCGACGTCCAGCTCGCGGTCCCGGGGCCCGCGGGGTCCGGGGTCGCGTCAAATCAAGCTGTTTGGCAGCGACATCATGGAAAAGATATCAAGACACAAGCTAATTGGCAGCAATATCATAATACAGCTAAAATGGCTGTAACCATGGCGATGCCGCGTATATGTTTAAAACTGCAACAATGCCATTAATATAAGGAATGTCATAGCAAGATGACGTTAAACATTCCATGTTGGGACGGATAAAACTCCCACGTTAAGACGGATAAAACTCCCTGTGAGAGCCCGCGCTCGAAAGCCGAACCGCGAAATGATCGTCCCGCGAGGGCGATTCGGGTACGTTTCGTGCTAATGCGCTTTTGGAAATGCGCTCGGTTCTCACACAATGGTTTCCTCTCGATGGAATCAAAACAGTCAAGAGTCGCCACCTCATTTTATTTTAGGAAAAGCGAAGATAAAACCTTTTTTAGAGAAAGTGGGTTCGGGGGCTAAGTTACGAGAAGAGAAGGGGTTAGGCACTCTCCTCGCCCGTGATGGTCTCTAGCATGCATGCCACTTAGATTCATTTTATGCCTTTTTTAACTTGCTTTTATGCCCTAACAAAAATGGTGATTTATATACGTGGGAGTCTTCCTATTCTAGGAAGGTTTGTTTTAATTCACAAATGAGAGTCGGCTTGGGTGGACTCACACTTGGTTTTGAAAATGGTTTTAACATTTATTTACATCAAATCAAACATAAAAAGGGGTGGGGGATTAATATTTACATTGGTGAACAAAAAGGGAAACAAATCCCCTAACAAATAAATATCCAAAAATCCGTCCCCAAGCATTTTTAGGGACTGCTATCCATCTTTCTTTCTTGTACCTGTTCTTAAACTCACTCAATCCAGAAAGTAAAGATTAAGAAAAGTTTCTAACACATCAAGCATTAACCATGAATTTTCCTATGATTTTAGGAGCATGTTATGGTGTTCAAATAAGGCATGCAAGACCATACTTTCAACAGTCAGATCTGACAGATATTCATACACTCATAAAAGATTCACTTTTTGCATTATGAAAACGGGGGAATCATGGGAAACACTAAACATGAAAGCTATTCCTGACATATCAAAGTTTAGATCTGGAAATTTTCAAAGCCATAAATAAAGTTTAAGTCACATAAAGCATCTCTGACCTGTTCATGTCAAAGATGAACAAACACAAATCTGCAGATCTAGAGCCTAAACAATAAATGGAAAGAACAGCTTTTACTCATGGGAAAAATATAATATTTACATTAACCTTTTCCTATGTTTGTCTAGAACAAAATATATTTTGTGGTCTAAGACCAAAAGCCACGTTTTCTATGCATAAATAAAGCAACAAGGCAGAAAGGTACACCTTGGACAGTCTACTGGAAATCCACACATGGCATGAAAACACTTATCAAAACTCACTCAAATGAAAAGATATGAACATGAAACTTTGGATATACATAGATCTAAATATGAAAAACACAAAACAACATCCATTTGAGCATTTAATCATGGTATATCATCATTTAGAAAGAAGAACAACAAGAATGTCAACATTTGTATCTTGGAACATCAAATGGGGGTCTAGCCTAACAAAGTGGCTAGACCCCAAAATAAACTACATAATCATCTACATTTTACATTCAAAGAGATTACAAGATGAAGAGGTTACCTAGGTTGTGCTTCCTTTGCTTCCAAGGGAAGACTTTTTTGTTGTTTTTCTTAAGGTGTTTGCCTTAGATTGAGAGAGTGTTTGAGTGGGTTGTTTGCTTTGCTTTGTGTAGTGTTTAGGGTGGGATTATGGTGGTGATATGGTGGTGTTGGGGTGGTTTATGGACTGAGATTTGAGAGTGATGAGAGTGCTTCTTGAAAGTGTTAGAGAGAACAAGAATGAATAGGAGTGTTGTATGAAGTGTCTGTTGAGTGTATTGTGGTATTTTTGCCCCTCTCTTTCTTGAATCAACCAAGGGAGTATATGGAGGAGGGAGGTGATATTTTTGGACCAAAATGCCCCTAGAGTAGGGGTAGTATGGGAGGTGGTATGGCTTGCCCGAAATTCATGCCAAGGGGTGAAAAAAAGGGGCCAAAAGTGATGGTGTTGCTTTGAAAAACTTGACATTTGCTTTGAATGCCACATGTCATTTGTTGATTGGCCAACCCAATTCTACCTTGTCCATTATTGACAACCCACTTGAAGGAAAATGATGGGTCTTTGGCGTGTGTTGCTGGTCACAATTGATTTTCTTCCGGTTCCGGCTTTCTGCTCCGCAACTGCTCCGTTGTGCGCGCTCCAGTGTCCCGGTTGTCTGCAGGCCCAACATGAAAGTTGCTTGAAATAATTTTGTGGTCACGCCGGTATATCTGAAATATTTTTATAAGCAAGGAATGGCAATAATATATTTTTGAGTGCACAGAATGGATAATAACGAGCAGTTCTAGGGGTGCGGGCCCCGTTTCGGGCCCCGCACCTCAAAAATTGAAGTACATGCCTGTTTACTCGTTTTTTCGCTCTGATCATGAATTTGAAGTCCGTTTATCCATTCGATGCACCGATAAATCTTACGGCACTCCCGCATAGCCAAATCGAGGGCTCTAGGTCAATTTTAGGGTTTAGACCAATTAAAAGGGGTTTGATAAGGGGTGCGAGATCGGGGTATCTACAGAGCCCCTCGTCGAATCTCCTTGTAAAGTAAAGGGGATTCTACGATTCACTAAGAGACACTCGATCTCGTCTAGGGTGTAACGGCTGGGTCCAAAATAGGACTTCCTACGTATCTCTTTCGAGAATTAAGCCTCCGTAGTTCTAACTCAAACAAGCAATCAAACAAAGACAAACAATGGTCGGTCCCGGATTCCCGGTTTACCTACGTATCTCTTTCGAGAATCAGACCAATTGTAGTTCAGGTTTATTGAAATTTAAAATGCAGGGGGTTGCATTGAGATGTGATCTCTCTTTGCTGGGGATGGAAATCATAAATGGAGAACGTACGACAATACGCAGTTCGGGATGAAAATCAAAGATGGAGAACGTACGACAATACGCAGTTCTGGATGGAAATCAAAGATGGAGAACGTACGTCAATACGCAGTTCTGGATGGAAATCAAAGATGGAGAACGTACGTCAATACGCAGTTCTTTGATGGAAATCAAAGATGGAGAACGTACGTCAATACGCAGTTCTGGATGTAAATCAAAGATGGAGAACGTACGACAATACGCAGTTCTTGGATGGAAATCAAAGATGGAGAACGTACGTCAATACGCAGTTCTGGATGTAAATCAAAGATGGAGAACGTACGACAATACGCAGTTCTTGGATGGAAATCAAAGATGGAGAAAGATTCGCTCAGTTGGGGAAAAGGTACAACTTGTTGTCAGGAGACGTCCTTAATCAACAAAACTCAAGGATTGACACGAGGTACAATCAGAGTGGGGGGGAAACATCTCACAATCCGGGAGATGACCTAATTCAACATCAAGACGAGTCGCATTTCTGACTCTGGGGGTTGTATTTGACCAACATTCTACAAAAACGGGCGATTGAGCTCAACGGTATCAACGGTGAACTGCCTACGTATCCCTCCATGGGAATCAAGTCACAGCGTAGTTCTGGGGAGGTACAACTCGGGCAGGCGAGAAGACCAAGGGAAACAACATTCAAAGGACTGACGCTTTGCGCAATCCGAGGGAGGTACAACCAAGGCAGGTGGGAAGACCAAAGGCAACAACATTCAAAGGACTGACGCTTCGCGCAATCTGAGGGAGGTACAACCCAGGCAGGTGGGAAGACCAAAGGCAACAACATTCAAAGGACTGACGCTTCGCGCAATCCGAGGGAGGTACAACCCAGGCAGGTGGGAAGACCAAAGGAAACAACATTCAAAGGACCGACGATTCGCGCAATCCGAGGGAGGTATAACCCAGGCAGGTGGGAAAACCAAAGGTAACATTTAAATTTTAATGGCGAGATCTAAATTCTCTCAAGCCGAAATTGACTTTGAGAGCTTTAAGAGGCGTCTCGGCCTAAAGTGATTTTGAGAGTTTTAAGAGGCATCTCGGCCTGAAATGATTTTTGAGAACTTTAAGAGGCGTCTCGGCCTGAAACGATTTTTGAGAACTTTAAGAGGCGTCTCAGCCTGAAACGATTTTTGAGAACTTTAAGACTAATATCATGAAAATAATTTCAAGGATACGCTGCATGTTGAGCTGTGTCCCGGTCCTTCTGCTTTTGCTTTGCTGTGTGATGAGATTTTTGTGCTATGTTAAGCACCGAACCATCGCTTTGCGTGTCCTCTTGGCATTGTACTGAGTGCTGCAACTTCATTTTGGATTCCCGTTCACCCTAAAAGCGTTTTTGATTTTTTTCACAATCAAGCTTCTTCGCTTTTGGATTCGCTGAAACATTACTTTGCATGGTCCGTCGGCACCGTTTTAAGTGCTGCAACCTCATCCTAGATCCCTGTTCTCCCAAAAAGGGTTTTTGATTCTTTCACAATCAAGCTACTCCGCTTTTGGAGTCGCTGCGACTCTTGGCAATTGATACCGGGTTGGAATCATTCACTTTGACCGAAGTCTCATGTGTATCAGGAGAAATGACATGATCAACATTGTCTGTTGTGACCTGCAAGTTAGCTCTTTGGTTTTACCATTGTTGTGGGATTTTGATCGCTTTCAATGAGCAACCTCTTTATGAAACCAATATGTGATTTGTTGTGTGGTCCCAACTTCGTACCTGCATAAGATTTTTTTGCAAGTATGTGGTCGTGCCTGAAAATTCAAGCTGCCTACGTATCTCTTTCGAGAATCAGACCAGCGTAGTTCGAATTTATCAACTCGAACTGATTATTTTTCAAAAAGCCATTGGGGAATCTCATTTCCTGATCATTGCTGTTGACGAGGAACTTTTTGTGAAGACCATGATCTGGTTCGTTGTGATGTCAACTTCGTACCTGCATAAGATTTTTTTGCAAGTATGTGGTCGTGCCTGAAAATTCAAGCTGCCTACATATCTCTTTCGAGAATCAGACCAGCGTAGTTCGAATTTATCAACTCGAACTGATTATTTTTCAAAAAGCCATTGGGGAATCTCATTTCCTGATCATTGCTGTTGACGAGGAACTTTTTGTGAAGACCATGATCTGGTTCGTTGTGATGTCAACTTCGTACCTGCATAAGATTTTTTTGCAAGTATGTGGTCGTGCCTGAAAATTCAAGCTGCCTACGTATCTCTTTCGAGAATCAGACCAAACGTAGTTCTACTTTGGCAACTCGAACTGATTTTGCAGAAAGGGCATTAGGAAATTTCATTCCCTACGCATTGATGTTGATGAGGAACCTTCTTTTGAGGACCACGATGTGGCGGGGTGTGCGATGTGTACCTGCAAGAGATTTCCAAGAGCAAGCAAAATATATCTTCGATAATAATGTGCTTGAGAGTGTCATTCATGTGCAACAAAAGTTTTAGAACACATACATGGATTGAAATCTTTAAGATCGAGAGATTCAGAGAAACATTGAGACAAGAATACATTCTCTTTTCATTTTTCAACCATTCGCCTTTGATGGATGAAAGCCAAATTTCACTTTTCTTGCAGGGTGAATTTTTTTTTGCACTTGATTTTTCTTTTATTTGACACATGTGTGTTGCTTGCATCTCAAACTTTGCTTTTTATCAATTAATGACTGAAAGTTTATGAATGAATAGAGGGAGAATTATGAATGAAATGGATTGTGCACTTTATTGTTACTTTTGCATTTTTGCGGAAATGAGGAATATGGAGATGTGTATGGTGAAGCAGAGTTGAAAGCCTAGCGCGAGCACTCAAAAGGTCAATTCCAAACACCCATTTGATCAAGAATACTCAACGGTTTATCTCCGGATGCTATGGCTGGGTCAGCCCCAGTTGCTGGCTGATGAAGCCCCATTTGTTCTTTCTGATATCAACCCCCAACATTGTTGCTGCTGAAGCTCCAGTATCTCTCCAGGATCAACCTCAGATGTTGGCTACAGAAGCCCCAGCCAATATAGGACAAGCCTCTGAATCTGGCATATGAAGCTCTTGTTTCACTTGAAGGGTGAATCTCATGTTGATCGAAATTGTCGTATCGAGACCACTTCATGTTTTGGCGTTTCAACCTTTGGGAGCTTAACTATCATTGAGAGTTATTAAAATGTTCGATGTCTCACTGTTGGAGGCAATTCACAATTTCTGACATGCAATACCCAATCGGTAGGGAGTCAACTGTCTTTGAGAGTTGTTCAATCATTCGATGCTTTTTTGTCCGAGGCAATTCACAATTCTGACATGCAATACCCAATCGGTGGGGAGTCAACTGTCTTTGAGAGTTGTTCGGCGGACACAATCCTGATGTTACCGAAGAAAGATCTTTGAGCTTTGCGGGCCATACTGACAATCCGAGATGGCACTTTGTTTCTATTGATTCCCACATTAAGGGACCGACTGTCTATGAGAGTCATCCCACATTCGATGCTTTGCTGCTGATCATAATTCACGTGCTGTGAAATTCAATACTCCTTCTTTGAGGAATCAACTGTCTTTGAGAGTTGTTTGGCGGGACACAATCCTGATGTTGCCGAAGAAATGAGCTTTGAGCTTTGCGGGCCATACTATCAATCCGAGATGGCGCTGTGTTCTGATGATCCACCCATAAGGGACCTAACTGTCTATGAGAGTTGTCCCACATCCTTGATATCCTCGATCTCGAGAGTTACTGAAACTGATGATGATTCTCAAAAGTTAATCTTTGCATTTTTGAGTCCCTTCAAAGGATCAACTGTCAATGAGAGTTGCTTTGTACTCTGGCATTTTGCCATCTGAATTTCCATGTTACCCGGAGCAACCATTCTCAACAAATTATATTGTTACGCAACCACATCATTGCTCTTGAAACACAATCCAAAACTCTGACATACAACCCCGGTTTGGTGTTCATTAATTCAACATCTCTTGCCGGCATTTGAGATTCTGAGATATAAAGAATAGCATTCCTTTGTTTCTTTTGCTGTGACAGCTTCCAGGAGTTGGTAGGGGAAGGCACGAGGCCAGTTTTTTATGGCAGCAAAGGGGAAATCCCAGTGGGATCTCCGACATCGTGTTTGTGCAGAAATGAGATGACAGAAGGACGAGAGTAGGGGGAAGCCCCTAGACTCGGGAAAAGTATGCTCACACATCGAAATCAAAGACTCAAGGCTTTGAACAAGCGTTAATGGTCAAGTGCCTCAAAATCAAATGGACCCTTCTTGAATCAGATTAGTATTTTAGTTTTAATTAGAGCTTCACAAATCATTTGAACACAAATTAGACCGTGACAAATTAACATGAGAACATCATTGGGCATGAGTTATGATTTGCGTCGCCGTCTGACCACATTTGGTGAGAGACCGTTGTCTTCGTTGTCTCCTTTTCTTGATATTGATCGCACCATTGGAGGCTGCACGATTTTTTGGTTCTTGGGCTCCCTCAGTGTAAGGAGTTGGTAAAGCACGTTGGTCTCCAACAAAAGTCACCAGTTGTCGTCGTCGATGGTACTTTGCCCAAAGTTGAAAGATCGAGATCTTTTTTAGTGCAGATTGGCCTCGCATGCGCGGTGCTCCTTGAAATTGATGATGTCACATGAGATTTTCGGACCCTCGGTCCATGTTTTGTCTTTATGCAACAAGTGATGAAGTCTTCAGAATGAAATGCCAACTGCCGTCGTTGAAGGCGCACACATGAATTTGTAGTGTCGCGATATCCTTTCTAAAACAATTGAATTAAACAATAAAGCAAATAGAATATGTACCAAAATAATTGAATAATGCTTCTTCTTTTTTTATTTTTTTTTTTTGTTTTTTGCACTCAAGAAGAAACATCATAGCGTGCCGAATACAATAAATTTACAAAAACATAAACATACAATATGCGAGATTTTACAATGCATCATACATTAAAGGAAAATCGCCGACACTTGCGTTGGCATGACTGTGATAATCTTCGGCCTTCTCCATTTGATTAGTCTCTCTGATCATGCCTTTGATTGCACCCTGAAATCTTTGTTCACCGTGTGACTTTGTCGATTGCCTTCGTGAACTTCGTTGATCGCCTTCGGCCCTAGTTCCCATATCAATTAATCACAGTCTAATTTTTGTTCAGATTTCATTGATTGCATTTAATTAAGTGAGATTAATTGTTTGCGGGTCCAGATTAAAAAAGAACTTGGTTATAAGGCAAGTTCATTGACTGAAAACATATATTACATGACAAGCAATAAAATAAAAGCACGAAGACAACAACACACTCTTAGACTTAGAAGACAAAGAAGATGTGTGAGCACATTACTAATCGATACGCAAAAAGGATAGGATTAGGAGTTAGGGCAGTAAGCCCAGTCACAAGCAAAAAGAGATCCATGCACTAGAGGCACGACGTTGCGGGTCAACACACTTCTAACATTTAACAAAAGTAACCGCTCCTCAGTCACAACACAATTCGGCCACCAAACAAAAGGGAAAACCTTCCTTGGGATTCGGTGAGCCCCTAGGATACCTTGCAGGAGTCAAATATTCAGTAGAGGTTGGCCACAACATTCAGCTGGAGCGGCTTCTGGATCGTCCCGTCCTCGATCATATCATGCAAAGTATGCCTCAAATTCCAGCAATCATCCGTCGCATGACCAGGCGATACGTGGTATGCACAATATTTATTTGCGTCCCAATTCTTAGGAGGTGGATTAGGCGGGCGGTATCCTTCTATCGGTTTCAATACCCCTTCGGCGACCAGTCCTTGGAAAATAGTGGACAACGGAGCATTGAATTTATCAAACTGCCTTTCTCTCCGATTTCTACCATTCCTTTGCTGATTATTGATGGAGTTCACAGACCCGTCTTGATTGTGGCTGTTGGTAGTGGTGCCCTAGGCACGTTTAATAAACGTTGTAATTGTTATCATTTATTTCATATCAATAAAGAGATATTTTGATTATTATTGTTGTTCGTGTTTACTTATAATAATCCCCGTCCCTAGTACTTATTAAGCACTAGTATAAAGGCTAAATGATCATGGGATGATCATGTTAGATTTATGGGTACTTGTTTGGAACAAGGTACTGGACATGACCCGCTGTATGAGATTTATGTCATGGTCTATGTCATACATATATCTCATATTAGTTATGTCATTTGAATCCTTAGACATGAAGTTATTATAGTCTTCCACTTGATGAATATTGTGTTTGACATATTCAAACGCTACCTTAACACGGTAGTTATAAAGGGTATGATTGGCATAATCAGATTCACGTAGGGAAGAATAATAAGCTAAATGGATTTGTCCCTCTTCGGAAAGATGTCAAGCTTGGGCCCCTCGAAGGAATGATGTTGATGAAATATTCGGCCGGACTCAAATGGATTGATTGAATCAATAGCATTTGAATTATCAACATATTCGGAATCGAGAAAGTATTGAACAAAAACAAGTTGACTGTTTGACCATGACTTGTGTTCAATGACATCGTGGACAAAGGGATTATGACATATTCTAAAGGAATGCGAACTTGTATCTAGTTATACTATTTGGGTAGGTATGACGGTTTGCTAGAACCTAATCATATCTTATGGGATCATGTTTGAGCCCATTGCCAACTTAGTATAATCCTAGAGGGTCACACATAATAGAACGAATCTTAAATAAGAGGACTATATTGGTATTTAGGGTCGGAGGACCTCCAAGGAATTTCTGGAAAGTTCTGGGCCTCCTGGTCAACCAAGCGGGCGCTTGGGTTGCACCAGGCGGGCGCCTGAACAAGCCGGAAAAGGAATTGGACTTTCTACCCAAACAAGCGGGCGCCTGGGTAGGACCAGGCGGGCGCCCGGTATTCCGGTTTGAAATTTCCTAATTCTATTAGGAATGTTTTTTGACACAAGTTACCTATTTGGAATAGGTCTTAATTGTGTATAAAAACATCAATTCGGCCAGACCATATTAACTAGTGCTTTTGTGAGTCTCAAAGAGTTTGAGAGAGATTTTATTTTGTTCTAAGATATCATTGATTGAGGAACAAAATAATTCACAAAATAAATTCCATATAGTTCTTTATTAAATTGTGAAAGCGTGTTTTACAATTATTGGTCTAACAACCAAGATCAAAGAAGCTCCTTTGATATTCGTTCGAAGTGTGGATACCGCTAGAGGGTGAAAATCATCATCTTCAAAGTTCGTGTTCAAGCTTTGTGATCGTGGTCAAGTCTTCAAGTTTCTCCACCAAAGATCAAGAGAAAATTCATAGCCATCAAGGGTTAGTTATTCCTCTATTCATCTTGTTGTATTTGATTTAATCATATGAACGGATCCATGGCTTTGGGTTTTCTTAAAATTTTAATTGCTATATTCCACTGCGCATGTTACTTGGAAACCCAACAGTGGTATCAGAGCCCCGTTCATGTTGATTAATTCAATATTTGGATCATGTTGTGTGTATATAAATTGTTTATGTGCCAAGCATGATATGAATATTGGATTATATGATGTTTATGTGTTTTGTGATTTTATGTGGTTTATTGTTTTGCAACTTTAATCGCACGATTCAATCGCAATAAAAATTATGGTGGATTCTGAATTATTTCGATTATTGATTTTGATTGGATCAAAGTTTTAATAATCGGGGAAAAATAATTTTTGAGACAAAATTTTCGAACTTTAAAATTCTATACTATTCTGGCCATTCAACCGGGCGCCTGGTCCTTTGCAGGCGGGCGCTCGGTGGTCAAGATTTGTTCTGATTTTGGTTAAAATCTGAATATGGAATTTTCGATAAATTCGACAAAACCAGTAACAGAACCAGTCCAGACTTGTTGATCTGGAATGGGTTTTGGGTAGTTGGTTTGTGTGTGGATTTTGGGGTTTGATTTTCCTATTTGTTTTAGTCTTGTGATTCCTAGATTGGTTCAAGTTTTGGATGGCTAATCTGCGTTCATCGAGATTGTGTTTCCCAAAATTGATCGCAATCAAAGTTTCAAAGATAAAACGAAGTTAGAATTATGAAGAGTTCATAATTTCTAAAATTGAGAAACAAAGTTCTTGATTCAATGATTGGAGATCCATGTGGAATTGTGAATGCAATTGGCCTACGTTCATCGAGACCATCTGTTGCTTAGTTTCGGCCACATGGACTACTTTCTTGGTTTCTTGAATTAGTGCGGGATTGTGGTTGCCTAATGGCTTAGTTCGACCGCACTTCTTGTTGTCTTGATTTGGAGATAATAACCGAAGTTGAAATAGTCTCATCCTCATAATTATAGAGAAACTAATGACACATAAATACCATGCTTAAATTAATGGAGATTAATTTAGTAGCTAAACTTGATGTGTAACATGTTTATATTATGTGCTCATAAATGTGTTATATGCTATATGTGATGAACCTTCAAAGAAAGTTTTAAGTCCTTTTGCCATGCCATGATTAAAACACTTGTTTATACATGAGTAGTTTTATGTGGGCTCGCCAAAGCGAGGTGCATTGATTTTATTCATGTTTGAGCAAGATGAGTGAATAAGAGTTTCCTATGCGTTTAAAATGGTTAGACTTAATTAAGCGTCAAAACAGTTTTGGGCTTAAGGCAAAGATGAGATTTAACATGCTTTTTGAAATTGGATTTCTTAAAGGATCTCATGAAAAGAACTGAGAGTCATATGAGATATGATTGACAAGAGTTGTATACCTAATTGATTTAATTTTGAGCGGTGCGCCAAAGCGTACTCAAAATTAGATTAAAGCGGGATCTCAACTCATTTAAATTATACTATACATTGGATGTATAAAGAAGGTTGTATAATTTAGTGGGAGTATTTTGTTTTAAAATACATTAATTATCTCTTTAATGAAAACCGGTACTTATTAAATTTTGGAAATTTTTGCATATTTGTAGATAATGACTAATAACACTCAATCAATGTCGTTGCGATCGATCCTTGAGAAGGATAAGCTCGAAGAGAATGGTACCAACTTTATGGATTGGATCCGTAGCATAAGAATCGTTCTTAGGCAAGAAGATAAGTTGTACATTCTCGATGGGCCTCTCCCCGCTGAACCACCGCCTACTGCCCCTAGGGTAGAAAGAGACAATTACAAGAAACATCGTAATGATTCTAGAGATGTAAGTTGTCTCATGCTTGCTGCTATGTGTTCAAAACTCCAACAAAGTTTGGAACATTTGGAAGCCTATGAGATAGGCGTGGAGTTGAGAACCATGTTTCAAGAGCAAGCTAGGCAAGAGAGGTACAAGACCATTGTTGCATTCACCACTAGTAAAATAAATGAAGGGCAACAAGTGAGTCCTCACTTTCTTAAAATGAAAGGTTATGTAGAGCACCTTGAGAAACTTGGCTATCCAATCCATTGGAGCTAGCCACGGATCTCATTCTTAATTAATTGCCTAAAAGTTATAATCATTTTGTGATGAATTATAACATGCATGGAATGGATAAGAATCTCTCTGAGTTGCATGGGATGCTCAAAACTGCAGAGATGAAAATTGTGGAGAAAGGTTCTCCCGTGCTCTTGGTTCATGATGGGAAGAAGGCTAGTGCCAAAGGAAAGGGTAAGGCAAAAGTTGTCAAACCCAAGATAAGCAAGGCAAAGGTTGCCAAGGCTTCTGAGGCAAAACCCGATACACAAAAGGATGCAATTTGTTTCCATTGTCAAGAAATTGGTCATTGGAAACGTAATTGCAAGGCTTTCTTGGAAAGCAAAAGAAGAAGAAGGGCAGCAAGGCTGCGTCGACTTCAGGTATCTATATGATAGATATTCTCCTTTCTACCACTGATTCTTGGGTATTGGATACCGGATGTGGTTCTCACATTTGTCTAAATGTGCAGGGACTAAAGAATAGGAGACTGCTTAAAGAAGGTGAAGTAGATCTACGTGTGGGGAATGGAGCAAGAGTTGCTGCATTAGCCGTAGGGACTTATGAAGTCACTTTACCTTCCGGATTAATTCTTGTTTTGAACAATTGTTATTATGTTCCGGATTTAAGCAGAAATATTATTTCAATTTCTTGTTTGGATAATGAAGGTTTTAAGTTTCTTATTGAGAATAAGAAATTTTCTATTTATTTAAATGATGTGCTTTATGGTATTGCTAATTCATTTAATGGCCTTTATATCTTGGATGTCAAGAATGAAAATAATGTCTATCATGTAAATAAGAAATCTAAACCTAATGATGTAAATCATACTTATTTGTGGCATTGCCGTCTTGGTCATATTAATGAGAAGCGTATCTCAAAACTCCATGGGGACGGACTTTTGGGTTCATGTGACTTAGAGTCATATGATACTTGTGAGTCATGTCTTCTTGGAAAAATGACTAAGACACCTTTTACCAAGTTGGGTGAAAGGGCAAGCGACTTATTGGGGTTGATACATTCCGATGTATGCGGACCATTAAGTAGCAATGCTAGGGGAGGATTTCAATACTTCATAACCTTCACTGATGATTATAGTAGATTTTGGTATGTTTACCTAATGAAACATAAAAGTGAAGCATTTGAGATATTTAGAATATTTCAAAATGAAGTAGAAAAACAACTTGGCAAAAGTATTAAGACACTTCGATCAGATCGTGGTGGTGAATACTTGAGTCAAGAATTTGATGATCATCTAAAGAATTGTGGAGTAGTATCACAATTGACTCCACCCGGAACACCACAATGGAATGGTGTGTCCGAGAGGAGGAATCGGACTTTGTTAGACATGGTCCGATCAATGATGAGTCAAGTTGATCTTCCAATATCCTTTTGGGGTTACGCCCTAGAAACCGCTGCTTTCACACTAAATCGTGTTCCAACTAAATCGGTTCAAAAGACTCCATATGAGATGTGGAGCGGAAAGAAGCCTTGTCTATCTTTCATGAAGATTTGGGGTTGTGAAGTTTTTGTCAAAAGACTTATCTCAGACAAACTTGCACACAAATCTGATAAATGTATTTTCGTGGGATATCCTAAGGAAACTAAAGGATATTACTTTTACAACCGAGAGGACAACAAAGTGTTTGTTGCCCGAACTGGTGTCTTTCTAGAGAAAGAGTTTCTCTCCAAAGAAATCAGTGGGAGTAAAATAAATCTTGAAGAAATTTGAGACCCAGAAAATAACATTGAACCAATAGTGGAACAAGAACAAGAACCACAAGGAGTTGTGGAACCTGTTCAAAATACACAAGCATCTCGCAGATCTAGTAGGTTACGATCCGAGCCCGAGAGATATGGATTTCTCGTAACGGATAGTAATGAGGTAGAAATCATTGAGAATGATGAACCGTCAACCTACCAAGAGGCGATGTCTTCTCCTGATTCGGACAAGTGGCTTGGAGCCATGGAATCCAAATTGCAATCCATGCAAGACAATCAAGTTTGGAATTTGATTGATGCGCCCGAAGGTGTGAAAACCATAGGATGCAAATGGGTCTTCAAGAAGAAGACTGACATGGATGGGAAGGTGCATACTTACAAAGCTAGGCTTGTAGCGAAGGGTTATAGGCAAGTTCATGGTATTGACTATGATGAGACCTTTTCACCCGTAGCAATGATCAAGTCTATAAGAATTTTGCTTGCCATTGCCGCATATCATGACTGTGAAATATGGCAGATGGACGTCAAAACCGCTTTCCTGAATGGAAAACTCCAAGAGGATGTGTATATGACACAACCAGAAGGTTTTGAACAAGATTCTAAGGTATGCAAATTGCAAAGATCCATCTATGGATTGAAGCAAGCTTCAAGGAGTTGGAATCTCCGTTTTGATGAATCGGTCAAAGAGTTTGGTTTAATCAAGAACGAAGATGAGCCTTGTGTATACAAGAAGATTAGTGGGAGCATAGTGCTATTCCTTATTTTATACGTGGATGACATATTGCTCATTGGAAACGACATTCCTACACTTCAGTCTGTGAAGACTTGGTTAGGAAAGTGCTTCGCAATGAAAGATATGGGTGAAGCCGCATATATTCTTGGCATTAAGATCTATAGAGATAGATCAAGGAGGCTACTTGGTTTAAGCCAAAGTACATACATTGACAAGGTCATTAGAAGATTCCGTATGGAAAATTCTAAGAGAGGCACCTTGCCCGTGTTACATGGAGTTTCTCTAAGCAAGACTCAATGTCCTAAGACAAAAGATGAGCGTGAGAAAATGAATGATGTTCCATATGCTTCGGCAATTGGGTCCATCATGTATGCCATGATTTGTACTAGGCCGGATGTGTCTTATGCTTTGAGCATGACAAGTAGATACCAATCCGACCCTGGCGAAAATCACTGGATAGCTGTAAAAGCGATTCTTAAGTACTTGAGAAGGACTAAAGACTCGTTTTTGGTCTATGGAGGAATGGAAGATGATCTCGTTGTAAATGCTTACACGGATGCAAGCTTCCAAACTGACAAAGATGATAGCCGATCGCAATCGGGTTTTGTGTTTATGTTAAATGGTGGAGCTGTAAGCTGGAAGAGTTCCAAGCAAAGTACAACCGCTGATTCTACAACAGAAGCTGAGTATATTGCTGCATCGGATGCTGCAAAGGAAGCTGTTTGGATTAAGAAGTTCATAACTGAACTTGAAGTGGTTCCTAGTATTGCTAATCCAATAGACCTTTATTGTGATAATAATGGTGCTATTGCTCAAGCAAAGGAACCAAGAGCACATCAGAAATCCAAACACATACTTAGGCGTTTTCATATCATTCGAGAGATCGTTGATAGGGGAGACGTAAATATATGCAGAGTACCTACTGATGACAATGTTGCGGACCCGCTAACAAAGGGACTTCCACAAGCTAAACATGATGGTCATGTTAGGTCCATGGGTATTAGATACATGGGAGATTGGGCCTAGGGCAAGTGGGAGATTGTTGGTAGTGGTGCCCTAGGCACGTTTAATAAACGTTGTAATTGTTATCATTTATTTTATATCAATAAAGAGATGTTTTGATTATTATTGTTGTTCATGTTTACTTATAATAATCCCCGTCCCTAGTACTTATTAAGCACTAGTATAAAGGCTAAATGATCATGGGATGATCATGTTAGATTTATGGGTACTTGTTTGGAACAAGGTACTGGACATGACCCGCTGTATGAGATTTATGTCATGGTCTATGTCATACATATATCTCATATTAGTTATGTCATTTGAATCCTTAGACATGAAGTTATTATAGTCTTCCACTTGATGAACATTGTGTTTGACATATTCAAACGCTACCTTAACACGGTAGTTATAAAGGGTATGATTGGCATAATCAGATTCACGTAGGGAAGAATAATAAGCTAAATGGATTTGTCCCTCTTCGGAGAGATGTCAAGCTTGGGCCCCTCGAAGGAATGATGTTGATGAAATGTTCGGCCGGACTCAAATGGATTGATTGGATCAATAGCATTTGAATTATCAACATATTCGGAATCGAGAAAGTATTGAACAAAAACAAGTTGACTGTTTGACCATGACTTGTGTTCAATGACATCGTGGACAAAGGGATTATGACATATTCTAAAGGAATGCGAACTTGTATCTAGTTATACTATTTGGGTAGGTATGACGGTTTGCTAGAACCTAATCATATCTTATGGGATCATGTTTGAGCCCATTGACAACTTAGTATAATCCTAGAGGGTCACACACAATAGAACGAATCTTAAATAAGAGGACTATATTGGTATTTAGGGTTGGAGGACCTCCAAGGAATTTCTGGAAAGTTCTGGGCCTCCTGGTCAACCAAGCGGACGCTTGGGTTGCACCAGGCGGGCGCCTGAACAAGCCGGAAAAGGAATTGGGCTTTCTGCCCAAACAAGCGGGCGCCTGGGTAGGACCAGGCGGGCGCCCGGTATGCCGGTTTGAAATTTCCTAATTCGATTAGGAATGTTTTTTGACACAAGTTACCTATTTGGAATAGGTCTTAAATGTGTATAAAAACACCAATTCGGCCAGACCATATTAACTAGTGCTTTTGTGAGTCTCAAAGAGTTTGAGAGAGATTTTATTTTGTTCTAAGATATCATTGATTGAGGAACAAAATAATTCACAAAATAAATTCCATATAGTTCTTTATTAAATTGTGAAAGCGTGTTTTACAATTATTAGTCTAGCAACCAAGATCAAAGAAGCTCCTTTGATATTCGTTCGAAGTGTGGATACCGCTAGAGGGTGAAAATCATCATCTTCAAAGTTCGTGTTCAAGCTTTGTGATCGTGATCAAGTCTTCAAGTTTCTCCACCAAAGATCAAGAGAAAATTCATAGCCATCAAGGGTTAGTTATTCTCTATTCATCTTGTTGTATTTGATTTAATCATATGAACGGATCCATGGCTTTGGGTTTTCTTAAAATTTTAATTGCTATATTCCGCTGCGCATGTTACTTGGAAACCCAACAGTGGCACGGGGGAGCTTTGTTGTAGTATCTCTGATTAGGGCCAAATGTTTGGATCCGGGACGGTGCAGTATTGGTAGAAACATGATTCACATTCGGTGCGGGAGATTCAACAGATGTTCGGTAATTGTAGGATCCAGGAGAAGGATATGGCTTTAGCATTCCAGTTCGAATATCCTCATCAATGCGAGAATCCACATCTAGGAGGGAAGCGAAATCAGAGGAAGGAAGGTACTTTATCTTTTCAGCATAAACCGGTTGGAGGTGCTTGAGGAAAATGCGAGTCTGCTCAGGGATGTCGGGCCTTTCCAAAATCTGAACGACATTGTTTTGTGAACTGCTTGGTGACCATATTTCTGTGGGTTTCACTAGAGTTTCATTTATCTTGAGCGGAGCAGTAGAGCTCAAATTTTTTGTTGTCGCCATTCCCCTAGCTCCCACACAAATGTCATTACGAATCACAAATCCCATATCTCGGGTAGAGTGAAAGTTCGGGTTGGGGTTGACTTTCTGGGATTGGAGTGCTTGGAGATCTTTGAGCTCCAATTTCTTCAAAAGGGTAGCCACAAGGTTCAACGTTTCTTCCTGATGCCCCTGAAATAGGCTAATCATACGATCGGTATGATCATTCAAGCGCCTCTCCAACCACTGTTCCATTGCATACCCTAGCTCGAAGTCCGGAAAACCCTTAGTCGAGTTTGATGATGTCTGTCCTTTGTTGGCCATGATTGATGATGAAGACCAGAGTAGAGCTTTGATCAAAGTGGTGCTTGAAATGGACCTCGAATGTCGCGCTAGAGAACAAGAAGAGATTCTCCCTCTACAAGATGGATGAAAAAGGAAACCTATTTTAGATTTCCGGGGAATGAAGCTTTATGTACAAAAGAAGCTAAAATTTTTATTTTTATTTATTTATTTTATTTTATTTTTCAAAATTTGAAGCGCAAGCAACGCACAAACCTATAAATGCCGGACAAGCACCTTGCTTTGTTTTGACACATCTTCGCATGAAATATTGGAATAGTGGATGCTGTCTCCAAAGTATAGGACCAACGTTTTTCACCTGTACTATTGGCCGTCCGAGCCCCTAGCGAAGGGCCTATACTCTTTCGGGGATCCACCATTCGGTTACGGTCTATGTGAGGGTCTTGACAATTTAAAGTCAATCCGAGCATTTCAATGAATTTCCACAATGTAGGTTGTTTATGACCTCTTTGGGAAATGCATAGGATTGAGGTGAAATTGCTAGACAAAAACCGGCATGAAGTCTGGGACGTGTCATTTTTTGAAAAAATTGGACATCGCGGCTTAGTAACGGGGAAGATTGGTCTCTTACACCCATTGCAGCGACTAATAGGCGCTCTTTGGGGTGAGACAGTATACCGCGGACCCTATCGGGAAGTCCAGTGAGCTCCCTTATACCCCCGGTCTACCTTCTCGGGTTTGGACGATTCTACGAGACGTTATTTTCAAAACGTGTATGTGTGTGAGGTATCTATGAATTTTAAAAAGATTTTTGAAAGCAAGAAAAAAAATCCTTTTTTATTCCTTTTTTATTTTATCCATTTTTTTTTTATTTTTTTTTTTTAAGGGAATCACCCACCACGCATGCATATATATACAAATAAGAGGGTGAAGGAAAAAGAATGTCCCTACAAAACAAAGGTTAGGGCATAAATATATACAACCCAAACAAAGGCACATAAAGCATGGCATACACAAGGATTAGAGTCTAGCCCACTTAAGATAATCCCCAGCGGAGTCGCCACTGTGAGAGCCCGCGCTCGAAAGTCGAACCGCGAAATGATCGTCCCGCGAGGGCGATTCGGGTCCGTTTCGTGCTAATGCGCTTTTGGAAATGCGCTTGGTTCTCATACAATGGTTTCCTCTCGATGGAATCAAAACAGTCAAGAGTCGCCACCTCATTTTATTTTAGGAAAAACGAAGATAAAACCTTTTTTAGAGAAAGTGGGTTCAGGGGCTAAGTTACGAGAAGAGAAGGGGTTAGGCACTCTCCTCGCCCGTGATGGTCTCTAGCATGCATGCCACTTAGATTCATTTTATGCTTTTTTAACTTGCTTTTATGCCCTAACAAAAATGGTGATTTATATACGTGGGAGTCTTCCTATTCTAGGAAGGTTTGTTTTAATTCACAAATGAGAGTCGGCTTGGGTGGACTCACACTTGGTTTTGAAAATGGTTTTAACATTTATTTACATCAAATCAAACATATAAAGGGGTGGGGGATTAATATTTACATTGGTGAACAAAAAGGGAAACAAATCCCCTAACAAATAAATATCCAAAAATCCGTCCCCAAGTATTTTTAGGGACTGCTATCCATCTTTCTTTCTTGTACCTATTCTTAAACTCACTCAATCCAGAAAGTGAAGATTAAGAAACTTTTCTAACACATCAAGAATTAACCATGAATTTTCCTCTGATTTTAGGAGCATGTTATGGTGTTCAAATAAGGCATGCAAGATCATACTTTCAACAGTCAGATCTGACAGATATTCATACACTCATAAAAGATCCACTTTTTGCATTATGAAAACGGGGGAATCATGGGAAACACTAAACATGAAAGTTATTCCTGACATATCAAAGTTTAGATCTGGAAAGTTTCAAAGCCATCAAGAAAGTTTAAGTCACATAAAGCATCTCTGACCTTTTCATGTCAGAGATGAACAAACACAAATCTGCAGATCTAGAGCGTAAACAATAAATGGAAAGAACAGATTTTACTCATGTAAAAATATAATATTTACATTAACCTTTTCCTATGTTTGTCTAGAACAAAATCTATTTTGTGGTCTAAGACCAAAAGTCACGTTTTCAATGCATAAATAAAGCAACAAGGAAGAAAGGTACACCTTGGACAGTCTACTGGAAATCCACACATGGCATGAAAACACTTATCAAAACTCACTCAAATGAAAAGATATGAACATGAAACTTTGGATATACATAGATCTACATATGAAGAACACAAAACAACAGCCATTTGAGCATTTAATCATGGTATATCATCATTTAGAAAGAAGAACAACAAGAATGTCAACATTTGTATCTTGGAACATCAAATGGGGGTCTAGCCTAACAAAGTGGCTAGACCCCAAAATAAACTACATAATCATCTACATTTTACATTCAAAGATATTACAAGATGAAGAGATTACCTAGGTTGTGCTTCCTTTGCTTCCAAAGGAAGACTTTTTTGTTGTTTTTCTTAAGGTGTTTGCCTTAGATTGAGAGAGTGTTTGAGTGGGTTGTTTGCTTTGCTTTGTGTAGTGTTTAGGGTGGGATTATGGTGGTGTTGGGGTGGTTTATGGACTGAGATTTGAGAGTGATGAGAGTGCTTCTTGAAAGTGTTAGAGAGAACAAGAGTGAATGGGAGTGTTGTATGAAGTGTGTGTTGAGTGTATTGTGGTATTTTTTGCCCCTCTCTTTCTTGAATCAACCAAGGGAGTATATGGAGGAGGGAGGTGATATTTTTGGACCAAAATGCCCCTAGAATAGGGGTAGTATGGGGGGTGGTATGGCTTGTCCGAAATTCATGCCAAGGGGTGGAAAAAAGGGGCCAAAAGTGATGGTGTTGCTTTGAAAAACTTGACATTTGCTTTGAATGCCACATGTCATTTGTTGATTGGCCAACCCAATTCTACCTTGTCCATTATTGACAACCCACTTGAAGGAAAATGATGGGTCTTTGGCGTGTGTTGCTGGTCACAATTGATTTTCTTCCGGTTCCGGCTTTCTGCTCCGCAACTGCTCCGTTGTTCGCGCTCCAGTGTCCCGGTTGTCCGCAGGCCCAACATGAAAGTTGCTTGAAATAATTTTGTGGTCACGCCGGTATATCTGAAATATTTTTATAAGCAAGGAACGGCAATAATATATTTTTAAGTGCACATAATGGATAATAACGAGCAGTTCTAGGGGTGCGGGCCCCGTTTCGGGCCCTGCACCTCAAAAATTGAAGTACATGCCTGTTTACTCGTTTTTTCGCTCTGATCATGAATTTGAAGTCCGTTTATCCATTCAATGCACTGATAAATTTTACGGCACTCCCGCATAGCCAAATCGAGGGCTCTAGGTCAATTTTAGGGTTTAGACCAATTAAAAGGGGTTTGATAAGGGGTGCGAGATCGGGGTATCTACACTCCCACTCGGGATGGATGAAACAATTTTCTCAGCAAAATAAAAGATTTTGACTTAAAGTTATGTTTACGCGTGCGGGAAGAATACCTTGGAGTAAGGTTGCCTAAAGACAACCTCACTTTTTTAAAAGGAGTCGGGGGGCTTCATGGGAATAAGGGATGCATCCCGTTAGAAATAAGGTTTTTGATAGAATTTTCAAAACAAAAATTCATTAAGTAAGGGACATTAAGAAACTTGTGAAAAAATATCTCTCGCAACGTCAATCTTGTGAAAAAATATGACGTTCTGGCGGCATGAAATTTTGTGTGGCATTCTTGGACAAAGGGGAGTCTTAACTTGACTTGATATTATGTATATGCTTGTTTGTTACACTCGTGAGATATGTGTTTGCATGATTATCTACATGATTGCTTAGTGTTTGGCAAAGGTCATTGTGGTCCATAATTCCCGTGATACCCAAAATTGATTAAGGGATAAACTATGTATTCTCGCCATAGCATGTACGGCAAGAAAATGGCAGGAAACATAGCACAAACGTTTTCCGGTTAAGTTTATATATAGTGAATTTTGACTTGTTTTGTCAGGATAATGATAAATCTAGAACATAAATTATGGATGATAAAATTATGCTTCTAGATAATATGCACGGTAATAGATTTTAAATCTCGTAAAGTGATGATGGCTTATGAGCAAAAGTGGCTTCGTGGAAAGTAAAAATGATGGTTTTGGTAATATATCCCCATAAATGAATGCCGGCTTACATATGGTTTACGCGTGAGAAATGAAAGTGATGGTTGTGCTTATTTTTTACCGAAATGCACACACATGTATGTGATTATTTGTTTGATTACCCGTAAATGATTAAATGGTTAATTGGTTAAATGGATAAATGGTGGATGAATGTGTGAGTAATAGAAATAATGGAAAGGATGGATGTGTTTATTTTCAATTGAAACGCCAGAATTGGCCTTATTTGTTATAGAAATTTAGTGATAGGAATCCTGTCATGAGGAAAAAGACTTGGTTGGAAAAGATTTGGCTCTTGGAAAAAAGACTTGGTTATGTGAATGTTTATAGTATGAACTTAATCTCTTATATTTGAAAGCGATATTTGCATCTTGAAGTTATATTATGATCGAGGAAATCAACTTGGCGGAATCAAAAAATTTTATTATATGTACTATTTACTCTTTAACTCGATCATGAATAATCAAGCTAATGAGTAGGGGGCTTCTGATGCTACAATAATGAAAATATTTGGACCAAGATTATAGTAAATGGCTCTTGAATGTGTGATTGGCCCAAACTGAAGTTTGATTTCACTAAAGTGGCTAATGGGCCTTTATTTATAAGGGGAGCTTATCCAATTGGGAGGGGTCTAGAAGAAATCTTGGCTTAAGGCACAAGACATGGGGAGTCACATGCTTGGAACATGAGGAGGAAGCTATATAAGGAGCATCCCTAATCCATAATGAGTAAGTTCACAAGCACACATACAACCAAGATTTTCTATACTTGTTGAATATAATGGGATACGGTACTGATTCTAACGCCGGAGGGGCTTCCTCCGGAGTCGCCCCGGCCTAGTTCACGGTGCTCGTGTGTGTAGGTCACGACGGAGAAGAAGGCCGACGTCTGCTCTAGACTACAAGCTTGGAACCCGATTGCAGCCCATAAAATGTGGTCGCATCATAGTCCAACCATGGAAACCAACATTAACAAGATTAATAATGGTGCCATCTCTAAGAATTTCCCTTTTTGAAGAAACCAATATGATATGAACTCCCTTCGCTTTAAGATCATTGAAAAACCTCAAAGTATGATCAAGAGCAGTTGCCTTACCTTGACTCATCCATTCTATTAACCTACAAAAATTACAAAAAAGTACTCCCTCCGTCAGTAAGAGTCCTACTTTCTATTTTGGTACATCCCAGAGTAAGAGTCATTTTCCTAAAATGGCAAAGAATATTTACTATTCATCCCATTCATTCTCTCTCCTACTTTACTTTTATACTTACAACACCAATCAACTTACTATTCCCACTCACTCTTTCTTTCTCCTACTTTACTTTTACACTCACAACACTTACTTTACTTCCACCATTTCTTAATCTTCGTACAAATAGGAGGTAGGACTCTTACTCTGGGACGGAGCGAGTATATTTCACTAATAAAGCATATACAGATTTGGGGAGCGGCAGTATCCCGACTTAAATCTTTCACAAATGGATGACTAGGGGGTTGACAAAAGACAATTATACACTTGATGAATAATCAAATGACATAGATTTGAATGGCCCATGTGTTTTGGTAGAAAAACAATGAAGTATGGATTCTGGATCGATGATCAAAATTATGGAGGGATGAATGGAATTAATGCTAAAGAATTGAGATAATCAAGATTGCACAAAGATGTAACGAGGAAAGCCCTTGAGACAATGATCTCGCAGGCACAAAACCTCAGGAAGTGATTAAGAGCACCTTCCTTCCCAAACGTTTGTATTGATTTTCTTGTAGAGCTATGGAGGTTTACAGAGTAGATAATAGTGAGTGTGTAAGCGTGTGTGTTTGTGTATCCTAGCTTGGTTTAAATACAACTTAGAGATAAAAAAACCTAATGCAAAATAACTAACTATCCTCCAATCTCGGATCCTATCTTCAAGGAGTGGAGACGTGGTCAATGATGTCGTTGATGGTTGTTTCCATTGATTATCCACACGTGCCATTTTGTTGATTAATACCTGCAAGGATTATTAATAACATAGGGTATAAATAATAATGTAACATATATCTGCTGCCCAAGATGTTGCAATCTTGGAAGTAAATGAAGACGGGTGCAACTTGAAATTTCACCCACAACAATTTCCCCCAAACTTATCTGATAAGGATGTACGGAGAAGATAAGTTTCTTGAACGTGGTCTGATGGGACGGTTAGAGCAACCGGCATTTTTCCCAATCCATCAATTAACTGCGTCTTGGGAGAAGAGGAGTCTAGATTAATAGGGTTCATAAATCCCCTAAATTTCCTCCCTCCTACTCATAATCTTCAGACAGTGGAATTGAGGTATTATTCTCTTTCTCTCTCTTTTTCTCAATTTTTCCTTTTCTGCAAAAATTCTTTTACGAAGATGTCGAAATTTTCAAAATCTGGTGTTTCCAAAGATTTTACTTCCAACGACCCAAATGTATTTGTCTCCGAGGGTTTACTTGCTAAACCTGATGACGAGATTTGTGTTTTTAACAATGCTTTGATCTTATCTTTGAAAACCCGAAAATGCTTTCTGAACCAATCTGTTTTTTGTCCATTTGACGTGTCTTTAAAGGCCGATTCTGTTTCTGAGTCTTGGATTTGCTTCTATGAGTATCCCTTTGCTCTAGGGTTTAGTTTTACATTTCCCCCTTTGATTTCTGAGTTTTTTGAAAAAATGCAATTGGCGTATGTTCAAATGATGCCGATGACCTGGAGGGTTTTTGATGTTATCTTGAGAGTGAACCGAGTGTGTGGGTTATATATATGCTTGAGTGAGATGGCTATTTGCTATGAGCTACAATTTTGGGTCAAAAAGATATGTTTTTAAGAAGAGGCCAAAAAAGGGTTTGATGGTCCCCAAAGCATCAGTAAATGATAGAGCGTGGAGAGGAAAATTTTTCTTTATTGAGAGGGCTTCACTTGAAGGTGGTGAGAGTTTGGTCAAAGAGTGGAACAAGGGAGGTAAGATTCTTGAATATTTCTTAGCTTAAGTTTGTTGCATCTTGAAACTTACATATTTTTTCTTTTCTTTGCAGAAATCAAGTGGGAAGAATTGTTTCCTCCAAAAGCTAATTCAGAGTCTAAGATTGCCTCGTTCTTCCGTCTTTCTGAGGAGGTGAGGAGTTTCAAGATCAGGGAATTCGTTGACCCTACTGAGGAAGATAACATGTCTACAGGTATAACTTGGAGTCTTTAGTTTAATTTTCCTTCTTGCATAAACTCATAAATATCTTCTTTTGTTTTGCAGTTTCAAATCCAACAATGGAAATTTCTTTTGACGACCTGGACAGTCTAGTAGGATATTTTGCAACCAATCCAGTGGATAAGCCCCCTATTATTCCAAAAAAAGGAGATTCAAGATTCTGCCACTGTCAGTTCAAGATTGAAGAAAAGGAAGGCCGTTGTTGAAGCTACGGAGGTTTTGGAGATTGATACTTTCAGCAACCTCACTGTTGACGAAGTAAAGAATAAGTTCTTGGCTCTCTCTTCAAGTGTATGTATCGTCAATATACCTTTGTTTGTTTAATCATGAGCTATTTTGACTATTTTAATGAATATTTATACAGGCTTTTGGTACCGTGGAGACTCAAGTTGAGTCACTGGGTGATGCAAATAAGACGTTTAAAAGTGAAGTAGCTCATGTGAAGAGGGATGCTAAAGAAGATAAAGCTATTTGGGAGAAGGAAAAAGAGGTTTCTGAGAAGAAAATAGTTGACCTGGCCGGGGAAATTGCTGATTTGAAGCAAGAGATTACATCTATTCAAGATGCTAATGTCCTTGAAATTGAGGAGATGAAGATTGCACTTACCAAGTCTGCGGCAAAAAGGATGGTGGAGATCAAGATAAGAATGATTCAAGAGTTCCAGGAAGGCAAGCACGAGGCTTGGGACTTGGAGAAAGAGAGGACCATCCTAAAGAGGCTTAATAGTGAGGCAGTTGAAGTTGGTGAGGTCTCTTCCAGTGTTACAGTCCCAGTGATTGAAGGTCAAGGCAAAGAAGATGGTCAGGAAAAGGCAGATTCCTAAAGGTAAGTTTATTTTGAACAATGGTTGGTTTTAAACATTTGGTTTTGATGGGCTGCGTCCCAAGAAGTTGTAAGACAATTTTAGTTTTTCTTAATTTCTATGGTATTTTGGATGTAATGGCCCATAAGGGTCGAGGACAAGTGGTTTTTAGGTTTTCAGATGTTGGGTTGGTCCAACATGATGCAAGTTTAGGAAGATGGTAGGTAACAAATCTTTGGCTGGATAGGGTAGTTTTTTGGAACTTGGTAGTTTTCTTTTGTTGATAAGTACGTCAGTGCTTCGTAGATCAAGTTGTAACAATCTTGTGTAAGGTGTTATGACCTTTATAATACTTTGTTTGATATGAAAATATCAAAAACCTTTTGTCTTTAGATGACATGAATATGCCATAACCATTTGAAAATGTCTTAAGTTTAAAATTTAATTAAGTGGAAACGGGGGGTGCATATATATAAACATACGTGCCCATTCCTCACCTTAACTATTATTAGATTCTTGCGCTCCAGGCGAAGGTGTATCAACCTTAATTTGAAATGAAAGAAAGTCAATTTCTTTAAACCTTTAAAGGGATTGAGTACCTTGATCTTAAGATGAGATGGCCAATCTCAAGATGTTATCTTCTTGATATCTTCAAAAACAAGTACTAATTTCTTGCAAAACTAGAATATGTTAATAACCCGACATCTTTGAATGATGTCGTCTTCATTAATAAGAATAAACTTTGCATAAATAGTTTTATTGGAAATAAAAAGAAAACAAAATTGAATCAAGGTAAAACTATACCTGGATCTTTAAGATGCTAATAACCTTTTAAGATGTTGACATCTTAGTGGATCATTTAAGATGCTAACAACCTTTTTAAGATGTTGACATCTTGGTTTATTGCATTTCAGAATGGTCGTCCTAAGTTTCCTTGCAAGACATAAACATGTTAGGATTGGGTGTTAGCTTAGCTAACACCCCTCCGATGCTTAAGTCAGTAATAGTTTGATAAATATAAATCAAATGGAAATAATTGAAATGACATTGTATTAAAATCGTACCTGTCTTTCTGAATTTTAATGATAACTTAAAAATTACATAAAGTATGCTTTAAGATGGATAGCATTCCACGATCTAGGGATCCTTACGCCTTCCAAGGTTGATAACCAATATGCCCCATTTCCTGCGTCTGCATCTATTAAGTAATGTCTTTCCCATTTTGGTGCCAACTTGCAAGCATTGAGCTCTCTTGTGTTCTGATGGACCTTTCTTAGCACTAAGTCACCAACTTGAAACTTTCTTAATCTGACATTCATGTTGTAAGATCTTGCAATCCTTTATTGGTATGCCTCCATCCTGACATTTGTCATATCCCTCAATTCATCAATGGTATCAAGATCTTGTGCCAAGATGATGCTATTTTGCTCTGGAGTTAGCAATCCATATCTTGCCGAGGGGACGACGACTTCAGCAAGAATGACCGCTTCTGATCCAAAAACTAGAGAGTAAAGAGTCTGGCCTATTGCATTCTTGGGCGTTGTTCTATCAGCCCACAAAACGAAAGGCAATTCTTCAGCCCATCTTCCCTTCTTCTGATCTAATCTCTTTTTCAAGTAGGAAATGATGATTTTGTTGCTAGATTTAGCCTGTCCATTTGCTTGGGGATGCACTGGTGAAGATGTTACCATCTTAACTCCTCATCTTGTGAGAAAATCTTGAGTCTTCTTGCTAATAAACTGCGAACCTGTTGGGTATGCTTATCTCTTAACCCTCCCAATTTATGTTAGAATTGATTGATACCATCACCTAAGTATATTTTATGGACTTTAGGATCCTATGTAAGAAGTTTTTATAACTTCAATTTTTAGTTAAGTCCACTTTTTAGAATAGGCTTAGTGGTTAGGGCTTTTGCTTAGAATTGAGGTTTCAATTTCTGAAGACCAAGTATAATGCGCAGGACATTTCATGCGCACAGCAACATCTGCTCATTTTCCATGCGCAGAGCAACACCTACTCATTCTCTACACGCATATCATTAGCTGCTCATTTCCATGCGCAGAACATTATCTGCTCCCTTTCATGTGGAGAACAACACTTGCTTAGTTTCCTTGAGCAGAACGTCTGTACATTCTCTATACACATGACTTCTGTGAGCAGAGCAGATTAACTTGGTCCTTATGCTTATCTTTCAACAACCTCATATTCTTGAAGCTTGGAAAGCGCTTATACTTAATTTCAAGATTTGAAGAAGACCTGATCCTTAACACTTCACTTTGATTTTGAGGTCTCATGTGCAAATGTCTAAGTGTGATGCGCATGACTTCCATGCGCAGCACCCCTCAGCGCACTCAATGCGCATGGCCTCCATGCGCGCGCAGGTTTGCCTTAGTCAATTCTCTCATTTCCTGACCTCAGTCTAGAAGCTTGGAAAGCGTCAAGTCAAGCTATGCTTTTTGGAATGAGCCAAAGTGCTGAGGTGTTCATACGACACAATGTACACACTCAGCATATATATGGATGTAGAGACGCGCCTCAGTTTGAAATTCAAAATGAAGACAGCTATCAACCTTCTAGAAGAAGCTTTTGAATTTGGTCTTAATGCTCAGTCTCCAACGGCTCAGAGATACCTGCGCACCAATCATATTGTGCAAGGTCATCAACCTTGATCAGAGCCCCAACGGCTATAAAGGACACCTGCCCACCAATCATAGCGTGCCAGCTCATCGTCCTTGCTCAGAGCTCAAACGGCTATTTTTTGAAGCTCTCCTATAATAGCCTTGCTCATCCTCATTTCCAAGCTGCTTGAGTTATTGCTCCCAAAGATAAACTTTGAATATTTGTAGATTGCTTGCATATTTCTAGAATTCTCAAGATCAACCTTCATACCTTCATACTCAACCAAGCCCAGATCCTATAAGCCTTGTATCACCCAGAATTCTTCGAGCTCTTCATCTCATAGATTCTTAGAGCCCAGAATTTCTGACACACACACACCTCTTGAAGCTTTGATCACATCGATCTAACTTCTTGAGATACACCGTTTTAGTCTAGGATTTGCTCTTCATATAGAATAGATTTTGATTTGAGTTTTGATTCATTGTAATCTTGTAAAAGCTCCTCACATCAATATAAATCTCATTATAAAATCCAAGACTAACCATCTTGGTAGAGGACGTAGATCTTTCATCGATCGAACCTCTCCAAATAGCTTGTTCTTTATTCTCGCTATTTATTTCCTGCTTAATCATTTCTGAATTACTGCTTTGTTTGATCTTTCAGATTGCTATACTTTGCTGCTGTGATTGTTATTGCTCATCTGCCTTAGAACCATTTTTGCGTCACATTTTAACCCAAACTTAGCGCGTGCGTTTTATTGCTGCGCAGTATACCCTGCGCAGTGCTGCTTTAAACTTCCGCTGTGCAGTATAAACCATTGATTTGCAAAAGGGTTTGAAAAGAATTTTAAAACGCTATTCCCCCCCCCCTCTAGCATTTTTCATACCCTTGTTGCCCCTTTGGGACCAACAAGTGGTATCAGAGGAAACACCTTCATAAAACTTGTATCTGTTTTTCAAGCTTAACAGCTTGGGTGCCGATTCAATATGGCTTCAAAATCTTGGGCAATGGCTAACTATTCACATGTTCCTGTGTCTGCTCAAACCTCAGACAAAGTCTCTACTTCCTCTCTACTTGAAATGGATGATGATGATTTCGCAATGTTCGTAAAGCGATTCCAAAAGTTCAGGAAATTCTCAAAGCCAAGATCCTCAAGTAAAGCTCCAGTTGATTTCTCTCGTGGCAGAGCCTCAAATAAAGATGATGACTTGGTTTGCTACAACTGTAGAAAGCTTGGTCATTTTGCATCAAAATTCCCTACTTCAAGATTTGAGTACATGAAGAGGAATACTGCGCAAAGATCGTCAAAGCAGTGCGAAATGGTTGCTGAAGAAGACCCTGCTGAGAAGGAACTCAAGACCTGGATAGAGACTGACACTGAAGACAGTGATGATGATGACTCTGAGGATGGACTGCTCTGCTTAATGGTGAATGCTGATAGCGATTCAGACAATGATCCTGATATGGACACAAAGACTGCGCCAAGGACAATCAAGAAGAAAAGTCCCACTATCACTGAACTGGTGGAAATGGGACATCTAACTCCGAGCAGACAGAATGGAAAGTACTTATTTGCCAGAGCAGACCTAACGAAGAAATTTGTAGATGCGCCTCTGCGCAAAGAATCTCTTGTAATTCCTGCTGAAATTGTAAAAGAGAATGATGACTCTGTTGCTGAGCGCGAGACTATTTTTCAACAAGCTGAAAAGGTAATCAAGAAATTTAATTCTATGAAAGAAGAAGTGGACTTATCAATTAGAGAAATTTCATAGCTTAAGACGGAGAAAGCTCTTTTCAAATCTGAGATCACCCTCCTTAAGGAGCAGATTAAGAGCATGACTCCTCTTACTGAAAAGAACCGTTTCTTGACAGATCAAAATGCGTTATTTAAAGTAAGAAACGAAGAGTTGGCTGCTCAAGTAGCTGATCTCACAAAGATCACTGATGAGTGGACCAAATCTCGTGTCACTATGGATCAAATTATAGAATCCCAAAAAGCCAGTGGAGATAAGGAAGGATTGGGGTTCTCAACTAGTGACAACTTTAAATGTGTCGTTTGCTCTGAAAGAGAAAAGGATTTTACACCCTAACAAACTGTTGAAATTCCTAAAGCAAAGCATTCTGCCTCAATGGGTAAAGGACAGGAGAAAGTCCAGAGACAAAATTTTCATTATGTCTACCCAAAGAAGCAAACTGGGAAAGCCAAGGGTAAGGCTAAAGTTGAACCTGCGCATGACAACTCATATTCTGACTATGGTTGCGCTTCAACTTCGAATGTCAAATCTGCGCAAAAGGGCCATGCGCATGAAAACCATGCTCCCTAAGGCCAGATGCGTATTCTTAAGAAAAGCGCACCCAAACCTCAGAAAATGATATTTGTCAAAGCTAGTTCAACTGCTCCAGTTCAGAATGCTAAGCCAAAGAAAAGTAAAGAGTTTGTGAAAACCCAATCTATAAGTGGCTTTCATCATTATGTTGTGTGTGATGGTTTAGGTCACAAGGCTGTAGAATGCCTTTTGCGATTTACTCATAATGCCAAGGGACGTAAAAATCCTAAGGTCAGACAGGAGTGGGTTGTCAAAGTTGCTAACTCTAGGACCCAAGAATAAAGGGGACCTGCGTTTTTAATGTCTATTTTTCAGGTCTCCTGTTTCACTGCGCACTCTTCACAAGCTAAAGCGCATATATGGTACCTCGATAGTGGATGTTCTAGACACATGACTGGAGATCTCACCGCTCTTGAAGATGTGCATGAAGTAAGAGGTCCCTCTGTAACTTTTGGAGATAACAACAAAGGGCACATAGTTGGATATGGAAGAATCAGAAAAGATAAAGTGTACATTAAGAAAGTTGCGCTCGTAGAAGGACTCAAGCACAACCTGCTCTCCATATCACAATTATGCGATAAAGGTTTGGAATGTCACTTCACTGCAAAGCTTTGCTATATCAAAGATGGCACATCCGGACTAACTTTGCTCACAGGGACTGGTAAGACTAATGTTTACATTATTGATCTTACTGCTATAAATTCTATCACTAATCTCTGTTTTGTAGCAAAGAATGTAAGTGAAAGCAGCTGGCTATGGCATAAGCACTTAAGTCATTTGAAATTCAAGTATTTGGCTAAGCTAGGAAGGTAAAATCTTGTCAAAGGACTTCCCAAAGTAGCTGACCATCATGTCAAAAAATGCGCAGCATGCCAGCTCGGTAAACAACTAAAGCAGTCTTTCTCCAGCAAGATTGCCTCCTAAACTTCCAAATGTTTACAACTGCTTCACATGGACTTGTTTGGACCGGTCACCACCACGAGTATTGAAGGAATCAAATATACATTAGTTGTGGTGGATGACTATCGTGAGCGTTAGATATACATGGGTCGAAATGATGATATCCAAAGACGACTGCTATGATATCTCGACTGATCTCTTTTGAAAGCTCCAAACTCAAAAGGAAGACAACATCGTGAGCGTTAGATCAGACAATGGTACTGAATTCAAGAACAACGGTGTCGCTCAATATTGTGATGACCACGGAATAGATCACAACTTCTCTGCTGCTGGAGTTCCTCAACAAAATGGCGTTGTGGAAAGAAAGAATCGCACGTTGATTGAGGCTGGAAAAACCATGATAGCAGAAGCAAAGCTGCCAAGGTATTTCTGGGGAGAAGCTGTCAACACTGCTTGCTTTACTCAGAATAGATCCCTCATCAATAAAGCCTACAACAAAACTCCATATGAACTATGGAGAGGAAGAGCGCCCAACATTGCTTTCTTCAAGATTTTTGGCTGCAAATGCTATATCCTCTACAATGGCAAAGATCATAGATGTAAATTCGACGCCAAAGCAGATGAAGGTATTTTTGTTGGGTATGCCAAACATTCTAAAGCTTTTCATGTTTTTAATAGAACTACTCTAGTAATTGTTGAATCTGTACATGTTACTTTTGATGAACATTCTCTCCTTGAGCCACATTTGGCTCCAAATGATTCTGATGATTCTGCTGAGAATGTTGAGACAGGTGCGCAGCCACAAACTGCACCTGCGCAGAATGATAATCAAGCTGATCACAATCAGAATCAAACAAGTCCATCCCATGCTCCAACTCCGGATGCTGCGCCAGAAGTGACGACTCTTGATGCGCAGACACCCCCTCCTGCGCATGATGTTTCTCCACTTCAGGAAATCACTTTTGATTATATTGATGCTGAAGCAAATGAAGTTCCTATTGAAGATCTTCGTATTCCTACTACTCAACCAAAATTACCTCCTGAGGTTCATGAAGTAAGAGATCATCCAACAACAAACATCATTGGTGATCTCAATGTAGGGGTTCGTACAAGGAGAGCATCCAACTTTGATGCATATAATTCCTTTATTTCTCAAATCGAACCAAAGAAGATTGATGAAGCGCTCCAAGATTCAAGTTGGGCTATTGCTATGCAAGAAGAGCTTAACCAATTTGAGCACTGCAAAGTTTGGACTTTAGTACCCAGACCTCATGACCAAGGAGTTATTGGTACAAGATGGGTATTCAGAAACAAGATAGATGAGAATGGAAGCATCACAAGAAACAAAGCAAGGTTGGTTGCACAAGGCTATAGGCAAGAGGAAGGAATCGACTACGATGAAACGTTTGCGCCTGTAGAAAGACTTGAAGCTATAAGAATTTTCTTAGTTTATGCCTCTCACAAGAAATTCAATCTTTATCCAATGGATGTGAAGAGCACATTTCTCAATGGTGAACTCCAAGAGACGGTCTACGTAGCTCAACCTCCTGGATTTGAAGATAGCAGATTTCCAAATCACGTCTTCAAGCTTCAGAAAGATTTGTATGGACTTAAGCAAGCTCCAAGAGCATGGTACGACACTCTATCAAAATTCCTACTAGAGAAAGGCTTCAAGCGTGGTAAAATCGATACAACTCTTTTTATTGCTAAGTATAATGATCATTCTCTACTTGTTCAAATTTATATCGATGATATTATATTTGGTTCTACTAATGAGTTACTTTGTAAGCGCTTTGAGAAGCTCATGAAAAGCAAGTTTGAGATGAGCATGATGGGAGAACTCAAATTCTTCCTCGGACTTCAAATCAAGCAATTGAATGATGGCATCTTCATAAATCAAGCCAAGTACACAAGAGACCTAATCAAAAAAATTGGACTTGAAAATGCTAAGGCATACGACACACCAATGGCCACCGGAAATAAACTTGACAAGGACTTAAAAGGTAAAAAAGTTGATCAAACTTTATATCGAGGTATGATTGGCTCTCTCCTTTATCTTACTGCAAGTAGGCCAGATATTATGTTTAGTGTTTGTGTCTGTACGCGCTATCAAGCAGATCCTAGATAAGCGCATTTAACTGCTGTTAAAAGCATTATTAGATATCTTTCTGGAACTGTTAACCTTGGACTTTGGTACATCAAAGATTCGAATTTTGATTTGCTAGGTTATTCAGATGCAGACTACGCAGCATGCACAATTGACAGAAAGAGCACAAGTGGAACTTGTCATTTCCTTGGAAATCGATTTGTTGCGTGGGCAAGCAAGAAGCAAGCTGCTGTGTCCATCTCCACTACAGAAGCTGAATACATTACTGCTGGAAGCTGCTGCTGCCAAATCCTATGGATGAAGCAACAATTGGTGGACTATGGCATTCATGAAGGAAATTGCCCAATTTTCTGCGACAATATGTCCACCATAGCAGTCTCCAACAATCCTGTCATGCACTCAAAGACAAAGCACATCGACATCAAATATCACTTTCTCAAGGACCACGTGGAAAAAGGAAATATTCATTTAGAGCACATGGGCACAGACAATCAAATTGTTGATATCCTCACAAAGGCTCTTGACGCAAAGAGATTTGCTTTCTTGAAAGGAGAGATGGGTATGCTTGAACTCAGCTAAATCTTGTCCATATGATTTGTCAATACTAATGATCTTGTGTTTACTTGACAAAATTCTAAGTTAGGAAATGCCTCATGCACCTGCGCATATGAAGCGCACAAGATGTTGCGCATAAGGCAAAATATTTCTGAGTTTTTCAAAGAAACTCTGCGCATAAGTCTCATGCGCATGCCACGTGGACCTCAGCATTGACTGACATGCGCCAGATCATGGCCACGCTCCAAAATATCCAAGACAATCAATTTTCTGCGCAAACTCAACACTCTCAGGTGGTCACTGCGCAGGCAAAGATTCAAGAGCAACTGGATGTGCAGGCTGCTAGGCTCAATGCGCAAGCCAGTATGCTACAGGCCATTGATTGTGCCATTAAGGGGGAGAGTAGTTTAACAAAGGCAAAACGTTCCAATTTGACGCTCCCGCTTCTGATATTGAAGCTCTGCGCAAAGTTATTTAGGAAGCTACAAGATGAAGTGCGCAGAGCTCTCTCAAAGGTGAACACTAATCTTATACTGCATCATTGCTTTTCCCAAAACCTTGTTCAATTCAAACTTTTCATTTATGGAACAATGAATACATTATTTCAAACTTCATGCGCATATACTTGACTGCTCATATTTCTATGCATGATGTTTAAACATTCAGTTTAAACGCATACTTAAACTAAAACTCATATTATTTGTATGCACTGAATGATATTTCTGTCTTTCCCATATTGTAAGTTCATTTATTTTGAATAGACTAGAAATCTATAACATTGGCTAGTGTGTACATTGACTTGACGCATGATTTACCATTTACATTCTTATGGACATGTTATTATCAAGTACAATGAATTGCCTTTGTTATAGTAGGTAATGGCATCGATCATTTAGGGGGAGATTGTTGGGTATGCTTATCTCTTAACCCTCCCAATTTATGTTAGAATTGATTGATACCATCACCTAAGTATATTTTATGGACTTTAAGATCATATGTAAGAAGTTTTTATAACTTCAATTTTTAGTTAAGTCCAATTTTTAGAATGGGCTTAGTGGTTAGGGCATTTGCTTAGAATTGAGGTTTCAATTTCTGAAGACCAAGTATAATGCGCAGGACATTTCATGCGCACAGCAACATCTGCTCATTTTCCATGCGCAGAGCAACACCTGCTCATTCTCTGCACGCATAGCATTAGCTGCTCATTTCCATGCGCAGAACATTATCTGCTCCCTTTCATGTGGAGAACAACACTTGCTTAGTTTCCATGAGAAGAACATCTGTACATTCTCTATACACATGAATTCTGTGAGTAGAGCATATTAACTTGGTCCTTATTCTTATCTTTTAACAACCTCATATTCTTGAAGCTTGGAAAGCGCTTATACTTAATTTCAACATTTGAAGAAGACCTGAACCTTAACACTTCACTTTGATTTTGAGGTATCATGTGCAAATGTCTAGGTGTGATACGCATGACTTCCATGCGCAGCACCCCTCTGCGCACTCAATGCGCATGGCCTCCATGCGCGCGCAGGTTTACATTAGTCAATTCTCTCATTTCCTGACCTCAGTCTAGAAGCTTGGAAAGCGTCAAGTCAAGCTACGCTTTTTGGAATGAGCCAAAGTGCTGAAGTGTTCATACGACACAACGTGCACACTCAGCATACACATGGATGTAGAGACGCGCCTCAGTTTGAAATTCAAAATGAAGACAGCTGTCAACCTTCTAGAAGAAGCTTTTGAATTTGGTCTTCATGCTCAGTCTCCAACGGCTCAGAGATACCTGCGCACCAATCATATTGTGCCAGGTCATCAACCTTGATCAGAGCCCCAACGGCTATAAAGGACACCTGCGCACCAATCATAGCGTGCCAGCTCATCGTCCTTTCTCAGAGCTCCAACGCCTAGTTTTTGAAGCTCTCCTATAAATAGCCTTGCTCATCCTCATTTCCAAGCTGCTTGAGTTATTGCTTCTAAAGTGAAAATTTGAAGATTTGAAGATTGCTTGCATATTTCCAGAATTCTCAAGATCAACCTTCATACCTTCATACTCAACCAAGCCCAGATCCTATAAGCCTTGTATCACCCAGAATTCTTCGAGCTCTTCATCTCATAGATTCTTAGAGCCCAGAATTTCTGACACACACACACCTCTTGAAGCTTTGATCATATCGATCTAACTTCTTGAGATACACCGGTTTAGTCTAGGATTTGCTCTTCATAGAATAGATTTTGATTTGAGTTTTGATTCATTGTAATCTTGTAAAAGCTCCTCACATCAATATAAATCTCATTAGAAAATCCAAGACTAACCATCTTGGTAGAGGACGTAGATCTTTCATCGATCGAACCTCTCCAAATAGCTTGTTCTTTATTCTCGCTATTTATTTCCTGCTTAATCATTTCTGAATTACTGCTTTGTTTGATCTTTCAGATTGCTATACTTTGCTGCTGTGATTGTTATTGCTCATCTGCCTTAGAACCATTTTTGCGTCACATTTTAAGCCAAACTTAGCGTGTGCGTTTTATTGCTGCGCAGTATACCCTGCGCAGTATATCCTGCGCAGTGCTGCTTTAAACTTTTGCTGTGTATTTCACACTCTCACTGCGCGCTATACTTAGCTTATTTGAGAACTGTGCGCATAAGCCATTGATTTGTAAAAGGGTTTGAAAAGAATTTAAAAACGCTATTCACCCCCCACCCTCTAGCATTTTTCATACCCTTGTTGCCCCTTTGGGACCAACAGAACCGTTATCGCATACTATCTCTGAAGGGATACCGAACCTGCTGAAGATGTTTTTCTTAATGAAAGATATAACCTCCTTATCACGAACTTGAACATAGGCCTCGGCTTCGATCCATTTGGAAAAGTAATCTATCATTGCCACTAAGAACACCTTTCCTCAAGGAGCTTTAGGTAATTTCCCAACAATGTCCATTCCCCAAGTCATGAAGGGCTAAGGGGAGAGAATAGGATGCATCATTTCTGCCGGCTGGTGTAAGATGTCACCAGGTCTCTGGCAAGAATCACACTTCTTGGAGTACTCTGCAGGATGACTTTAATGTTAAGATCTAGTGCCATAGTTAATCCCACGATAAGAGCTTCATATTATGCCTCATTATTGTTAGCTTTGAAATCACAACTTATAGCCTGTGGTATAATGTCCCCTTGTGGCGATTTCAGTACAATTCCAAGACCTGTTCCTCTCATGTTTGATGCCCCATCAGTGTACAGCGTCCATTCTGCCAAGGTGTCACCATTTTGAAGCTTTTGGACTTCCACTTCCACTTCTGGTTGCATGTTTGGATTGAAGTCTGCCACAAAATCTGCAAGAGCTTGTGGTTTTATCGCCGTCCTTGGTTCGTACTTGATATCATAAGTGCTTAGTTGAACTGACCATTTCACCATCCTACCTGACATCTCTGGTTTTCTCATAAAATTCTTGATAGGATAGTTAGTACGAATATATATAACATGAGTCTCAAAATAATGCCTTAATTTGATCGAAGTAGTAATCAAAGCTAAAATTAACTTTTCAAGATGGGAGTACCTCGTTTCCGCATCAAGAAGAGTTTTACATACATAACTTTACATACATAATAAATGGGATGCTGATTACCATCTTGCTCTCTGACCAAGACTGCACTAACTGCTGTTTTTAAAATGGCTAAGTATGCAAACAGTGGCTCGCCCTCTTCAGGTTTGGTCAATAATGGAGGTGTTGACATGTATTGCTTAAGATCTTGGAAAGATTTTTCATGTTGCTGTGTCCACTCAAATCTGTTATTCTTCTTTAAGATGTCATAGAATGGCTTGCATCTTTCAGAAGATTTAGAAATAAATCTGTTGAGTGCTGCCACCTTTCCGGTCAACCTTTGAACATCTTTAATGCTCTGTGGCGAGGCCAAGTTTATGATGGCTCTTATTTGTTCCGGGCTAGCTTCTATGCCTCTTTGTGTCACCATATACCCCAGAAATTTTCTGGACTTCATACCAAAATTGCACTTTGTTGGATTCAGCTTCATATTGAATGCGTCCAAGATGTTAAACGCTTGAGTAAGATCTCGAACATGGTCCTCGGCTTTCTTTGATTTTACTACCATATCATCGATGTATACCTCTATAGTGTGCCCAATTTGATCTTTGAACATCATGTTGACCAGCTTCTGATATGTTGCACCTGTATTTCTTAGTCCAAATGGCATAGCAATATAACAATATATACCTGAGGGTGTAATGAAAGCGGTGTGTTCTTGGTCAGACGGTTCCATCTGGAGGTGCTGAAATCCTGAAGATGCATCCATGAATGTCAAGATCTCGTGTCCTAAAGTTGCATCAACCAAGGTGTCTATGTGTGGCAAAGGGAAGGGATCTTTAGGACACGCCTTGTTCAGGTCCGTGAACTCGACACAAACTCTCCACTTACCATTCCTTTTTTCCACAACGACGACATTAGCTAACCACTTCGGATACTTTGCTTCCCTAATCATCTTTGCTTTCAATAGCTTGTCAACTTCATCTTTGATGATCTAGTTCCTCTCTTGAGCGAACTTTCTCCTTTTCTGATGAACTGGTTTGAAGGATGGGTCAATGTTGATCTTATGAGTTATAACATATTTGCTGATCCCTGTGATGTCTTCATGTTTCCAAGAGAAGCTTTTGGTTCTGTCTTTTAAGAGCTTTATCAACTCTTCTTCAAATTCAACTGGTACATCTTCGCCAATCAGCACCTTCAAATCCGGATTAGAGGGGTCCAATAATACTTCTTTCACATCATGCTCCCTTGCTTCCAAGACTTGACGTGCTTTCTTCTGTAATTGCTATGCTTGCCTCGGAGATGTCGACGCCTTCATGGATGTCATATAGAAATTCTTCACCATCTGCTGATCACTGAAGATTGTAACAACTCCCCAAGGTGTAGGCATCTTCACACACTGATGATAAGTCGATGCTACTTCCTTCATTGCATGGATCCAAGGTCTGCCCAATATAATATTATAGCTCGTCGCACAGTCAATCACACAAAACCGCTCCATAGAGTTAACACCTTCAATATACACTGGAAGCATAATCTCTCCCAGAGTATATTTGGTTTCTCCACTGAAGCCCACAAGAACTGATGTTCTTTTAACAATGTTCTCCATTGGGATGTTCATCTCTTTCAAAGCCTCAACCGTGAGAAGATTCACTGAGCTGCCCCCATCTACCAGAATTCGTCTCACTTTACAATTTGCAATCTGTAGGGCTATGACCAATGCATCATGATGAGGGTCTATAACATTCTCCCGATCTTCTTCTTCAAAGGTGATGACATCTTGAGAGGTTGACTTTGCGATCTTCTTTTGATTTTTAGGTCTCTCATCCTTGGAGTCCTTGGCATGTCGCTTAGCTGCAGAATAAGAAGTACCACAAATATCAGAACCACCACTAATCAAATTAATTACCTTAGTTACTGGTGGAGGAGAAGGTGGTTTCTCAGGGATTGCTTCCTTGTTTTCTGCTTTGTTCTTCCTGTAACTGAGGATTTCTTTAAGATAGCCCTTGGAAAGCAAGTAGTTCAGCTCTTTCCTCAAGGTGATGCAATCTTCAGTAAGATGTCTGAAATCTTCATGGTAGGCACACCACTTTGATTTATCCTTCCATCCTGTAGATCTGTCATTCTTCCTGGGCCATCTTGCTTTGTCACCAAGATTGTTCATTGCACACAAGATTCCTGCAACATCAACAGAAAAGCAATAATCAGTTTTTTCGGACATTGAGTATCATATTGATCTTCATCATCAACAGAATTGATCCTTTCAGAGTCATTTCTGTGATAGGGTCTGGATCTGTGCTGCCTCTGGTGAGATGATTCAATCTTCCTATCTGGATTGTCATATGTTGAAGCTTTCCTGGAGGTCTTTGACTGTTGCACCTTGTCTTCCTCAAGTCTAATGAATCTTAAAGCCCTGTTGCGTACATCTTCCATCTTCTTGCATGGTTTCATCAACAACTCCTCATAGAATGGGGAATCTTTCTTCAGGCCCATTCTAAATGCTTCTGTTGCCGTGGCCATATTAAGACAGGGTATCTCCAAGACTTCCTTGTTGAAGTGGTTGACGTAATCTTTCAAAGCTTCGTTAGGTTGTTGTACGATGCGGTAAAGATCACTAGTGAGCTTCTCGAACTGTCTACTACAGGAGAACTGATTGTTGAACATGTTGACAAGTTGGGCAAACGAACCAATAGATCCTGGCGGTTGACGGATCAGCCACTTTAATGCAGGTCCGACCAATGTTGAGCCAAACCCTTTGCATAGGAAAGCTTCCCTATATTGCAGAGGTACTTTGACGATCTCCATCTTCTCCTAATAATGGGCAATGTGCTCCTCAGGATCGCTGCTTCCATCATACAACTTCATAGTAGGGATGTTGAAGCCTTTGGGGATGTCAATTTTAGCAATAGCTGGGATGAAGCGTGACTGATTGTAACATGTTGGAGAGACCTGCTGGATAGGCGGAGTGATACCAGGTACATTCATCACCAAATCTCTTAGTTCTTTAAGTTGACTTGCTATATAGTTACCTGCAAAAGGATTAGTAGTACGAGCAGTATTATCAAAAGAATTTGCAAAATTAAAGTTACCAAACGGATGGGTATTGTCAACTGAAGATGTAACGATCGCGCTACTGGTAAAGATGGGTCCATCTTGAGGTGTCCCAGAGACATTGAGTGTAGGTGATGTGAAGGTGTTTCCTTCTGTTGTCAGATCAAAGATGTCACGCCCCGGAAAATTCTAAAATCCATAAACATAAAATTTACATAATGTACATCTCCAAAATGCAAAATACCAAACCGGGCGCGTGAATTCAACTATAAACCAATACCATTAAACAAACACCTCACGAGATTTCAACTCGGAGACAATCTACAAGTGCGGAAGCAAGAATAACTAATAATATAAAAACTCAACGGATAACAGTATTTACACCACACTGTACTACCTCGCTCTCACAAAATACATAAAGGCTCCGAAGAGCAACTACCCCAAAGGAGGTCAACCTGCTCAGAAGATTCCCGCTACAACGGACCTCACAACGCTACCACTTGCTTTCCTGGGGGGGGTGGTTAAGGAAAACAACAAAGATAAAAAGAAACGGGGTGAGATAAAATCTCAGTAAGCTACTAAATGCATCTAAGTGCCATGCTATCGTGAACAGTAATATAACAATAAGCATTCATAATGTGCATTCATAATGTACAATCACATAACAACAAATGAGAGGCTCCCTATTGCCAACCGTCCCATACCGGTTGGAAATAACGACCAGCTCATCAAGCAGCACATATAGCGGAAATAAACATGTCACAAAGGATACCGAGCCAAGGTTTCACCAAACTGATAGAACAATCGCTGCGCAGCTTCAACCGATCAACCAATCAACAATAGCAGCATAACAGCTAAAGAGAACCCCGGTCAGAACCGACCAATCAATCAATCAACCAATCAAACCATCTTCATAGTAGCATAAACAGCTGGAGATGACAACCCCGGTACCGGAACCATAATAATGTAACATGTCACAAAGGACGGGGGAAATGACACAAAGTCATAACCCCAAACGACTAGCTAGAATACTCACCAAAAGGAGCTAGCTCATCCCAACCAAGGCCAATCTGGAAGAGAAAAGAAGGACCAATGGGCGATGCTATACTGGACTTGGCTCGTGTCATTATAACATTATCCATTGCCTGACTCGAACACAAGTACCAGCTGGACTTTCCAAATAAAGGCTAAGAAATATACACTAGCTCGACAAACAATCAATGATTCCAAAGTAAGGAACCATACCAAATAAATCACCATAAAGATGCAAACGATCACTCATGAAGAGTTCAACAACAACGGCACAAGAAGTTTCTCATAAAGAGTCCAACAATGATAAACGGGATTGCTCATAAAGGGCCCAACAACATTGATCATTAAAACATGATGATTCCATGATAAGGAACCAAACCAAATACATCCCAAAGATGATACCCACGAGTTACTCATAAAGAGTACAACCCAAACGGTCGCTCACAAATAGTACAATGACTATTACCAAACTGACCCTAAACGCCCACTCATAAAGAGTACTATGACCAAGAACTCAACCATCTCTTTACACCTGGAATGCCATATAGGGAATTCGAATCAATACACCTTAAGGCTAATCAAACTGTAAGTACTCAATCACCATATCACGCTTTACATCCGTCATAAATGAACCAATCCTTAACACCCCAACTACCCCAAAAGGTCACACCTATCTATACATGATCACAAACAGACCAAACCCAACACCTTGGTGTTCCATAACAACCCTCTAGGTACTATAGGATATCACCTAAAACCTAGACCATGTCTTATCCTAAGATCAATTCGATTGGAACAATCATGAACATATCATAAGATGACCAAACATTCCCAAACAATACTTAGACCGATTCCATAGCACAATTGTTCACAACGGAACCCTTTTCAAACACTAGAATGTTCCACGATATTAACTTAAGTTAACAAGAATAGTACTCCGAGCCTAGACCAAGTTGAATCCTACAACAACCCAAAAATAAGGACATTCAATACCAGCCATTACGGGCGGTCGCCCAAAACAGCCATGGGCGGTCGCCCCAAACCCTCCATGGGCGGTCTCCCGAACCGATCATGAGCGGTCGCCCAAGAGCATTATTTAACACCACCCGGACTGACCTTATGGGCGGTCGCCCAACCCGAACATGAGGGGTCGCCCACCAGCCCTGCTCTGCCGGAAATTGTCGCGACCCCGGACCCCGCGGGCCCGAGACCGCGATCTGGACGTCGACTCTAAAACCAAAACTATGAAATACTGAAGTTAAAAATTTCATTTGATACCAAAAGGGTAATGATCCAAAGTTTTACAAAACCAAGTTTGATAAAAACTAATTACAACTATCATAAACTTCCACAAGTTTATGCCCAACAAAATACAAATGTACAAAAACCTAATGACGTCAATGTTTGGTACAAATATCCCCAAAAGGTTACACATTTATATAATGTAAACCAACCTATACAACTTTCCCCAAAAGAACGGATCCACACTCGACGTCCTCTTTCTCGTGATCAGCGAGACTAATCCTTAGCACCTGGGGGGGGTTAAGGAAAAACAAAGATAAAAAGGAAAGGGGGTGAGATAAATCTCAATAAGTTACTAATGCAACTACATGACATGCTATGATGCACTAAGCAATAAACAATAATAATTATCACATAGCACATAGCAATTATCATATATCAGATAGCAGCGGAAATAAACACATAACAAAGGATATAGCCAAGGTTTTCCAAACCGGAACATCCAAATAAAGGATCGCTGCGCAGCTTCAATAATCAACAAATCATCATCTTCATAATAGCATGAAAGCCGAAGAGAAAACCCCGGTACCGGAACCAATAACATAAAAGTGTCACAAGGGACAAGGACCATGACACAAAGTCATGCCCGCTAGCCAGATACATTCACAAAGGAACGCTGACTTATCCTTTCCAAGGCCAATCTGGAGAAGGGGTAAAGAAGGGGGCAAAACAATGGTCAACATTATAATGGACTTGGCTTTGCCATTATAATCTTTCCCATCGCCCAAACACACACAAAATACCAGCTGAACTTTCACGTAAAGGCTAAGTAATAAAATACTAGCACGATAAACAACAAAGGATTCCAAAGTAGGGAATCATGCCAAATAATCACCAAGAAAATGAAATGAACCAACAATACACAATAAAGGTGCTTCAAAGTCCCAATTAACCATTAATGAATTTCAAACACAAACTTGGTCACAAAGGACCCAATTCCTTCACTAAAGTGTACTACAATGTTCACTAAGGTCAACTAGAAGGACACCCAAGGCTTAGACCAAAACGTGTTCTTCAATCACAACTTAACAACAAATGTAAATTTTCAGAGATCTGTGCGGCCGCCCAAAATGGACCGTGCGGTCGCCCAAAATCCCTCAGAACAAGAACAAAAGCTTTCAGAAAGGTGCGCGGTCGCCCAGGCAATTTTGTGCGGCCGCCCAACCTTCCGGATTGCCAGAAATCGGGAAGAACAACATGGGTTCTTCCATTTTTATACCCAAAACACATTTCCACCAAAATCAAACATTCCAACTGGTATACAAATGTACCAAAACAACTCATAAGTCTAAAGAGACTCATACAACAACATTCAACAACCAAAATCAAGAATCAAACCCCAACATTCATAAATCACCATTTTTGACCAAAAACCCAAATAAATTCCAAACAAATTCAAAACTCATCCAAACTTCAAATGTAACACATCAAACAATATCTAAACATGATATGAACATTTTAGCATTAAAATGGGGGGAAAAGCAACTTACTTGCAAATTCTCAAAGTTGACGGAATTTGAATATTTTTGGCTTCCTACGATCCTATCGACGATCTAAACAATGTTCACGTTTCAAGAAATGAGAGATGATGATGAGAAGAAGAAGAAAATGAAGAGAGATGGAAGATGAAGAAAACTTACCCTTTTCTACTTGGAGAGAGAGAGAGATGCTGGGAAGGGAGGGAGTAGGGTGAGGGAGATGGAGTGTAAGAGGGAGGAGGAGGTGTAGGGAGAGGGTAGGAATAATTTAAAAACTTACACAAAGACCCCCTCCTCAATACTACCCAACTCAAAACTCCCCACTAACAACTAAGACCCAACATTCTACACTAGCACAAATGACCCAAATAAAATGCTAGGCATAAATTATAATAACACATAAGTTGCACACATAATTATTTAAATAAATAATAATTTAAATAAATAAATAAGAAATTAAACAAATAATAATTATTTAATTACTAATAAAATAGAGCCTATATTTCGGGTCGTGACATTCACTCCCCTTAAAGAAAATTCGACCCGAATTTTAACGAGACTCACCTTACACAAAAAGCCACGGAAATTTCCTCTCGATCTCATCTCGGAGCTCCCAAGTCGACTCCTCGATGTTATGATTCCTCCAAAGAACTCGAACCAACGCAATGCTCTTGTTTCTCAACTCTTGAACTTTGGAATCTAAGATCCGAACCGGTCGTTCCTCATAAGACATATCGGGCTCAATATCCTCCGGTATCCTCGGTAACACGTGAGACGGATCATGAACATACTTCCGAAGCATAGAAACGTGAAAGACGTTATGCAACCGGTCCAAAGATGACGGTAACGCGAGACGATACGCTAGAAGTCCAACCTTTCCCAAAATCTCAAACGGGCCAATAAACCTCGGAGCCAATTTACCTTTCTTCCCGAACCTACGAATACCCACCTTCGGAGACACTTTCAAGAATACCAAATCACCAACCTGAAAACTAAGATCTCGCCTTCGGTTGTCTGCGTAGCTCTTATGTCGACTCTGGGCTGTCTTCAATCTATCCCGGATAACTCTAACTTTCTCAACCGAATCCCGAAGCAAATCAATACCCAAAACTCTCGCTTCACCAACCTCATCCCAACAAATAGGCGATCTACACTTCCTTCCATACAAGGCCTCAAACGGCGCCATCTCGATACTAGCCTGATAGCTGTTGTTGTAGGAGAACTCCACTAACGATAGGTGCGAATCCCAAGAATCGGAAAAGTCTATCGTACAGGCTCGCAACATATCCTCCAAAATCTGAATAGTCCTCTCGGATTGACCGTCGGTCTGAGGATGAAAATCCGTACTGAATCGCAAATCTGTACCCAACGCTTCCTGAAACGCCTTCCAGAATCTAAAAGTAAACCTCGGGTCTCGATCTGACACAATGCTAACCGGAACCCCATGCAATCTCACAATCTCGTCGATATAAAGGGTCGCAAGCTTCTCCATCGAATATCTGATGTCAATAGGCAAGAAATGGGCACTCTTGGTCAATCTATCCACTATTACCCAAACACTGTCATACTTCCTACGAGTACGAGGCAGTCCCGTAACGAAATCCATAGTCACATGCTCCCATCTCCACTCGGGAATCTCTAACGGCTGAAGCAATCCCGCGGGTCTCTGATGCTCGGCTTTGACCTGCTGACACGTTAAACACCTCGATACATACTCGGCTATTTCCCTCTTCATATTAATCCACCAAAATTGTTGCTTCAAATCCTGATACATCTTCGTACTACCCGGATGAATAGTATACCTCGATTTGTGACCCTCATCAAGAACTCTCTGTTTAACTCCATCAACATTGGGAACACACAATCTTCCACGGAAAGTCAAAATTCCACTCGAGCTCAATGAAAAATCCTCGAAATTCTTTTCTTTCAGTTTACCCATTATCTTCACCAACTCGGGATCTTCTTTCTGAGCTTCCTTTATCCTCTGAACTAGGGTCGGAGACACCCGAATATTCGCAAAAATAGCCCCATGTCTCGATTCACGAGGAGACCAATCTCGAATATCCTCAAGCATTTTCCATTCACGGACCATCATCGAAGCCACATAAGATTTTCTACTAATCGCATCGGCTACCACATTCGCCTTTCCCGGGTAATAAGAAATCGTACAATCAAAATCCTTCAACAATTCCATCCATCGGCGCTGTCGGTTGTTCAACTCTTTCTGGGAGAAAAGGTACTTCAAACTCTTGTGATCGGTAAAAATCTCGAACTTCGCTCCATAAAGGTAGTGCTTCCATTTGTGCAACGCAAAGACAATAGCCGCCAACTCCATATCATGAGTCGGGTAATTCTGTTCACTAGGGGTCAACTTCCTCGAAGCATAAGCAATTACTTTCCCATTCTGCATCAACACACAACCCAAACCCTCTTTCGAAGCATCACTATAAATCACTAGGCCATCGCTCCCATTAGGCAAAGTCAAGATCGGTGCGGTAGTTAACCTCTTCTTCAATTCCTCGAAACTCTTGTCACATTTCTCGGTCCACACAAACGAAACATTCTTCCGGGTCAACTGAGTCATCGGAGTAGCAATCCTCGAAAACCCTTCAATAAATCTTCGGTAATAACCGGCTAAACCCAGAAAACTACGAATCTCGGTCACTGACTCGGGTCTCTTCCAATCCACTATGGCTTCAATCTTTGAAGGATCCACCGAAATACCGTCTTTCGAAATAACATGACCTAGAAATGACACCTTCTCGAGCCAAAATTCGCATTTACTGAACTTCGCAAATAATTTCTCCCTCGCAAGAACGGATAAAACTTTCCTCAAGTGCTGCTCGTGCTCCTCTCGAGATTTAGAATAAACAAGAATGTCGTCGATGAAAACCACCACGAACGAATCAAGATAGGGATGGAAAACACGGTTCATCAAATCCATAAACACGGCCGGCGCGTTAGTCAACCCAAACGGCATAACCAAAAACTCATAATGACCATAACGAGTGCGAAAAGCAGTCTTCGGAATATCCTCTGATCGAACCTTCAACTGATGGTACCCACTCCTCAAATAAAGTTTAGAGAAAACCACGGACCCTTGTAGCTGGTCAAACAAATCATCAATGTGCGGTAGAGGATACTTGTTCTTCACCGTAACCTGATTCAACTTCCGGTAATCTATACACAATCTCAACGAACCATCTTTCTTCCGCACAAACAAAACCGGTGCTCCCCACGGGGAAACACTAGGGCGGATAAACCCTCGATCAAGCAACTCTTGCAACTGAACCTTTAGTTCCTTCAATTCTGCGGGAGCTAACCTATAAGGCGCTTTCGAAATCGGAGCCGTACCCGGCAAAAGATCTATACAAAACTCAATCTCACGATCGGGAGGCATATCATACTCGGTAGAGAAAACATCGGGAAATTCCCGAACTACCCGAACACTATCAAAACTAGGGGATTCTTTCCTAGTATCAAGAACACTAGCCAAATACCCCTTACAACCACTATGCAATAATTTTCTCGCTTTCATAAAAGAAATTAAGCGAACCTTTCTACTCAGAGGACTAGCCTCAAACACAAATTTAGGCACATCGGGAATAGAAAAAGTAACAGTTTTCTTACGGCAATCAACGGAAGCATGAAACTTGCTCAACCAATCCATACCCAAAATGACATCAAAGTCTTGGATAGGAAGAACCACCAAATCCGCACAAAGGACACGACCACAAATAACCACATCACAAGCACGAAAGACTCGATCAGAAATCAAGCATTCTCCTATAGGGGTCGACACCTCTAGCACGTACGGTAAAGACTCGAATGCAGCATTTAACATGGAAGCAAATTGCACAGAAATGTATGAATGAGATGATCCTGGATCTACTAACGCTCGTGCGCTCACATTAGACACAGAAACAATACCTCCAATAACGGATGGATCATCAGTAGCTTGTTGTTGATTCATGGCAAATACTCTTCCTTGGACTTTGGGCTTCCCAGCGGCATCCCTTTTCTGACCCTGATTAATACTAACCCCTAACCCGGATGCTTGACCTCGGTACCTCGTGCACTCTCTCGCAAAGTGCCCCATTTCACCACAATTGGTGCACTTGCCTTGCTTTTTCCAACACCTATCCTCCGCATGGCCTACCTTTTGACAAAAGGTACAAGGCTTCCTAATTTGGCTTCCTTGGTTCCCGGAAGTGGTACCTGGGTTCCTTGGAATCGGTTGCCCTCGGAACTGAGATTGTCCCCCAAAGTTACCTCGATTATCAATCCTTGGTTGCGACTTGCTCTGCGCTCCTTGCTTACTCGGGTTAGCTACCTCGGTCTTCCTTTTATGCTCCCCAATATCTTGCTCTATCAAATAGGCTCGGTCCACCGCATCTTGAAAAGTCACTATCCGTTGGGCAATAAGTTGAGTACGGATGGAGGTCTTCAATCCCCGAATAAATCTCATAGCCTTTTGTTCCTCGGTCCTCACCAAATAGTCGCAATACCGGGCTAATTCTATGAACTTCGCCGAGTATTGTGCTATAGACAACACACCTTGCTCCAAGTTGAGTAGCTCAATCTCCTTTCGGTTTTGATCAACAACCGGAATGAAATGCTCCTTGAATTTGCGCACGAACAACTCCCACGCATACACCGTGTGAGTATCATCCCAAGTAGCTTTGACACCCTTCCACCAATGCTCGGCGGCTCCCACAAGCTTATAAGCCGCAAACCGGACCTTGTCCTCATCCGAACACCCAAATACATCATAAATCTTCTCCATCGACTCAATCCACAACTCAGCTTTCCTTATATCGGGTTCCCCATTAAATTCAACCGGTTTCAACTTCAGAAATTGCTCCAAACCATAACGGGGTGGTGCTTGCTCTAACCTCAGACCTTGATCATGTATAGCCTTCATGGCCGCCTCAAACATGCCTTGAAACATAGCACGTGCTTCATCCCTTGTATCATTCTGATTCTGTGCCCCACTAGTTCCTCCTCTGTTTCTTCTTCCAGACATTGAGAACAATTACCTGCATAAAACATCAACCATTAATCACTCCGCACTCTACTACCCACCTAGGTCATACTAATCCACCTAGACTTATACTTAGAGCTAATGCCATAGCTCTGATACCAACTGTCGCGACCCCGGACCCCGCGGGCCCGAGACCGCGATCTGGACGTCGACTCTAAAACCAAAACAATGAAATACTGAAGTTAAAAATTTCATTTGATACCAAAAGGGTAATGATCCAAAGTTTTACAAAACCAAGTTTGATAAAAACTAATTACAACTATCATAAACTTCCACAAGTTTATGCCCAACAAAATACAAATGTACAAAAACCTAATGACGTCAATGTTTGGTACAAATATCCCCAAAAGGTTACACATTGATATAATGTAAACCAACCTATACAACTTTCCCCAAAAGAACGGATCCACACTCGACGTCCTCTTTCTCGTGATCAGCGAGACTAATCCTTAGCACCTGGGGGGGTTAAGGAAAAACAAAGATAAAAAGGAAAGGGGGTGAGATAAATCTCAATAAGTTACTAATGCAACTACATGACATGCTATGATGCACTAAGCAATAAACAATAATAATTATCACATAGCATATAGCAATTATCATATATTAGATAGCAGCGGAAATAAACACATAACAAAGGATATAGCCAAGGTTTTCCAAACCGGAACATCCAAATAAAGGATCGCTGCGCAGCTTCAATAATCAACAAATCATCATCTTCATAATAGCATGAAAGCCGAAGAGAAAACCCCGGTACCGGAACCAATAACATAAAAGTGTCACAAGGGACAAGGACCATGACACAAAGTCATGCCCGCTAGCCAGATACATTCACAAAGGAACGCTGACTTATCCTTTCCAAGGCCAATCTGGAGAAGGGGTAAAGAAGGGGGCAAAACAATGGTCAACATTATAATGGACTTGGCTTTGCCATTATAATCTTTCCCATTGCCCAAACACACACAAAATACCAGCTGGACTTTCACGTAAAGGCTAAGTAATAAAATACTAGCACGATAAACAACAAAGGATTCCAAAGTAGGGAATCATGCCAAATAATCACCAAGAAAATGAAATGAACCAACAATACACAATAAAGGTGCTTCAAAGTCCCAATTAACCATTAATGAATTTCAAACACAAACTTGGTCACAAAGGACCCAATTCCTTCACTAAAGTGTACTACAATGTTCACTAAGGTCAACTAGAAGGACACCCAAGGCTTAGACCAAAACGTGTTCTTCAATCACAACTTAACAACAAATGTAAATTTTCATAGATCTGTGCGGCCGCCCAAAATGGACCGTGCGGTCGCCCAAAATCCCTCAGAACAAGAACAAAAGCTTTCAGAAAGGTGCGCGGTCGCCCAGGCAATTTTGTGCGGCCGCCCAACCTTCCGGATTGCCAGAAATCGGGAAGAACAACATGGGTTCTTCCATTTTTATACCCAAAACACATTTCCACCAAAATCAAACATTCCAACTGGTATACAAATGTACCAAAACAACTCATAAGTCTAAAGAGACTCATACAACAACATTCAACAACCAAAATCAAGAATCAAACCCCAACATTCATAAATCACCATTTTTGACCAAAAACCCAAATAAATTCCAAACAAATTCAAAACTCATCCAAACTTCAAATGTAACACATCAAACAATATCTAAACATGATATGAACATTTTAGCATTAAAATGGGGGAAAAGCAACTTACTTGCAAATTCTCAAAGTTGACGGAATTTGTATATTGTTGGCTTCCTACGATCCTATCGACGATCTAAACAATGTTCACGTTTCAAGAAATGAGAGATGATGATGAGAAGAAGAAGAAAATGAAGAGAGAAGGAAGATGAAGAAAACTTACCCTTTTCTACTTGGAGAGAGAGAGAGATGCTGGGAAGGGAGGGAGTAGGGTGAGGGAGATGGAGTGTAAGAGGGAGGAGGAGGTGTAGGGAGAGGGTAGGAATAATTTAAAAACTTACACAAAGACCCCCTCCTCAATACTACCCAACTCAAAACTCCCCACTAACAACTAAGACCCAACATTCTACACTAGCACAAATGACCCAAATAAAATGCTAGGCATAAACCCATATACCCCACTTTCAACTAAAAAGCCCCTAATTTCACACTAGCACAATTCATCAATTAAAATGCTAGACATAAAATTTTTATGAGACACAAAATGCACACATAAATGAATAAACAAATAATCAAATAAATAAATAATTATTTACTACCAAGAAAATAGAGACGGGTTTTCGGGTCGTTACAATCTACCCTCCTTAAAAAGAATTCGCCCGCGAATTCAATTATCACAATTTTATAATAAGTAGTCATATCAAGACTACAAACATATCGGTTCTCAAATAGCAAATAATAATAATTCTAATCAAGGACCTATTAAATTTTTCAAGCATAGGCCTCTAGTCACACATAACTCCCAATTCCGATTTCCATTAATTCGCATCAATAAACCAACGCGTATGAAACACACACATATCACACGTATATTCGGATTACACATTCCATAATCAACTTCCTCTTTCTTATAGAATTTCAAATTCTCACGACTATCACTTGTTCACAAATTCTAAATCATCAATGATCCGACCCTGATTGGCATTACTCTCTCAATCAACCCTTGAATCCTCAACATCCATAAGTTTTACCTTTCCGGTTCATCTGTACACATTGACGATCTAGACATCATCCCATGTAATCATGCTACTACCCGAACAAATAAGGGAAAGAATAGGGCTAACGATTATTGTCACCCAGTGACTCAATGATATACTCAAAATTTTACCGTTATCAATTATCTGATCAAATATGATTCCACTACTACACTCACGTTCCTTATAAGATAAAACATAATACAGTCATAATCTTTGAATTTCTCAAACTACTTGCATTACCTCATACTTAGTTTTCTAAGGAATTATATCCGTCAACTTTTGATAGTCTGTCATCAACGTTTCAACTTGGTCCCCAAAAAAAAATGAAATAAAATGTATAATCCGCTAAGGCAATATCCATAAAATCACAACCAATCCCAAGTCATAGATAGTTCCATTTATTAAGCGTTAATCCTTGAAACATGTACAACTACTTTATCGCCCAAAAATCGTTGCGTACCTCCATCTCTATTTCGAAGCTGATCTACAGATAATGGATTTATCAATTTTCACTATAATGGAAACTTAACATATTTCCAAGAAAACATAACACTGATCACACCTTTTAAGATAACAGTGATACCAGTCCAAACCACGAAACAACATTAATACTGAAATTATTATCATTACATTACTCCAATCCTTGAAAGTTTAAAAAGTTCCCAGTACTCAGTAGTCCGCAAAACAATCCAAATTTTATCTTCAAAAGATTTCCTCTAACTCCCATTTAAATTAATAATCCGTTCTTATATACCCAAATGAATTTTAACAAATTCTAAATCTTCAATGACTAACCCAAATTAGTCTTTCACGCATACATTTATTAACCCAATATTACTTATGCTCAACAGTATTACTAACATAATAATCCAATTAGTTAGTAGCATCCCAACTGACCAAAAGCAAAATCATAGCATCCTTTAATATGCCAAGTATCTATACCCAACTTTCTTTACAAATCCTTAATCCAAACGAGAGACGTCACAAGGAAAAGATTCAGAACCATGGAACAACTATTTCACTAAAACCCAAAATGCCTTTAATATTGCCCGAGAATTTCTTACATTCTCAAAATATGTTTAGTCCTTTAAACTTAACGCGCTTACCATCATTAATGATTATAACTCCCACAATATACTCATAACTCATTTTGCTTTAACTCATCTCCAGTCATGTACTAAAATGATTCCAAAAGTATCATAACTCAACTTCTTAATATAACCCATAATAAATTAAGTATTTCCTCATACTAAACAATTCTGATGCACTCACGTAGATGTACTAAAAGTAAAGAAAAATCCCCTATCGAGGAATTCTCAAATTGAATCTTTAACTCTTTTAACCAACCGATACTATATGTTCACCGATTCACCTATCAGTATTGTAGCTTATATCAACTCATCATATAACCCAAGTTCCCTATCGGTCAAGCGACATATTGCCCCCAATATAAATTATACCCAAGATTTCAAAATTAGTATTGCCAACAGAATAAGCTGAAATTCCCAGCACAACCTTATAATGAAGATTTTCTGATTTTCAATATAGAACCTGAACATTATATATATACCTAGTATGCTCCTAAACAAAGTCAAACATACTAATATAGAAATATTCACCACCTATCGATGGCACACAAGAAATTCGTAACACATAAAAAGCTAAACCATACCACTTAACTCATCAATATCTCGCATAGGTGACATAACTAATCACCCTATATATAGCAGTAGCAATCACGTAGTTCCGTATTCGAGAATACACCTCAACATAAATCCATGAATGATAACAAACATGCGAACATAGCACGAAACGTTGTCCACTTTGTGAAATAGATATGCCCGAGCCTTCAAAACTTGCACTCTCGATTCCCAAACCAACTAACCCCAAGGGGACCAACACTATTAACACCAATCTATACTTGATATACCACAAGAGAAGAAATACTCGACGTCAATATCACGACTCCTAACTCAACCAACTTCTACCTTAACCTCATCTTTCAAGAAAACTTAGTTTCCTAAACCGCCCACAATTATAACACTCAAGTATTGAAACCTATTCAATATCAGAGTTCTTATTCTCTTTCAATATCTAAAACCATTGCTCTGATACCAACTGTCACGCCCCGGAAAATTCTAAAATCCATAAACATAAAATTTACATAATGTACATCTCCAAAATGCAAAATACCAACCGGGCGCGTGAATTCAACTATAAACCAATACCATTAAACAACACCTCACGAGATTTCAACTCGGAGACAATCTACAAGTGCAGAAGAAAGAACAACTAATAATATAAAAACTCAACGAATAACAGTATTTACACCACACTGTACTACCTCGCTCTCACAACAAAATACATAAAGGGTCCGAAGAGCAACTACCCCAAAGGAGGTCAACCTGCTCAGAAGATTTCCGCTACAACGGACCTCACAACGCTACCACTTGCTTTCCTGGGGAGGGGGGGTTAAGGAAAACAACAAAGATAAAAAGAAACGGGTGAGATAAAATCTCAGTAAGCTACTAAATGCATCTAAGTGCCATGCTATCATGAACAGTAATATAACAATAAGCATTCATAATGTACAATCACATAACAACAAATGAGAGGCTCCCTATCGCCAACCGTCCCATACCGGTTGGAAATAACGACCAGCTCATCAAGCAGCACATAGAGCGGAAATAAACATGTTACAAAGGATACCGAGCCAAGGTTTCACCAAACTGATAGAACAATCACTGCGCAGCTTCAACCGATCAACCAATCAACAATAGCAGCATAACAGCTAAAGAGAACCCCGGTCAGAACCGACCAATCAATCAATCAACCAATCAAACCATCTTCATAGTAGCATAAACAGCTGGAGATGACAACCCCGGTACCGGAACCACAATAATGTAACATGTCACAAAGGACGGGGGAAATGACACAAAGTCATAACCCCAAACGACTAGCTAGAATACTCACCAAAGGGAGCTAGCTCATCCCAACCAAGGCCAATCTGGAAGAGGAAAGAAGGACCAATGGGCGATGCTATACTGGACTTGGCTCGTGCCATTATAACTTTATCGATTGCCTGACTCGAACACAAGTACCAGCTGGACTTTCCAAATAAAGGCTAAGAAATAAACACTAGCTCGACAAACAATCAATGATTCCAAAGTAAGGAACCATACCAAATAAATCACCATAAAGATGCAAACGATCACTCATGAAGAGTTCAACAAAAATGGCACAAGAAGTTTCTCATAAAGAGTCCAACAATGATAAACGGGATTGCTCATAAAGGGTCCAACAACATTGATCATTAAAACATGATGATTCCATGATAAGGAACCATACCAAATACATCCCAAAGATGATACCCACGAGTTACTCATAAAGAGTACAACCCAAATGGTCGCTCACAAATAGTACAATGACTATTACCAAACTGACCCTAAACGCCCACTCATAAAGAGTACTATGACTAAGAACTCAACCATCTCTTTACACCTGGAATACCATATAGGGAATTCAAATCAATACACCTTAAGGCTAATCAAACTGCAGGTACTCAATCACCATATCACGCTTTACATCCGTTCATAAACGAACCAATCCTTAACACCCCAACTACCCCAAAAGGTCACACCTATCTATACATGATCACAAACAGACCAAACCCAACACCTTGGTGTTCCATAACAACCCTTTAGGTACTATATGATATCACCTAAAACCTAGACCATGTCTTATCCTAAGATCAATTCGATTGGAACAATCATGAACATATCATAAGATGACCAAACATTCCCAAACAATTCTTAGACCGATTCCATAGCACAATTATTCACAAACGGAACCCTTTTCAAACACTAGAATGTTCCACGATATTAACTTAAGTAACAAGAATATTACTCCGAGCCTAGACCAAGTTGAATCCTAAACAACCCAAAAATAAGGACATTCAATACCAGCCATTTCGGGCGGTCGCCCAAAAACAGCCATGGGCGGTCGCCCAAAACCCTTCTCCAAATTCGAACCTAACTGATTGCCTGGGCGGTCGCCCGAAACGCCATGGGCGGTCGCCCCAAACCCTCCATGGGCGGTCGCCCGAACCGATCATGAGCGGTCGCCCAAGACCATTATTTAACACCACCCGGACTGACCTTATGGGCGGTCGCCCAACCGAACATGGGGGGTCGCCACACAGCCCTGCTCTGCCGGAAATCGACAACCAAGACCTGGGTTCTTCCCCAAAACTTACCCATTTCAACACAACTCAAAATCAATACTTCTAACAAGTATCCCAAGGTGCTAGAATAACTTATAAGCCTAAAAGGGACCCATATAACATCATCTAGACAACCCAAATCAAAAGATGATCAAGCATAAATTCTCACAAATATGAATAAAATGTAATCAATTCCAAATCAACAAAGAAGCAATATATATCAACTAGAGCATCAAATGAGTTAAGGATGAACATTCATTTTTAGCATAATTGGGGAAAAGTAACATTACTTGGAATTTTATGAAGATGACGGAATTCGAATTTTTCTGGTTATAAATGATCCCTAGCGACGATCTAAACTTTTTTCATAAAATGAGCATTAAGAAATGATGAAGAGAAGATGATCAAAAGAAGGTAAATAAGATAGAGAGCTTTCTTACCTTCCATGGAGGAGAGAGAGAGAAAGATTGTTGTGTGTGTGTGTGTTTTTTTGGTGAGGTGAAGAGAGTGAAAGAGGTGAGGGAGGAGGGAGGAGGATGATGAATTAAAAAGAGTTCCACCTAGGCCCCCTCTAGACCCAACTTGAACACATAAACCTATAGATACCCCGGGGGACCACGGCTTAGCTAGAGCGCGTGAATTACCCAAGGATGTCTACTTGATTTTAAGAGTCGCCACCTATGTTTTAGAGGAACATAAGAAAAACCTAAAAAGAGCCAATTTTATTATACAAAACCAGAGATTCGGGAAAAGATGGGTTCGGGGGTTAGGTGACGGTGTGGGAAGTACTTAAACACCCACTCCACCCCGCTTACGCGGGTCTTTCTTGCTACTTTTGGTGTTCTAATGAAATGTCCTTCAATTTAATTAAATAGAAACGTGCTAACAATTGTAATGAAAAGAAAAGGGAAATAAAGGGGAAATAAAATAGAATTGCTTTATTTATTTAATGATAAATATTACATGTAACAAATAATGTTAAAGGATTACATTAAGATATGAAGAGAAATTAACATGGTGAATTAAAGTTAAATAAATTGTAGGGAGATAACCTTAACTAGCTTCATATGTGAAGTGTAGTCATGTTGTCATGTCCCATTAATGGGGATTGCATACATCAAGAAGAAGAAATAAAGGAAGAAAATGGAGTTGTACCTTGAGAAAGGGGACTTGAAACCTTGACTTGAAAGTGTTGTTGTTGTAATGAAATTGTTGTAGAACAATTTATGTAGAGTCTTGTTACTAAGAACTCTTGTGGGAGAATTTGTGTCTAGTGTAGTTTGTGTAAAGAGAAAGTGTTCAAGGTCAAGGTCCAAGAACTTGTGTATAGTTTTTGTAGAGAAGATGAAGTTGGTCCTTTTCTCTAAGGTAGAAATGAGAGGTTTAAATAGGTAGAAAAGAGAGGAAAAGATGGTTTTTCAACCAATAAGAAAATAAAGGAAATTAAATAATAAAGATAAAATCAAATAATAATAAAAAGAAATATTTAGTTTTAAAGACATGGCTAGAATATTGGGATTGGAGGTTACAAAAACTAAGGGGGATGAATGTGGATGTAAAAAGGAGTGTTTGTGACCAAGAAAAAGGAGGGGAAAAATACTGCAATCCTAACTGCGAAAATGGGAAGCGCACGGGTCCGCTTTTAGGGCGAGACGCCGCGCGCAGCCACAAGAAGTGCCGGAGGCGCGCGAGTCTAAAATGATAGAATGACAGAAAAGACTCAAAAGTTAATTCTGTTACGCAATTTAGTCCAAAACTAACGGAATCAGTTAGGAACTTAACAGAAGTAACAGAAATTAACAAAAATAAGTAAAATAAAAATACTATGTATGCAATCGGGGTGAGAGGTCTAAGGCGGGGTGTCTACAGAGCCCCTCGGCGACGTGGATTGCGAAGCAAAACGCGTCGACGAAAGAAAGACAACCGCCGAGGACATCGACAAGAGAAAACAAAGACTCGATAAAGCAGGAATTTGAAATTACAAAGGATAGGATTGCGCTCCCTTGTGAGGCGGCTTAATTGATATAGAAAGGATATAGCGGGATCCGTTTGCTGAGCGGGATGAGTTGGATCCATTTGCTGATGCGGGATCCGTTTGCTGAATGCGGGATCCGTTTGCTGTGCATCCGTTTGCTGATGCGGGATCCGTTTGCTGAAATGCGGGATCCGTTTGCTGATGGGGACGGGACGTTCCTGATTTGTAACGGGATGCGTGTGCCGTTTTTCTGACGTAATGCTGAAGGCTCCGTTTGCTGGAAGGGGTTTGCTAGAGGAGCGTGGGCTGTTGTGCTTGGGGGGGATCCGTTTGCTAAGGCGGGATCCGTTTGCTGATGATGCGGGATTGTTTTTGATGCGGGATCCGTTTGCTGATGCGGGATCCGTTTGCTGAGGAGTGCGGGATCCGTTTGTTGAAGGGGATCCGTTTGCTGAGCGGGATCCGTTTGCGGTGCGGGATCCGTTATTGGTGCGGGATCCATTTGCTGAGGAAGATCCGTTTGCTGTGCGGGACCCGTTTGCTGATGTGGGATGGGATCCGTTTGCTGATGCGGGATCCGTTTGCTGAGGTGGATCCGTTTGCTGATTGCGGGATCACCGTGGACCAAATTACTGTCTAGAGCTGCAGTTGCTGTTGACTTTATCGTGGGATGCGGGCATGGATGACTGTGGACCATTTTCTGCTGGGGATGAAGTGCCTTGAGTAGCGGATGCTGTTGACTTCGTGGTGGTACCTGTAGTGTGTGTGCTTGGCAGGTATATGTGTTTTGTGCAAGAAGATGCATGAAGTGTGAAATGAAGAGAGAAATAGTGCTCGTGGTGCAATGTAATTTGAAAGCAGTTTGTATGAGAGAGAAGTAAAGTGATTCTGTGTGTGAAGTGATTTTTGAAAGCGGAGATTGCTTGAGATGAATGATGTTCATACCTTCACTTACCATTGTGCCGCTTGATTGGGGATGATTGCTGAAGGATGCTGCTGCTTTTGATGAAGAATGTCCATGCTTTGGATGGAGAATGATGATGTTGATGGTGATGAATTGTCTTGCATTTGAAGGAGTGTTGGCGATATGGTATTCTGGATGGTGGGTTGGTCGTGCCAAAAAGCATGCCTACTATCCCTTGAAAGAGAATCAGACCAGCGTAGTTCAAGGATGATGGAGAACGCTGGGGAAGAATGCTAGGAGCAAAGCAAAGTAAAGCACATACTTTTGCACATAGAAGGAAAAAAAAATGAAAAATCTCTTTTTTTTTTTTTTTTTTTTTTTTAGATTAGAAGGGAAAGAATATGCACACATGTGAAAAAAGATTTTTTTTAGTTCGTGGGTGAACCATTTTAACCATTGTGTGTTTGTAAAGCCAACCCAAGATCCAGTCATGTTCAATCGAAGTCCGGATTGCCTTGTTAATTTTGTCGTTGTTGCCGTGGTGGTCCAACGAAATTGATGTCTAGTCCAAGAGATTTGTCGATTATGGGGCTTCAAAAGGGACTATTGATGCCGAGATGCCAAGGGGTTGCTGACTGTAAAGCCCCTCGGAATGCTGAACTTTGAGTGGCTTATGAAGCCCAGGATGAATCACTCTTAGCCCTTCAAATAAACTGTCTTTTGTTGTCGACGTGGGCAAGCCCCAAGAGAAGATCATTGATACCAAGCTTTGAGAGATTACTAAGCCCAAATGTCATGTGGGTTTCGAGATGGAGGGATGTGAAGACCTTTCGATGTGAAGCCCCAAATCAGCTAGCTTTTTATGAGAGTGGATGCCACATCGGGTAGGACTCTTGAAGGTGATCTCCTTCTTTCTCTTGCTTGGAGATGGATGGCCCTTTTTGTGGTTAATACCCAAATGGCGGAAGGCCCATGTGTTGGAAGTGTAGTATGGTCTTCGGGAGATGTCTCGTGGGAGATGGTGATGTTGTTGCAGATGATAAGATCTTGGTATGATAAAGTCTCGAACGGTATGTTTGCTCGAGTCTTCTTGAGTTGAACCGACGGGCGGATCTTCGGATGCAGCTTGTGCTTTTGATCTTGGAGAAGGGGGGTGCTGTATTGCAAAAAACGTTGGGATTGGCCGTAACTCTGTCTCTCGAGTTAACATATTGGCATTGCCCGCCATAACTCAGCCGGGTGAGTCTAGCATATTGAATCTTTTTCCTTTTCTCTAAGACTTCCTTCAGAATCTCGCTGTGAGTTCTAACAAGAATCATCAAATTCATTCATATCATCGGAGCTTCATTTAAAACCAAGAGGCCTTTTGACTGGAAGTGTTGAGGGACCATTGAAGTTTAATCCCTTTCATGGAGCCATAAGACTACTCCCAAATTGCATTGCTCGGGTACCACTGCCCAAAAGCTTGTTAATTACGAAGCCCCAATATTGCCCCTTGCTTGTATCACTGTAATGCCGTAGCCCAAAAGATTGTAGATTGCGTAGCCCCTTGAGACCCTTTTGGTATGAAGCTTCAAATGTTGCTGGGGACATTGAAGTGAATTGCTTCTTGCCGAGGGAGCCTTGACCGTATCCCCTAGAGTGCCATCATTGATTGCGAGAAAGGTCCATTCTTGATTGGGGAAACGAGTACGGGCACACATGACAAGAGGGTTTTTTGACATCCCTTTTGAGAGACTTTGAGGATAGTCTCCACATCTTTCTCGAGCATAGCCCCTAGGGCTTATTGATTGTCAAATGAAGCAAAGAAGCCCTTGTTCTTGAGTCACATAGCCCTTAGGGCATCACCATTTGTTGAGCAAAGCAAGAGTGACTCATCCTCGTGCGAGGGAACAAATATGAGAGGACATGGCAAGAGCTACTCTATTTATCGGAGCCTTTCGGCGTACTTTAGAAGCACATACTTGCAGAAGCTTTGAAAACTGAGACACATGTGTTGCTATTTGCTTCCCAAGCCAATTGACTAGCTAGGGATTATTTGTGCTACCTCGTGCCCTTTTATGATGGGCTCGTTCTCAGATGGGTCTTGGTTACCACGGGCCCTTCTTTTTCAGAAAAACCCAAAAATGCACACTGCATGGAAAATGATGCCGATAGCCCAAGACAACCTTTGATGGTATCATATCTTGTCGAGCCTTTTGCAATCCCAAAGTTGACTCGGTGGGGAATTGATTTGTTGAGGAGATCTAATGTAGAGCTTGTGCAGTTGTCTTCCTTAGAGGCCGAGATCTCCATTTCTCCTTTCCCTTCTCTCTCCTCTCTCTCATTTTTTTTATGACGCACCCTGTTTTTTGCCTAGACCGCCCTTTCGGGTTTTCAATCTAGCGGGCATCTCTTTTGCTTCTTCTTTTTTTTTTTTTTTTGACTCGATTAATGAGGAAGTGTGCATTGACTCTGGCTGAGGAGATAAGACATGTGATTTTGCGATGAAGACCTCTTGTCACTAAAGATGAGTGACATTGACTCGACTAGGGAAGTGTCCCTAGTATTGACTTCATGTATGTATATTTTTTTGATGACTCACGAAGGCAAGTAAGTCATTATGAGAGAAGAGAAAGAAAGCCCCCAGTTTGATTGCAAGAAACGGGAGTATGCAGAAAGAATAGAAGCCCTAGACTCGACAAGGAATGGAAGTGATTCCAAATCTAGGAAAGTTGTTCAATCTTGAGGTGATTAATTCATTGGCAAATGAATCGTACAAAGATGTGTTGACAAGTTCGAGATGAAGGCCAATCACCATAACGCGCTAGGGCTAAACATATCTTCTTTCTTGCATGAGACCGGACCCAAAGGTTGCCTACGTTCCTCCAGTGTAGAGGCTCAGGTCACCGGTAGTTCTTGTGGATTCTCCATTCGCCGTGATGAATTGCTGCTTCGTCGTGATTGTTGTCGATGTTGCTTCGTCCTTCGTTGGTGGAATGATATTGTTGTTGTGAACTTCTTTGAATGAAGGGGGATTTTTTTTTTTTTTTTTTTTTTTGCTCAACTTTTGCCTAGGTTGATTGAGGATTTTCACCTAGCGAGCTTTTTTTTTTTTTTTTTTTTTTTTTATATATATATCCCCTTTTGAAAACTTTGCTTCATGATTGTTGCTCCACTTTTCTTTGTCTTGATTTCGTCATTGTGGATGTCTTCATTGTTGATGCTGTCGTTGATGTTTAGCCCCTAGCGTTCAAGCGATGGCCTTCATTCCAAAACTTGTTTAGACACCTTTTCATCATTTTACCAAGAATTAAATTGAACAACTCGGAAGAGTGTATGGGACAAGAACGACTTTTATTTGATGACTCAATGGACTCGAACATTTAACATAGGACGAGAGAAAACATTAATGCACACTTAAGAGGACTTTTGACTCTTTTTTTTTTTTTTTTTAATTCCTATTACTAGGTAGAGAACGAGAAACGGAGATTGTTGTCGTTATCCTCCATGTCGTTGCAGTCCTCATTGTCGTTGTAGTCTTCCATGTCACTACATTCTTCCATGTCATTGCTTGGGAACCCTTTGTCGTTGAAGCTTGTGTCGTAGGAGGACTCGGCCACTTTTCGGAGCAAATTGTCACTTCTAAACCCCGCATCATCCATGCTTGAAAAATCGGAGTGAAAAGCCCCACTAAGATGATTGCGGTAGTCCATTTTCAAACACTTCAAGAAGATGTCCATTTGTTCCTTCTTGGAAGGCCTATCAACCATCTCGGCTAGCTTGTCATTCCAACGGCGATAGAAGTCTCCAAATGATTCATTACCCATTTGCACGGTGCTCTCCAATTCCTTCTTGGTGGGGCGGAATATGGAGTTTCCTTGATATTGTGACTTGAAGGCACATAGCGACATCCCAATTGAGGCGGGGAACTGGAAAAGACCCATAAAAAAATCTTTTGCGACCCCCTCGAGAGTAAGCGGAAAGCATTATGCCATTATTTGAGGAGACACTTTCTTTTGTAGCATGACCCAAATGTAGGAGTCAACATGAGCGTCGGGGCAAGAGTTGCCGTTGAACTTTCCAATATCGGGCATCTTGAACTTTTCGGGAAGAGCCTCCATTGTGTTCTGAGGAGAGAAATTTGACGAAGATCGGTGCTTGGGCCCTTGTGCAAATTTAGCCCACTAAGCTTTTGGTCAATGTAGGACATGAGAGTGTTGACCAACGGTATCAATGCTTTGGACATTTCTTTCATTCGTGAGCCCTTCAATTGGTCCTCGAGTTTGGATACTTCTCTTTATGGGCCATTTCCACATGCTCGTAACGGGCTCGCCATAAATCATCCTTGCGGCGAACATCCTCGGCTAGTGTATCAATTTTCCCTTTCATACTTCCACCATGCGGAATAACCCTTCGTTGGACACGGGAATGCCATTGTCGTTGCCGTTTGAAGCCATTGGACCTATGGAGAGAACACGGTTGATCTTAGGATGGCCCCACAAACACCTTTGAGTAAAATGATTCACCCACAAACAGAAAAGACTCAACCACATAAAGAAAAATGACTCTTTTTTTTTATTTATTTACAAAAGTCGGAAGGACGCGTCCTTTTTTGGGGTTTCTAAGAAGATAATGGAATCGTCACACTAGTATATAGACCATCTCGCGGTCCCATATACTCATGGATTCCATCGCACTTGTGAATCCTACATGTGTCGGGATTAAACTAAATTAATGTAGTAAAGCATACATGCGGGACGGATTTTTTATTTTCGTCCAAGATAACCACTTTTGGGGACGGATTTTTTATTGCGTCCGTTTCAAAAAGTTGCATGTATGATTTGGAAACATTAGTTTAGGGAAATCTCGGTACATGGAAACCGACTTGAGTCACGGAGTGTTAGACCCTAGACTAGAATTGTGTGGTTTGTGCTCGGCTTGAATATGAGGCTTAAAGTCACCCCCGGCATGTAGTCATGAACTACGCCACGGGCTGAGGTTTACCGCTTCGAAAGAGCCAAGGTCGAGTGGAGCTTGAAACTTTCTAGGACGGGCCTCGACGGGTTTGGGTTGGACTTGTACGACTCGATAGTGAGCAGTGATAAGAATTGTGCGCGTAGTGTGAGCTCCATCACGTGACAAAAAATTTTTTTTTAAAGGAAATAAAAAAAGAAATAAGCACGTAATTTACAACTTTCGAATCACCCGTGTGACCGATAAAAATGAACAGGAAATAAAAGTTGTTCTGTGCAGGCCCGGTGCCCACACACAAACTGTCAAAACTGTCCATTCTGTTCATTGTTTCTGTTCTGGAGAATTTCCCAGACGCGCGCGCTTTATGCTGTGAGGATGGGAGGCGTGCGCCTTAGGCACTAGAGGGCAGAGGCGCCCGCTTCTGGGCAGCACCTGCAAATTCATGGGTTCAAGGGACTGCTTGACCCTAAATAAAAACATTTTTCCCCTACAGAAACTGTTAGCACAATAACATGAAATTTGAAGGACAAGATGAGAGGTGGGAGATTCTGGTGGCGAAGGTGGATGCGCGCGCCTTAGGCCAAGAAGGCCAGAGGCGCACGCGTCTCACCTTTTTCCACCAGAATGCCCAGAAAACTGTAAAAAGAACACCAAAATGAAAAACGCAAGTTTAACCCTCTATATCCCCAGCAGAGTCACCACTGTAGATACCCCGGGGGACCACGGCTTGGCCTAGAGCGCGTGAATTACCCTAGGATGTCTATTTGATTTTAAGAGTCGCCACCTATGTTTTAGAGAACACAAGAAAAACCTAAAAAGAGCCAATTTTATATACAAAACCAGAGATTCGGGAAAGATGGGTTCGGGGTTAGGTGACGGAGTGGGAAGTACTTAAACACCCACTCCACCCCGCTTACGCGGGTCTTGCTACTTTTGGTGTTCTAATGAAAAATGTCCTTCAATTTAATTAAATAGAAACGTGCTAACAATTGTAATGAAAGAAAAGGGAAAATAAAGGGGAAATAAAATAGAATTGCTTCATTTATTTAATGATAAATATTACATGTAACAAATAATGTTAAAGGATTACATTAAGAGATGAAGAGAAATTAACATGGTGAATTAAAGTTAAGATTAAAATGCAGGGTGATAACCTTAACTAGCTTCAATATGTGAAGTAGTCATGTTGGTCATGTCCCATTAATGGGGATTGCATACATCAAGAAGAAGAAAATAAAGGAAGAAAATGGAGTTGTACCTTGAGAAAGGGACTTGAAACCTTAACTTGAAAGTGTGTTGTTGTAATGAAATTGTTGTAGAACAATTTGTGTATAGTCTTGTTACTAAGAACTCTTGTTGGAGAATTTGTGTATAGTGTAGTTTGTGTAAAGAAAAAGTGTTCAAGGTCAAGGTCCAAGAACTTGTGTATAGTTTTTGTAGAGAAGATGAAGTTGGTCCTTTTCTAAGGTAGAAATGAGAGGTTTAAATAGGGAGAAAAGAGAGGAAAAGATGGTCTTTCACCAATAAGAAAATAAGGAAATTAAATAATAAAGATAAAATCAAAATAATAAAAAGAAATATTTAGTTTTAAAGACATGGCTAGAATATTGGGATTGGAGGTTACAAAACTAAGGGGATGAATGTGGATGTAAAAAAGAGTGTTTGTGACCAAGAAAATGAGGGAAAAAATACTGCAATCCGTAACTGCCAAAATGGGAAGCGCGCGTGTCCCGCTTTTAGGGCGAGACGCGCGCGCAGCCCACAAGAAGTGCCGGAGGCGCGCGAGTCTAAAAATGACGGAATGACAGAAAAGACTCAAAAGTTAATTCTGTTACGCAATTTAGTCCAAAACTAACGGAATCAGTTAGGAACTTAACAGAAGTAACAGAAATTAACAAAAATAAGTAAAATAAAAATACTATGTATGCAATCGGGGAGAGGTCCAAGCCGGGGTGTCTACAAAACCCATATACCCCACTTTCAACTAAAAAGCCCTAATTTCACACTAGCACAATTGATCAATTAAAATGCTAGACATAAAAATTTTTATGAGACACAAAATGCACACATAAATGAATAAACAAATAATCAATAAATAAATAATTATTTACTACCAAGAAAATAGAGACGGGGTTTTCGGGTCGTTACAAAAGAAGGCGGGAGCAACAGATGTCGTCATCATTGGAGATGTCGTCATCTTCAGAAGTACTCTTCACATTTGCTACCGAATTCATTGGGATCCACATTGAATACTGATGAACTAGCGCCGCCAAAATCGAGGATCCTGGGACGTATAGGAGATAGTGAATCCACCCTCTCAGACAAGACTTGCTGCTCCTTCTGCATCTTCACCACGGCTTCGGCTATCAAGGATGTATTTTTCCCTGTTGATCCAACTGGTGCTTCATCTGCATAAGCATACTTTTGAGCTCAGAATCTAGAGTGGGAGTTTCTTGCCTGCCCCCAAAGGTGGAGGTGGTGGCAATCCACCAGAGCCAATCGTTGATGTCTTAGGACCGATGCCCCTAGATGAAGTATTAACACCACTGGTAGGACTGGTCGACTTTCCAATGCCGAAGATCATGGGTTAAGTAGTCATCTTGAATAAACAACAATTCAATAGATTAAAAAAACCAAGGGCCCCTCGGTGGGCGCCAAAATGTTTTCGTAGAAAAACAATGATGTATGGATTTTGGATCGATGATCAAAATTATGGAGGGACGAATTGAATTAATGCTAAAGAATTGAGATAATCAAGATTACACAAAGATGTAACGAGGAAAGCCCTTGAGACAATGATCTCGCCGGCATAAAACCTCTGGAAGTGATTAAGAGCACCTTCCTTCCTAAACGTTTGTATTGATTTTCTTGTAGAGCTATGGAGTTTACAGAGTATATAATAGTGAGTGTGTAAGCGTGTGTGTTTGTGTATCCTAGCTTGGTTTAAATACAACTTAGAGATAAGAAACCTAATGCAAAATAACTAACTATCCTACAATCTCGGATCCTATCTTCAAGGAGTGGAGACGTGGTCAATGATGCCGTTGATGGTTGTTTCCATTGATTATCCACACGTGCCATTTTGTTGATTAATACCTGCAAGGATTATTAATAACATAGGGTATAAATAATAATGTAACATATACCTGTTGCCCAAGATGTTGCAATCTGGGAGTAAATGAAGACGGGTACAACTTGAAATTTCACCCACAACACCATTGCGAACAACTGCACTGGCCCAGATCCAATATACTCGCTTCGTCTCACTCGAAATAGGATTCATAGTCAACTTAATAATACTTTGACCAATAATTTGAAGAAAATTAATGATGCAAATAAAAATTTGAAAATTGTTATTGTATCTCTGAGTCAACCTTGTACTGGCCCCCAGTCATGTACTTAGCGATATATCTGACACATTCTTCGGGGATGACTTCGAAATCTCTAAGGTTGTTCAGCTCCACATTCATCCTCCAACCCTCGCAATAGTTTCTCAATGTGATCTTGAGCCCATTTTTGGTAGTTCTTTGATTCAAGATGTTCCAATCTGCAGATGCTAAGCTACTGAAAAGGCATAAAGTGGTAAGAAGAAGAAGTTTTGCCATTTTGTTGAAGACTGGAAATAGAGTCAACTGAAAAGGGAAATCAAGTCATTAAATAGGGGTTAAGAGTTAATTTCATTGTGTACCCCTGAGATTTGGAGAAGTACCATTACCCCTTAAGGTTTGATTGTGTCTTACTTTCCCCTTCCTGTCAACTTTACTGAACCGCACTTGCAAAATGAAAACCAAATAATAAAATGGAAAAATTTTACTGTATTACACAATGTAAATTATTCGTTGAAATGACAAAAAAAAAAAAACATTCTTAATGTAAGTTTTATATGCTTATAAAAATAAGATTATCTTTATATTAGAATAAAAAGGAACAAAATCAATTAAATTACGAAATTAAAAAATGTTTTTGTGGCCCTAGGGCCTAGGGATGGCCAAAACGGTTCCGGACCCAGTTCCGGTTCGGAACCACCGGTTCCGGTTCGGCATATGGGTAATCCTTAACCGGCCCGCGCTTACCACCGGTTCCGGTTCGGTCCGGTCCGGTACGGTTCCGGTCCCCCCCTTTAAAAATTATTGAAAAACAGGGATTTTTGGTCCGGTTCCGGTTCGCCATTTATGTGAACCTGAACCGGCCCGGATAACTTACGGTTCCGGTTACTCCGGTTCCGGTTTACTCCCCGGTTAGCTCCGGTCCGGGCTTTTCGGTCCGGTCCGTGGTCTGGTTCCGGTCCGGTTTGGCCATCCCTACTAGGGCCCTTTAGTCTAATGCATGTCATACAAGGACGAGGCATTTGCAAAACCTATGAAAGCCCCTTAACTTTCCATTGTCGTGTATGCCTGTTATGGGTGAAAATTTATCAAAGTGACGACATCTCAATACGCTGACATCCTGAACTAATTACTTTGGTAGGTAATTATTTACATTATTTTTTACTGTGATATTAATATTTATTTTACAGGTAATAAAACGTGTTGAAAAAGTTCTCTTCAAACGGCACAAGGGACGTGGTCAAGATAAGGGATAAAGAACCTTGATTTTAGGGACTTAGTTATATTAGATTAAGCTATGTTGTAATCCTTATATAAAAAAGGAGCTATAATGCGGAACACCAACACACACAATACACCTACTGCTTCTTGTACTCCGCCATAGCTCACAATCGTTGTAACCACAAAAAGAATTAATCCAACCGTTCCGGGGTGATAGGTGCTCAGAAACACCTCCCGAGGTTTTGTGCCGGCGAGATAGTTTTCTCAAGGGCTTTCCTCGTATACATTAACGTGTCATTATCATCCTTCATCTCCATCCATCAATTATATTCCATTGTGCCCTCCTAATCCTAAATCCGAAGTCTAAACACTTTTTCTAGTTGATTTGATTCCCATTCTTTTATCACCGAAGGTGCTAATTGGTCAAGATGTACCAGCAGAGTATGAAGAAGAACTGATCAATCTTTTAAAGGAAAGGGTCAAGAGCTTTGCCTGAAAACACGAAAACATGACAGGAATTAGCAAAGACGTCATAAAACACAAGCTTAACATAGATCCATCCTTCATACCGGTGCGCCAAAAAAGAAGGAAGTTTGCTCAAGAAAGGAACCAGATTATCCAGGAAGAAGTTGACAGGTTGCTAATAGCAAAGATGATCAGAGAGGTAGAATATCCAAGATGGTTATCCAATGTTGTTGTGGTTGAGAAAGGAATGGTAAATGGAGAGTTTCTGTTGACTTCACGGACCTGAACAAAGCATGCCCTAAGGATCCCTTTCCTCTTCCGCACATTGACGCCTTGGTAGATGCTACGGAAGGACATGAGATCTTGACATTCATGGACGCATCCTCAGGATTTCAGCAGATCTAGTGAAGCCATCCGATCAAGAAGACACAGCCTTCATTACACCCACAGGTATATATTGTTATATTGCTATGCCATTTGGACTAAGAAATACAGGTGCAACATACGAGAGGCTTGTCAATATGATGTTCATGGACCAGATTGGGGACACCATGGAGGTCTACATCGATGATATGGTAGTCAAGTCGAAGAAAGCCGAAAACCATGTCTGAGACCTAACTTAAGCATTTGACATCCTGGATGCATTCAATATGAAGCTGAATCCAACAAAGTGAAACTTCAGCATGAAATCTGGAAAATTCCTAGGTACATGGTGACACAAATAGGAATAGAAGCAAGTCCAGAACAGATAAGAGCAATCCTCAACCTGACATCACAAAGATTGACAGGAAAGGTAGCAGCCCTCAACAGATTTATCTCAAAATCCTCAGAAAGGTGCAAGCCATTCTACGATATTGTTGGAGATTATGCCCTAGGCCCTTGAGAAGGCCTTGCGTTACATCATGTTCTCTTTGTTATGGAGATAACAACCTTGGATTATTATATGTTTTGCATGTTTATTATAATAGTCCCCCGTCCCTAGCACTTATAAAGAGCTAGCATGAGTTTAATGGATAATCATATGATGATTATAGCGCATAGGATGCGGATTAAACTTATGGGTACATGTTGGAGAACATGTACTGGACATGACCCACCTATGAGATTTATGTCATGGTCAAATGTCATAATTAAGTATCATAATAGTCATATCATTTGATATCCTTAGACCTGAGATTATCATGGTCTTCCACATGATGAACATTATGTTTGACGTACTCAAACGCTACCCCCTAACCGGGTGGTTATAAAGGCTATGATTGGCATAATCGGATTCTTGTAGGGAAGAATGATAAGTCAAGATGGAATTTGTCCCTCCTCAAGAGAGATATCTACTTAGGCCACTCGTAGAGTGAGATTGATGAAATGCGTGGCCATGCTCAAATGAATTGATGTGATCAATGTCATTTGCTCATATCAATCTACTCAAGATCGAGAAAGCATTGAACAATATAAGTTGACGTGGACCATGACTTATGTTCAATATGATATCTTGTGACAAAGGATTGTGATATTTCTATAAGGATAACGAACTTCGTTAAGTTATATTAATTGGGTAGTCATGATGGCTTGCTAGAGTCCGCTTATGACTTATGAGTTTGACCTTGGTTGGACTCGTTACCAACTTGATATAATCCTATGGGGTCACACACAAAAGAACGAATCAGAAAAAGGCAAAGGCTGAGTTTCTGGCGAGCACGGCCGTGCCAGTTATAAAGCACGACCGTGCAAATGGTTTGGCACGACCGTGCCAGTTATAAAGCTCGACCGTGCCAGAATTCAACTTGGGCATGTCTTGTTCGAACCAAGTGGCATGGTCGTGCCACTTGGTGAGCACGACCGTGCCAGAGTTTCTGGAGCCAGATTTTGGTAAGTTTAATTGGGTGACGGGATTAGGTCTTAAGGGTCCTTAAGGGTTAAGGATTCTTGAGTATAAATAATCTTTCTTCACCAGCCATTAAACTAATGCAACACATATGTTTGAGAAAACTGTGTTTTCTAATGGGTCTAGCAATCCAAATCTAGAATCGTTCTAGATATTCGTTCGCGTGTGGATACACATAGAGGATGTTTTCTTTAGCATCTCAAGTTCGTGTTCCTGTGATCCTGATCCAAAGAACGTGAGGAACGAGGAGATCAAATCTTGAAGCTTGAAGACTTGAAGATTTAAAGATCCGAAAAATCTTAAACGCTTAACATGGTTAGTATTCTAAATTCATCTTGCTATTATTTAATCATCATGAATGGATCTTGGGGGCTTTGGGTTTTGTTGATTGTTATCGCTTTCTTCCGCTGCGCATGTTGCATCGTAACCCAACAGATATCTTGAAGAATAATAGCATATTCGAGTGGACAGAACAACATGAGAAGGAATTCAGGAATTGAAACAGTACCTATCGACACCCCCGTTGCTGTCCAAACCTCAGGAATTGAAACAGATATCCTTGATGCCTTTGATTTTGCAACCTTGAATTCGATAGAAGCTTGAAATCTTGATCACGAACAAAGCAAGAATCACGAACTTTGAAGATGATAAGTTTCACCCTCTAGCGGTATCCACACGCGAACGAATATCAAGAACACTTGATCTTGGTTGCTAGACCGAATTATGAAACACGTTTCATAATAAATATGAACTATATGGAATTTTCTTTGTGTATAATTTTGTTCTTCAATCTAGGATTTCTTAGACCAAAATAAAAACCCTCTCAACTCTTTGGAGGCTTGCACAAACATTAGAGCTGAGTGTTGGCCGAATTTTGATGTTTATACACAAGTAAGACCTATTCCAAATAGGAAACTTGTGTTAAAACGTCTAAAA